>CM076574.1:78538586-79065925 GCA_034641835.2 Pinus albicaulis | reverse complement strand
ATCAAATTAAAATCAATTTTATATCGATTTTACACCTCTTCGAAAAGAGGAATCCAATACAAATATTGGAATCTTCATATGAGCAACACAAGATGGAGTTTTGGATCTAGTTGTCCAAATTTAACACTCCCTCTCAACTAGGAGAGCTCCATCACGAGTGCAATCGAAACATCGTGCGTCATCCACATGCATAACTTGCTTTCTTGGCCTCTTTATTTGAAACAGAAGTGGGTCGATCACAAAGACATCATCCCCGGGTGACAGATTCGGCTGAATAATAGGAAACCTCTATCGTGGACTGTGACATGGGCCACGTAAACCCGAAGTTGGTTCATCTGACCCAAAGTCAGGCGGAGGTCCGAGACCTCACTAGACTTGATCCCAGATCAACTGGTTGGACCGTGCCATCCTAGATAGAGAGTACGACAATCTCTGATGCGTCCATCAGTCTTTGTTATTGGTCTCTAGCTTTTCCCATCTCTTTGGCCAAATGAGAGGTACTTCCCATGAGCCCTGAACTCAATGGGTAGGATGCATACGGGGCACAGATAATGAGAGGTGAACCAACTCAATAATCACAACAGTGGGGTCCAAGCACACCAACAAGGTTTGGCAAGCCTAGCCTTGTGGTTGCTCATAGCTCCGAGATGCTGTCCCCAAAGTCCCCAGAGCTCCTCGAGCTCATCGTCCAACAGGACCCACATCATAGGGTCATTCCACAATACCAAGTCTCTCACGGAAGGTTAGGAACTTGACCTTCCCTAGGGGCTTAGTGAGAATATCCACGACCTGATCATCAGTTCCTATATGATCGAGCCTTACGGCACCTCGCTGTACCATATCCCAGATGAAATGGTACCTGATATCAATATGCTTGGATTGGTTGTGGAACACAGGATTCTCGGTCAAGCGAATCCCACTCTGGTTATCACGGAGTATCACGGTGGTATCTAGCACATGTACAAACAACTCACTAAAGAGATTTCACAACCAAACTGCTTCACAACAGGCCATACTTGCTGCAATGTATTCAGCCTCTACGGTGCTCAAAGCCACCGAATTCTGCTTCTTGCTCATCCATGAAATCAAATCAGAACCAAGATTGAAGTAGCATCCTGATGTGCTCTTACGATCCACCACACTGCTAGCCCAATCAGCATCAGTATATCCACAGAGTGTCATAAGAACATCAGGGCCCCTACGAGTTGACGATACTCAATAGGATTTGCTAGCACGGGCCCAACAATGCTGCCACTCAACTTCTTGAAATTGAGCTCCATCGGTGTCGACACGGACTTACAGTCGACCATAAAAAATCTATTCAGAAGCTTCACAATGTATTTTCCTTGAGAAAGGAAAATTTCGACAGGTCTCTGCCATACCTCCAGTTCTAGGAAGTAGTGCATCAGTCCTAGGTCCTTCATCTCGAACTCAGCAGCGAGCTCCCTCTTGCACTGATGAATGAGAGAGTCAACACATGTCAGGAAGAGGTTGTCCACATACAATACCAGAATGAGAGGCTTTTCTCTATCAACCTTGAAGTAAAGGTTTCGATCAGCATTACTACGAGTGAAGCCCAGCTTCATCAGGTAGCTATCTATCCTCTCGTACCAATCTCTGGGTGCTTGCCTCAACCCATAGAGAACTTTCTTTAACCTGTAGACATGGGTGTCCCGATCTTGGACTTCGAACCCCAGAGATTGCTCCACATACACCTCTTCCTTTATCGTACAATGCAGAAATGCAGTCTTCACATCCATCTAATGAAGACTCCAGCCTTGCGTAGCAGCAAGGGCTATGATAGATCGGATGGTGGTATATCGGGCCACAGGTGCAAATATATCATCATAGTCTACGCCTTCTTTTTGAGAGAAGCCACGAGCAACGAATATTGCCTTGAATTCTTCAGCACTTCCTTCAGATCCATGCTTGATCTTGTAGAGCCATTTCGAGGTGACAACTGTTTTGTCCTCCAGTGTGGGAACCTCATCCCAGACATCATTCTTCATTATGGACTCATACTCTTCATGCATAGCATCCTTCCAGACATGATGCTTTACGGATTCCTCAAAAGATCCAGGCTCAGATTGTACGATAGTATTCCTGGCTGCTAGATACCCTTGGTATCTATTCGGCTTCTTGCTTTCATGGAATGTCCCCCTTGGGGTCATATGTCCCTCGGCATCCTCGAGAGTGTCCCTGAGCCATGATGGTCTCTTCCCCATCGAAGGAGGTGGATCGATTAAAGGTAACGTCGTGGCATATCTCCACTTCCCTTTGACCAGGCACATAGACTCTATAGGCCTTCGAAGTTCCGCTGTAGCCCACAAACATTCCCTTCTTTCCAGAAGCATCCAACTTGCTTCTCTTCTCTTTCGGCATATGAAAATAAACAAGACATCCAAAAAATCTAAAATGTGAGACGTCAGGTTTCTTACCAGAGAAAATTGTTGAAAAGTGTAACTAGGTTGGTCTTCATGTTGGCTATGTAATTATGTATTTATGTATAGAAGATGTCAATGATAATAAAATGTATTTTTGGTGTACTTGCCTCATGGGTTTCATGAGCAAGATTTTATTATGTAGATAGACTTCTTCTTGATGTCTATTAGGTTTATGTCTTCTAGGAATAAATACAATTAGGTGTCATATTCATGAAGGATTTAGTTTGTGCTCCAAAGACCTTGACAACCCTCATATAATGTTGAAATCAAGTAAAGACAATCTGCTACGTTGCTGAAGTAACACTTCTTGGAAAGTGGAAGAAATTACAAGTCATGTCGGGCTAAACCATATTTGATGGTCGGCATAAAAAGTGAGAACAACTCACTATATATAAGCCCAGTCTACGGATCATTTGGACGGACAAGCCTTGTGCACAACAGTCAACCTAAGTTTGGATTCCTCTGAAATAAATACAGACAAGTCTGGAATAAAGTTTGCGGATGTTTTGGAAAAGGTATGTGGTAATCTCAGCGATACAAAGTACGGATTATATGCGGTAATCTCAACGATATAAAGTGTGGATTATATGCGGTAATCTCAGCAGTATAAAGTGCTGATTATATGCGGTAATCTCAACAATATAAAATGCGGATTATATGTGGTAATCTCAACGATGTAAAGTGCAGTGTGGAAAAAGTCGGCAAAAGGTCCCGACTTTTTGAAAAAATCCCGAATTTTTCCCGGTGCCGACTTTATCAGCTGACTTTCTGCTGACTTTTTCATCCTTGAAAAAGTCGCGATTTTATCCTTGAAGTCCCGACTTTTTGCCGACTTTTTCGAAAAAATCCTGAGTGAGGTAGTTTCTTTAATAATTTTTTATTTTTTATGAAAAAATCTGGATTTTTTCCAAAAATGAATATTTTTGTATTTTTTTAATTTTGCCGACTTTTTCAAAAAACTCCCGACTTTATCGAGTTTTTCAACTTTTGGACCCTTGCCGATTTAATCCCGACTTCTACTTTTTCCACAATGGTAAATTGCGAACATCACTACAGAGAATATGCAAGGAGACAGTGCAAACATCACTGTAGAGGATACAAAATTATCTCAGAAGAAAAATTCGAGTTAAGGAAAAATTTGCGGATTTATCTGGGTTAAGGAATGCAGATGTATATATGAAGCTGCAGTAGACATCTACAAGGATACATTGCTGACATATACTTGTTTGCAGTGCGGACATATTCCAGACTATAGTGCGGACATAAGGAAATATATAAGTGCGAATAGAACAGTAAAGAAGAAAAGTGTATGTATACGGATAAGTGCAGGAAGGGCAACAGATAAGAGCAACATATGAATGCAGATAAGTGTAGAGAAGACTTCAGAAGACTATTGCAAGATAAGTAGCTGATACACATTGTTAAGGAATTTGACAACAAGATTGAAGAAGCTGAATCAAGGTATCAGAAGCATATCTAGGTCAAGGGTCTATGTCTGGGTCATGGTACTTGTCAATAGAAGATCTATAAGAAGAATTCTTTGTGGGTTTTCCTCTCCAAGAGGGAGAGGTTTTGCCCTGGCTCTAGGAGCTTAACTTTTGTGTCTTGTGCTTTTGATAATTAACTTGATGAAAGATTAACTAAACTAAAAGAAGAGAAGACATAAGTATCACAAGTAAGGTCACAAGTAATTATCAAGAAGAGAATTTGTATTAACCTACAACACTCCAAATCCTGAACATGGTATCAGAGGTAAGGTGCTAGTAAGGGGATAGAGACACTTAAGGAGCAGATTTCATGGAAGGCATCAAAGCAAGGTGAAATATTGAAGAATCAAAACGAAAGAAGGAAGTCTACACAACAGTTAGGATCTTTGTATTAATGAACAACATTGGATCACAGTATACAAAGCAAGGATTTGATTAGAAGAAAAGTCAGTTTTCCGCAGTGAAAAAAATAAGACAATTTGGCATTAAAGGTTGTATTATAGTACCATCTTAAATGTGCCAGCAGTTCATTTCCATCTCAAAGTATTGCCATCAAAAGCTACAAGGAAATTTACCTATCATCCTTGATATTTCAAGGAAGGAGCAGAACATCCTCATTAATCACCATAAAAAAGGGAAGCGAGATCTAAAAGCTTTGACATTAGAAAAGGAGAGATCTCCTTCATTGTAGGACTTTTCATTTATAAGAAAAACCATTCAAAGGAAGCTTCAACCATCTTAAAAGTAATCAAGCTTATAGAAGAAGAAACGCATCTACTCAAGTAAGTATATCTATGACTTCATATGAATCTATTAAAATGTCTTCTCTGCAAAGAAAGAAACGAACTAGTTAGGGTTTCAAACTTTCCTTCATAGAAGAAAAGGACAATAAAGTCATGAAGGGAGATATAAGAGCCCAAAGGATTCTTATAGAATCCATAAAAGACTCTATCATCTCTGATCTACCAAATCTAGAATCATCAAAAGGAATATATGAGAAATTGGTGGAGCTATTCTCTGTGAGCAATCTCTCTGATCAACTGGAGGAACTAGGAGAAGTAATATTTGACTTTGAGATGAATACTGTGGTGTTGAATGCTCTGCCAGAAGAATGGGAAACTTCAGGATTATACGGGAAGATATAAGTCACACCATTCCACGATTTAGGGTCTCTATGAAAATAGAGGAAACAAATTGAAAGCCAAAGTTGTTACGGGATCAAGTGAAGGAATCAAGCCTTTGCAACCATGTCCTGGAAGAAAGGAAGATTCGGTAAGTTTTGGTCCTCAGAGTAAAAGAAGAAATGTGGACAAAGCACGATACCTTGGATATGATGAACTTGGGCATTAAAATAGAAATTGTCCTTAATCTAAAAAAGGACAAGAGAAATAGGGAAGAATCCCATGTCTTTGAAATGAGGAAAGAGTCTGATGAGAAAGAAGAAGCAAGGTATCTCCACTACAATTGAGATCATCTTCTCCTTTAAGTGATCTTTGTTGGTTATATGATAGGAAGCAGTGTAGCATCCTGATGAAAGCATGGTAGGAGCTCATGGTGAATCAGCTTCGGGGAAACCTCTCTGATAACAATACGAATGGAAAGTAGTCATCAAGGTCAAGGGTCATCATGGAAACAAATTTCTGGGATGTGATGACATATTGATGGAGCAGGCCAAGAGAATGAAGCTCTTCATTCTTGAGAAATTGCTACAGGATGACTCAAGGGAAAAGGGTATGAGGTATGTATATTTATATGCTAACATTGGATGATGTGAAGTCATGTTATATGGTTGCAAGTAATGAACTTCTATATTTAGAAGTATGATCTGTGGAGGAGTATCTCTCAGTGCTTGGACAGATGAAATCAACATAATATGTCCTCGTGGAATATGAGGTGGTTGTATATGAACGAGAAACTAGAAAGGTTGTAAGCAGGGTTGCGGGGAAGCTTCACCCCCCCCTCTTTCCCGCTCTCGAAGCGCGCTCCGTGTGGGAGCGTTTTGGGAGCGCTCGGAAACGCTCTCCCGAAAATGCTTCCTAAGGGCGTGTTTCCGGCCCTGTAAAAACGCTCCCTGCCTTTTCGGGAGCGTTTCCGAAAACGCTCGGGAGCGAATGCTCCTTGAGCGCTTCCGACGTTTAAAAAATGCTTTGGGAGCATTTTTTAAATGCCAGAAGTAGTCGGGGAGCGTTCGCTCCCGAACGCTCCCTGACAAAAAAAACGTTTCCCACCGGCGAGAGATTTTTTTATTGAAAAAATCGATTTGTTTATAAGAGGGAGGGAGGGTCATTTTGTTTATTGTTTGTAGTTGAATGAGTGAGAGAGTGAGAGGAGCAAGAGGAGCAAGAAGGAGAGCTTGAGAGCGGAGCTGCAGAAGTGACAAGGCGAGAGCAAGGAGCAAGCTGCAAGGCAACAAGAGGATTGCAAGAAAGAGGTAGGTCTTCTAATCTAATATTGTATTTTCTAGGATGAATTTGTAAGTTGTTTACAAATGAAAACTTGATTTTTTTCTTGAATGTTGCATTTTATTGTGTTTAAAACTTAAAAATTGAATTGTTTTTTTCCTATGTTGCATTTCCTATTCCCATTTGGCATTTCTCCATTTGTTTTGCAGGGTAGAAACTTGAAACTTGAAACATCATGGCTATATGGCTAGGGATTTTCTTCATGTTGGTTCCTTTCTTTGTAATAATGGTGTTGGAGAGTAGTAGAAGAAAGAGGCAAATCAGAGAAGAGGATGATGAAGAGGAGGGTTATGGTGGATTTGAAGAAAACCCTGAAGAGGAGGAGAATTATGTTGAGGAGGAAGTGGGGAGTGGAGAACATGAGGACATAGATTCCCCAACTAGACAAGACCAAACTCAGACACCTTTGTGGAAATATGTTCAGAAACAGGAAGGAGGGAAAGGTGGTGGAACCACTAAATTTATTTGCCCCCATTGCAATAAACAATACCATGGTTCATACACCAGTGCGAGAAGGAACTTTTGTGGTAAAATGCCAGGGGATGGAGAAAAAAATATAGGAATCAAAATTTGTACTAGTGTGCCAACAACACAGAGAGAGAAATATAGAAAGTAAGAGGAGGCTGCCCTACAAAGATCTAAAAGATCTAGGGGTTTCATTGATTCTTATTCAGGTCCATCACGTCATGGACAAACAAGTCCAACTTCCACCCATGCCAGTAGTTATGGAGGCAGTGGCACATCTGGATTAAGGCGTAGAACCATATCCGATTTCTTGGACAAAGGGTGTAGGAATGATGTGGATTCAAAAGTTTACCGGTTTCTATATGCATGTGGGGTGCCATTCAATGTTCTTCGCTCACCTTATTGGCATGAAATGGTTTCTGCCATTAATGATGCCCCCAAAGGATACAAAAGCCCTGGGTATGACAAGGCCAGAACCTTGGGTCTTGATCATGAAAAAGCTAAAATAAACCATTCTTTGGCTAGAATGACAAATTCGTGGAATGAGCATGGGGTGCCCATTGTCTTTGATGGATGGACCAATGTAAAAGGAAAGCCATTGATAAGTGTTTTGGCTGTGTTGGTTAGTGGTGCAATCTTCCTGGCAGCATATGATTATTCAGACAAATTCAAAACCGACATTAACATTGCAGAACCATTACTTGATATAATTGAAAAGACTGGGCCATACAATGTCATACAGGTCATCACTGATAATGCTGCTAACTGTAAGGCAGCACGAGCAATTATTGAGGATAAATACCCCAACATATTTTGGTCTGGGTGTTTGGTTCACACAATGAACCTTTTGATGCATGATATCATTAAAAACAAACAACCTCTATTCAAATGGCTTGGTGATTTGTACAAGAGAGGTAAGAAAATGATAAAATTTATTACAAATCATAGCAATACCCATTGGCTTTTCTGTACTCACTCCAAATTGGAGTTGTTGAAGATAGCAAAGACTAGATTTGCTAGCTATTACCTTACCTTCAGGCGCCTTTTGAAGGTAAGAGAGTCATTGGCTGCAATGGTATCAAGCCCACACTGGCAGGTATTAAAGGACAGGGCAGCGACAATAGTTGACAGGCAAGGTTTCGAACATGTGGAGGAGACCGCCCTTGACCGTTTGTTTCAGGCACGTGTGAGGGAAATTTTGAATTTCACCAAGCCCATTTATCTGGTTTGCAGATACAGATAAACCAGTGATTGGGGAGGTTTATGAGCAGATGGACAACATGTTGGGCCAAATAAAAGATATTGTTAAGGATAATGATCCCAACTTGTATGCTATGCTTCATGACTGTGTGTGTGCACGGTGGAATAAACTCAATGTTCCACTACATGCCTTGGCATATATCCCTACGCCAAAATATTACTCTCCATCTTGGTTGGGCCAGCCTGCACCTGGAGGTGGGGTTAGGATGAAACCTCACACAGATCTAGAGGTACAAGAGGGGAACGTGAAGGCATTAGACAAGTTGGTACCCGACAGGGAGGAGTGTGCTAGATTGCGCCTTGAATTAGGCAAATACTTCAGTTGCACTGCTAACTATGGTTCTTTCCATGCAATGGAAGACAGAGACAGATTTGATGCTCTCACATGGTGGGAAGCATATGGTGGCATCGGACTTTTGCCAAAGTTGGCAAAAAAAGTTCTCTCAAAGGTTGTGAACACTTCTTCTACAGAGGGTGTTGGAGCACCTACAGCTTTATACATAATGTGAGAAGAAACAGGCTGAATGAAAACTGAGCTGAAAGCTTGGTTTATGTGCATTACAACTTGAAGTTGTTGAGCCATTACTGTGATCGGGCAAATGAGGATCCATCATACAGAGTCTGGGACAACAACCCAGAAGATGATAATTTGTAGGACAACACGGTACATATGGAAGAATTGGAAGCAGAACTTTTTAGGGATGATGATGAAGCATCAACAGCACCGCCACACACAGGGCCAGTCCCACCATCTACTGGTAGCAGTGCGGGTGCGGGTGCCAGTGCTAGTGCCTGTGCCAGTTCTCGATATCAAACTATTGTTCCTTTGCAGATTCAGCCTCCACCTTCTAGTCATGGTCGTGGTACTCCTAAGAGTACTAGAAGACCACCATTTCCTCGTGGCTCGCACAAATTAGACATTTCTCGTGGGCGTGGCAAGGGGCCAGCCAGTAGATAAAATAGATTTGTTGTTTACTAGTCTTTTCTATTTTCTAGTAGTTTTTATCTTTTATAACTGTTGACAGTTGAACAGTTGACACTTGACTCTTTCATATATTTAATGACAATTTAAGTTTGAAGTTTGAATTTGAAAGGTGAAACTTTGAAGTTGGCATTTATAAGTTTACAAGTCATTATGAATTATGAATATGATGCTTCATGAAAGTTATATGGTGATCAATGAATCAATGATGATAAATGTTATATAATATCAATGATGATAAATTTTATATATCGAATTTTGAAATCAATGAATCAATGATGATAAATGATATATATCAATGATGATAAATGTTATATATTGAAATTTGAAATCAATGAATCAATGATGATAAATGTTATATATCAATGATGATAAATGTATATTGAATTTTGAAATCAATGAATCAATGATGATAAATGTTAGATATTGAAATTTGAAATCAATGATGATAAATGTTATAAACTTATATATCAATGATGATAAATGTTATATATTGAATTTTGAAAGCTTGAAACCTTCAGATTGATGATTCGCTAGACTCAAGAGTGAATATGTTGTATGCTTCCAACTTGTGGGCATGGTTGATGAAGATTATAACTTCTAGATGATTGATGTTATATGATTCAATCTATGTTTTTATGTTTTTTATGTCTAATTCATCATTCTACATGTTTTTGTTGACTTATATGCATCAAAATATAAAAAATAATATATATAAACGCTCCCCGAAACGCTCCGGACCGGAAGCTTCTAAAAATGGTGCTTGTGCTCCCGCTCCGCATTTTCTCTCCCGATCCCAAGTAACCTTGGTTGTAAGTCCCTGGGAATGGAGAATATGCAGAAAGGAAGAGATCATGAAATACAACCAAGAGGTAGTTATCATCCGGAAGCCAAGAAGATGTGACTAGGAGATCTCCTGGGAGGATATGTAGACTCTGACAGAAGTTTGGTAAATAAGAAGACCCTTGACAAAACATATCAGTAGGAGATGTGTCAATTTGTATGAAGGATGCCGATGCCTACAAGAAGATGTCATGGTGAAAGATCATCACTAAGGTAACTTTTGTTCTAAAAAGTTCAAATGTATATGTTTATCTGGATGAATTTGTGCAGGGCTGTTAATCATGAGAAAGGATGTATGATTCTTGGAGATGATTCAAAGGAAAGCAGCATGGCATAACAGTGGACCAGATAAGGAAGTCTGATGAATCACTTTCTGATAGTTGACATGACTCAGGATGAAAGTGATGGATGATTTGTGTCCTATGAAGCTAAAAGTTGGAAATTCCTCAATATCGAAATCCATGACATCGAGGATATGAATTCTTCATGAGCAGCTGGGTGTCTCACCATTGCTGCTGGAGGTCCCTGGTTAAGAGGGAGCCTGATGATAAGTTTCTTACTTGGAAGAAACTTGGTAATTCCTAAGAATGAGCTTAGGTACATTCCTTGTATAGGAATGAGTACATTCCCTTGTGGAATAGGTCCTCCCTAGTTGAGAGGGAGAGATCGAAGCATCATTCTGTTCTTCACTTGGGAAGACAGAATGGAAGATTGGGTAATCATCTGGCATTCGATACTCTTTGAGAATGTATTAGGGCATTCAAGATAACAGTAGTCGGGGACCGATATTCTTTGAGGGCTAGCTACAGTAGAGAAGAATAGTCCAAAAAGGTCATACTTTGGGAACACCCGGGTGCAGTATGTACCTTGGAGAGACAATGATGATGGTGTATATAAGTCATGTGTCTCGCCAGCATTGTAGCCCTTTGTCTCGTTGAGAGATGGGGTTGTTAGTCAAGGCCTTGCACTAGGACAATGCTGGTTGATATGATGCTATAAAGATGCGATTACCAATCTGATTTTTCTTATGAGATTCTTCAGTTTGAAAGTAACCATGTACATGTATGAATACCTCCCTAATTAAGAGGGAGTGTTGAAAAGTGTAACTAGGTCGGCCTTCATGTTGGCTATGTAATTATGTATTTATGTATAGAAGATGTCAATGATAATAAAATGTATTTTTGGTGTACTTGCCTCATGGGTTTCATGAGCAATATTTTATTATGTAGATAGACTTCTTCTTGATGTCTATTAGGTTTATGTCTTCTAGGAATAAATACAATTAGGTGTCATATTCAAGAAGGATTTAGTTTGTGCCCAAAGACCTTGACAACCCTCATATAATGTTGAAATCAAGTAAAGACAATCTGCTACGCTGCTGAAGTAACACTTCTTGGAAAGTGGAAGAAAGTACAAGTCATGTCGGCTTACATGCTATGGTGAAGTCGGCCTAAACCATATTTGATGGTCGGCATAAAAAGTGAGAACAACTCACTATATATAAGCCCAGTCTACGGATCATTTGGACGAACAAGCCTTGTGCACAACAGTCAACCTAAGTTTGGATTCCTTTGAAATAAATACAAACAAGTCTGGAATAAAGTTTGCGAATGTTTTGGAAAAGGTATGCGGTAATCTCAGCGATACAAAGTACGGATTATATGCGGTAATCTCAGCGATATAAAGTGTGGATTATATGCGGTAATATCAACAATATAAAGTGCTGATTAGATGCAGTAATCTCAACAATATAAAATGCGGATTATATGTGGTAATCTCAACGATGTAAAGTGCGGACATCACTGTAGAGAATACGCAAGGAGACAGTGTAGACATCACCGTAGAGGATGCGGAATTATCTCAGAAGAAAAATTGCGAGTTAAGGAAAAAATTGCGGATTTATCTGGGTTAAGGAATGCAAATGTATATATGAAGCTGCAACAGACATCTATAAGGAGACATTGCGGACATATACTTGTTTGCAGTGCGGACATATTCCAGACTACAGTGCGGACATAAGGAAGTATATAAGTGTGGATAGAACAGTAAATAAGAAAAGTGTATGCATATGGATAAGTGCAGGAAGGGTAGCATATAAGAGCAGGATATTATTGTAGAGAAGACTTTAGAAGACTTTAGAAGACTATTGCAAGATAAGTAGCTGATATACATTGTTAAGGGCCGTGACAACAAGATTGAAGAAGCTGAATCAAGGTATTGGAAGCATATCTAGGTTAGGGGTCTATGTCTGGGTCATGGTACTTGTCAATAGAAGATCTATAAGAAGAATTCTTTGCGGGTTTTCCTCTCCAACAGGGAGAGGTTTTTCCCTGGCTCTAGGAGCCTAACTTTTGTGTCTTGTGCTTTTGATAATTAACTTGATGAAAGATTAACTAAACTAAAAGAAGAGAAGACATAAGTATCACAAGTAAGGTCACAAGTAATTATCAAGAAGAGAATTTGTATTAACCTACAACACTCCAAATTCTCAACAAAAACCTCTTCGGGAGTTTTGGAGTCCAGAGAGGAATGCAGGCATCGGTTTTGTATGTACACAACAGTGTTCGCAGTTTCTCCCCAAAGAAACTTTGATAGACCCTGGTCACATAGCATGGCATGGGCAGCTTCCACAATGGTCCTATTCTTTCATTCAACAACGCCAATCTGCTCAGGAGTATAGACAGTTGTGGTCTCCCTTTTGATGCCAACTTCTCTGCAAAAATTCTTGAACTCGTTTGTCTCATATTTAGTGCCATTATCGGTCCTCAATATCTTGATCTTCTTCCTTGTCAGATTTTCCACCAAGGCTTTGAAGGTACAGAACCACATGAAAGCCTCATCCTTCTTCTTCAAGAAGTATATCCAGGTTTTGCGAGAGAAGTCATCTATGAACATCATATGATAAGAACATCCTCCCAAGGATGTCACGGGCAGCATACCAGACAGATCAGAATGTAGCAATTGCAAGACATCAAATGTATTTGTGACACTTGAGGGGAAAGGTCCCCTTGTATTCTTTCCTTCGGCACAAACCTGACATACACCTTCATGATTATTTGAGAACTCGGGCATCCCCGTCACCACCTTCCTTGCTTTGGGAAGGGATTTTTTGTGAAGGTGTCCAAACCTCCGGTGCCATAGTTTAGTCTGTTGGATAGTATCACACGTCATTGCTTCCAGTGGACTTCCTCCAACCTGGTAGAGTGTATCATCTCTAGACCCGATCGTGATAGCTCCCTTGAAGTTCTTCTTCCACATACGCACCTTCCCATCAATGAATGCCACATCGAAACCTTTTTCTTCCATGGGGGAGATAGATACGAGGTTCTTCTTCAAATCGGGTAGATAGAGTACATCCTGCAAGAGGAGGACTTGACCTTGAGACAAGTGGAGGGTCACAGTCCCTGTCCCTTTCATGGGATATGTGGCATTGTCTCCAAGGATAATTTCTAGATTAGTATCCTTCTCAACCATATCAAAAAGTTCTTCCTTGAACCCAGTGATGTGCCTTGAGGCACCACTATCTATCAACCAGACATCCATAGTGTCGGGTGGAGATGCAACATAGAGGGCAGATATAAGAATGAATTCATTTCTTTATCAACAACATTTGATTCCTCATACCTGGAATTTCTCGACCTTTTGAAAGGTTGACCATTTCCGCTAGAGGGAGCCTTCCTCTTCCCCTTGAACCTGTTGTTCCTTTGATTTCCATTCCTTTGGTTGTTCTTGTTGTCATCATCATCGGGAGAATCCTTCTTAAAGGGTATTTTGTAGCATAGTGACCTGGCTTGTGACAAGTGTATCACTTGCCTTTCTTTCCTTGGGCCCCTGCTCTTCCTTTGTTCCTGGGACCACCAAAGTTTTTCTTCTTAGTATGAGCAACGAAGGCAACATTTCCTTCATTTTCATATTCCTTCATCCTTCTCTCTTCTTGTACGCTTCTCGATAGTACCAAGTCAAAATAAGGTATCACATTGTTATTGAGAATGGTAGTGTTGAATACATGCCATTCGGATGAGAGACCTCCAAGTGCAGTGAGTACCATCTCTCGATCAGCTATTGTCTCCCCAATAGCCATTAGATTATTCCTGATCTTGGTCAGCTTCAAAAAATATGATTGAACAGACTCACCCCTGCCTTTCTTCAGATTCTTCAATTGATTCTTGAAGAATAGGACTTGATTCACATTGTTGGCCTTGAACATGTGGACCAACTTATCATACATCTCCTTGGATGTGCCCAACTCAGAGATGTAGGCAACCAGACTCTTATGAATTGAGTCCCTGATCATCAGCTTTGCTTTGATTTCCCCCTTCTTGTACTTTGTTTTGGCAGCAATAGTTGCAATGGATGGAGGCTCTTGGATTTTACCCTGCACATAGTCCATGACATCTTGGTCTTCCAAATTAAGATCCAATGTCATCTTCCAGGTATGGAAGTCATCCTTCCCAGTCAATTTGTCATCAGCCGTTAAGCCATTGTAGTTAGAGGAACCCATCCTCTTCTTCGGTGATTGCTACAAATTAGGGCTTTGTCTTCACCTCAACTCTAATACCATGTAAATTTTTGTAGATGTTCTATGCTTGATGCAACTTTACTTGTTATCCCAATATCAGTCATCAATCACATAAACAATAAAGTAAAATGTTGATAAAACATACCAGTAGATCGACATAAGACAAGCCAGAAATATATAACTGTGTTGGTGCGTTACGACAGTCAACAGGATGCTTCAACCAGCAAAGTCTCAATATGGTCAACCAACCAGAAGTGTCACACAACCCTCTAGGACAGCCAAAATAGTCAACCAAAAAGTCAAAGCTGTCAGTGAACGGTCAATGCAAACAACAGTAGCATCTAGGTCAATGCAACCAAGTCAAAGTCAACTTCTAGCCTTGGGAATAGTGCCAAAAAATGCGGATGTGAAGAGAAGAGCCTGGTCAATGTTGCTGCAAAAACCCTAGGCCGAAAACAGAAAATTGCGACTTGCTGAAATTTCCCACATGTGAAGAGAAGAGCCTCCAAGGTGATCGAACCAATCAGATGAGGAGAGAGAAATGTGTGAGGATGAGATGAGTGAAAATGTCCTCCAATGTTGACCAATATATATCCATCAATGAGGGTGTGTGATACCACTGCTAGGCCACAAAACCTTAAGGCCGACCTGCACATATTTTGAATAAATTCAAAATAAATGTTCTTCTTAGCCGATCAAGATGATCTTTAGATCGATCTTGCACCTCTCCGAAAGAGGAATCCAATCAAAATATTGGCATCTTCATTTGAGCATCACAACATGGAGTTTGGACCTAGTTGTCCAAAATTAACAAAAGCTTATTTCCACATATAAAAGAAACATGACAGATAAGAGCCAAAAGTAGCATAAGTGTACACAATTAAACTACTATGTTGGAGATACAAATGTAAATATATTCTTAGAGAGCGTGATATAATATGTGGATCTGTGACCATGAAGTTGCTTTCATTGGGAATATATTAGTGAAAAAGCATAGAAATAAATTTTATTCCAATGTTAAATTAAGAGCACCCATGCAAAATGAATAAACTTGAAATTTGTTTGTTAAGGTGTGCTTAGAATGTATAGTTTGCTGAATGGTGTCCTAGAACAAGCTTAATGTTTGTGAGAAATAAACCATAGCAGTCATAAAAAATTCAAGAATTAAGCTCTAAATAAGATCGCTTTCTGAGCTAAGTGGTTGGCAATTACTGAAGTATTTAGAGAAACTAGATAACATTAAAACTTTGCCCAGAACTCCAAACCAATACTCATATATTGACTGCCCACATTTTAGTGAACAAAGATCTAGCTTGTTAAACATTTAGTTGCTGAAAATATTTAGTGCCAATAAGTGTATGCAATCAAATCTTGTAGAAGAACGAAGGCACTATAACTCAGATTGATCCCTTTTAAAATGTGAAAAATTAAAACCCCTAGATCAACTTTCTTCCGCCCAAGTTATATTATAGATTTAAAAATTTAAAATGCTAACCTATGCAGAGCAAGTTAATTAAAAATTTGAACTCAAGAATTTCTTACTTGCTTAAAATTAATACATAAATGAAACTTATTTGAAAGATAAGTGGTGAAGTTGACCTACCATTAGGCCAAGGAGTCTTTCTTTTCCATTGTAAAGGTTTCCTTGCAAATGTGTAGAAGTTTCCTCCTACTTAGAGTCGAGAGGGGAGCATCAAACTGAGATCAAAGACTAGCAACTCCTAAAGAGGTTAAATATCATTGAAGTAAAGAACCTAAGTTAAGTGAGGGCTTCTTTGAACAATCACGAGGTAATGAAACAGAATTTGAAAGATATTCCTCTAATATACAACTATAATTTAATATAAAGAAATTAGAAACGCTATGAGATAGAAAAACAAATCTTAGCATTTGGGCATCTCTACCATTCGTCGAAGTCTTTTACTGCTTCAAGATGCTACAACCATTTGATCTCCTTTATGACGAAACATTTATGCAATGGAAAGAGAAAGTACTAGAGGAAAAATAATAAGCAAGGTTATTCTTTATTCTCCAATGAGTAAAAAATGAGTTAGAGAAACCTCTTTTATAAGAGAAGCGATGCCTCAAAACTATCATACAATGCAATGTGCTCATGTGAAACCATGAGCTCATGCCATCTGCTAGGTAAAACCATGAACTCAATACCATGTGCTCAAGTCAACTATAGAAAATTTCAAAGTTTGTTACAACATAACCTTAGTCAAAGGAGCGCCTTCCACAATGTGAACAATTTCCATAGGTGGATATCAAGTCGTCAAAACACGTGATAATGTAATGTTCCCACTTTCTGATTTCCCTTCTGATGCAGTTAGGGTGGATTTCTAGGGTTGGTGTCAGTTAGGTCATAGAAGTGAGATTATATCATTGGTGGGCGTGAAGGGTTTTGGAGGAGTTTGATGGGGTTCGTTTGCTATATTTCATCATTAAGGTCAGTTTCACACAATTCGTTTTTGATTTCGTTGCATTCCGATGATTCCCATAAAATGAGATATTATCAACATATTTTAATTAAATACGCTAAAGGTGTCATTTGGGGAGGATTCTTTGGAGAAACACCTTAGTGTAATAGCTAGTTAGAACCAGGATGAAAAGATCTACAAGATGGGGTGATGAGAAGTGATTTTCAATGGACAGAGAGATAATGGTTGTAGATTTACCATTTTTTGGAAATAGAAGTGACTTAAATAAAAAAATAAAAGTCACTTGAATAAAATAAAAGGGAGAAGCTTCTAGAATGGGAATAAAATAATAAAATAAAAGTGCTTCTAGAAGGTTGAAGAAAGACTCATCCAATCTTTAAAAGGAGGGGAATAATTCATTTGGGATCTTTTATTGGAGTATTTTCTTGTTGAAGAGGTTTTGGGAACGTGGTTCTCAGCTTCAGAAAGCCCCAAGGCGAAAACCCTTGGGTGCCTTGTGTGAGTTGGACAAAAATGCAACCCATTGTTGAGGATATTTTAGTTAGAAATCTCACGAAGTTTTAGTGTTATCAATAGATTTGGAGTAGGGATCACACAACTCCCCAATTTGGGCTACATCTCTAATGATCTGAGGAGCTATTGTTATGCATTGTTGCCATTGTAATCGGTTCTCATATTAATATAATAAGGCTGAATCTAGCCGAGTTTGCGGCTATTTGTTGTGTATTTTGTGTTGAAGAATTTATGGGCTTATTTTGTGTTGATATTTCTTCTACGTAAATGTGATGTTTCTATTAAAAAAATGTGGTAAAAATTTCTGAAGCATTTTTCCTAGAAACCCTAAGTAAAAATGTAAAAGGAATGTTATAGTGTTCCGAGGTTCTTTAATTTTTGTCTGTTTGAAACATTACAAATAATTTCGACATGGAATTTTGTATAGCATTATAACTTTGTCAAATTTCATCTGATTTTCTATTATGACCCATTTCGGAAATTCTGTGGTTAATTTACATCTAATGGTGCTAATTTGATGGAATTATGGGCACTCTGTCAAATCTGACTGCCCTGAGAAATGTTCTTTAACCACCTATACATGTGAGAATATTCCTCCAAATGGCTCAAGAAAGGGGGAGCCCCCTCATGTGCTAGATAGCCATAATACAATCTAGCAAATACTCTATCTAATGTGATAAGATGTTGTGGACACTATGATGATGTGGAATCCATACTATCATGGATTCCAAAGCAGTGTGCATGGATCTCGAGGTATAATTTACAAACTCCAATGTGTAGAACTCTAACATAGGGGCTAATATTCACAAGTGGGCTAATTTTCCATGCTTTTTCCAAAAAACAAATTTTCCAATTTCCTTTTTTTCTAAAAATTATTTGTCCAAATTTTATAGTACAATATTGTTTTGCCTTAAAAAGCACCAATATTTTGTAGAGTAATATAAAATCATTATAGATATAAATATTTCTACAAAAATATCACCAAACATTTTACAATTTGCATATTAGGGACTAGTAAGATTCTCCAAGGTTTCTAAACTTTAAGATAATTCATAAACTTCCATCCTTAAAATTTCCCCTAGCCAACAAGTTGTTAGGCACAAAAATATAGATAATCCAGTTTAACATAGATAACCTAAGCTAATATTTCCAAATTACCTAAGTAAACCATGGTGGTACAAATTTTTTTTTTTTTTTTGTAAGTTAAATTTCTATTGTCATAGCAATTTACATTTATCCACAACTGTTGCTTGTTATGGGTCTACAACATGGGAGACCAACCCACTAACTAAACAAGACACAATTTATCAAAAAAAGAAATGTCCAAAAGACTAGCAACATAACATAGTCCCTATTACCACACAATCTAGCAGGGCCCTATGAGGGGAACCTATGGCACAATTGCTAGACTAAGTGACA
Organism: Pinus albicaulis; assembly: GCA_034641835.2. NCBI lineage: Eukaryota > Viridiplantae > Streptophyta > Pinopsida > Pinales > Pinaceae > Pinus > Pinus albicaulis. Next base: position 79,047,090 of record CM076574.1, on the reverse strand, counting down.
ACAATGGGACGAAGACCCACTGTCACCTCACTCAATGTTCCCTACTCTTTATGGAATTTCGCCGAAGGGAAGAGTCTCGATAGGAGGGAGTCACTTGAATTGAATTGTTAATAACTAGGTACTAAGTGATTTAGCAAATCCCATTCAAGGAGAGATATAATAAAGGCTCAATGCTTCAAAGAAGCTAACACACTCTCTAAGAAAGACCTTGGGGTGTGAAGATCATGACCTAGGGTTTGAGATATGTAATGGTAATATGTATTCCTAAGGTCAAGACTCTAGGAGATGAGGTCGGACCTCTCAAAGGAGCTCTATGTGATGATTAAACACTTCCAAAATGCCCTTCGCTCTCTTCAAAATACCCAAGTGTTGAAAATGTAACTAGGTTTGGTCTTCATAATTATCATTGTACTTATATCAATATGTACTTCATGTAAAAACAAAAAGAAGAAAAATAAATTATTATTATTATTATTTTCATTAGTCAAAGCATGTTCTTTGTGCTTCTAAGGTTTATTTTGTCTTGAGTCAAAGTCCCATTTGGACTATATTTGTAAGAAAAGAAAATATTTTATTTTGAGTTAAAAGAGACAATTTGTCACCCACAATACCAAGTCGGCCCTGCTTGGACAAGTCGACCTAGAAAGGTACCCATTCAACCTCTTGGACAACTATAAATACAAAGAAATTCAACTTCATTTGGACATGAATCAATCTCATCAATTTTTGTTCCAAGAAAGAGAAAGAAAACTAATGAAGAGCCAAGAGAAAAAGAGTGAAATTCAAAGGAGAGAGAGCGAAGGTCAAATGAGAGAAATTTCAGGTTTTTCTTGTTGAAAGATGTAACTAGTTTCTGTCTTCGTAGTTGTGTCTCTATGTATTTTATCTAAAGAGAAAAAAGAAGAAAAAGAAAGAAAAAAAAGGAAAATATTTTCAAGCATGGGTTTCATGCACAAAACAATTATTATTATTATTTATTAGATAAGAATGTTCTTCATGCTTCTAGGTTTTGTTGAGTTAAAGAGTGAAAGTCCTATTTGGACCTTTTGAAAAGAAAAAGGAGAAATACTTTTTATTATGTAATTTTGGGTCCAAAACCCCTCTTGATGCCAAGTCGGCCTACATGACAAGTCGGCCTTACCCAAATGGACATGTCTGTTCGCACCCCTCTGGACAGTATAAAATTTAAATAGAAGATGATATGAACTCATTTGGACACACACTTGGATGTGTTTTGGTCTGGAATTTCGTAGAAAAAGAGAGATGAAGTGGAGGGACAAAGTTTGAAATGAATGAAGAGTTTCTTCTTGAGATGAAATATGTGGAAATTTTGCCTTGGTACTTCTCTTGTTGCTGATATCTTGATGATGAATTTATTGAGAAGAATGCAAGGTTTGACTTGTCATCTAGAGGTGGAAGTTCTTTTGTGGTCATGGGTCTTGGATGTCTCACTTTGATCTGATTTATAAAAATAGATTTGACTGGGTTTTCCCCTAGGAGAGGGGTTTTTCCTTGGTTGAGAGCCTATATTATGTGTTCTTTTGTTTTTGTGATCTTCATATTTATGCTATACTAAATGTTTGATGAAATAAACCAGAATAAATATAAATAAGAAGCCAACCTAATTCACAAGCAGTTACTATGAAAGAGGACTCTAATGTAAAATTGATAAGCCTCCCGATTTCTCAACCTGGAATCAAAGCAAGGTTTGAAGATGGATGGGAGGCCAAAATATCACTTTTGGTCAGTGTTCCACGGGGACACGTCCCCCACGGTTGAGTGCACCCACCCCTCGCACCCCACACACCCGGGACGAGGGGAAATCTGAGGATGCGTTTTCGCATGCACCCCTTTTGGGGAGTCGTGGGGAGAAGCAGCGGGGTGCGTTTCCCCAATGTGGGGGACGCGACTCCCCAAAAGGGCCGCTTTTGGGGATCCCCTCTCGAATTTGTCTAATAACACTTAATAATAAAAAAATTGAAAATTCACGTATTAAAAAACTTTAAAATAAAACAAAAAATAAAACAAAACTTAAAATAAAAATAATAATAAAACTCAAGTAAAAATTAGAAAGTTAAAACTTACCTAGGTTAACTTACCTATTTATTTCCCAAATTCTCTTTCCTGATGTCAAGCTTTGCTAAGTGCTCTCTTGTCGCCGTCGAGCTGTGCCCTCTTGCCCGCCATCAAGTTGTGCTCTCCTGTGGTCGTTGAGCTTTGCTCTCCTGTCGTCTAGCTCCGCTCTCTTACCCACCGTCGAGCTCTTCTAGAATGATGAATGATGAATTTAATTTTTAAATCAATGTAGATTATAGAATGATGAATGATATGGATCAATGTAGATGAATATTTCATTATTGAATTTTATTATTAAATTTCATGGTATGGATGAATGATGTATGTATCAAAATGAATGATGAGGATGGATCAATGTATGTCATTATTTAATTCAATTATGAATTTAAATTTTATGTGTGGATCAATGTATTACTAATAGTCTATTTATGCTTTCATTATTGAATATGAACTTGAATTATATATATACCCCGACGTCGCCCTGCACCTTCAAAATTTCCCTAAAATTTGAGGGTACTCCCACATGTCTCCCTTGTGCATCTCCCCGCGTCTGTGTGTCCCCGCACCGGTGTCTTAGTGGAACATAGGTTTTTGTTGATACTTGAAGCAAACCATTATCTGTGGTGTTGCCGTCTCACTTGCACACCTAGGTTAGTTTGGGAAAAATCCTCAACCCCACAAGGTGTGATCTTGGTGGAAAACTAAGAGAAGGGGTTGTAGCTTGTCAACTAATCCAAACTCTCTCCGTTAAAGCTCTCTCCTATTTAAGCTAAGGGGGGTGATCCCTAAAGAAGGTTAATGAAGGAAATGTGAGGTTCTAGGAGACTAAGGTTAGAAGGAGTCACTTATCAAAGATGACTTGATTCCAAAATGTGAACAAGCATATAAATAATTGAGCAACATCCAATGATATATTCAAATTATAGACCAGTGCTTTAAAGTAAATGACAAATGCTTGCTCAAAATAAAATTCAAGATACAATAATAAATAATCATGCAAAATCAATTGCTAGACCAAGATGAGCATGCAAATACCAGTTGCGGCTACAAAGGAAATAGTATTAGAAGAAAATGATCAAGTGACAACATAATGACATCAATTGCTCATAAGCTAAATGATTATCAAAGTAACAAATACATGAAATAACTTGAAATAACGTTGCACCAATGAAGAATATTCCAAATACAAGAAAACTAATAGTTGCAAAAGTGAAAGATTCACAATACTTGCATAACAAAATAAATGCTTCTTGAAATAAGGATGGTATTTGCAAGTAAGACTCAAATAAATCCAAGATAGCATATGTAGGAGAATTGAATTTGCAAGTAAAGTAAAGTTGGAATGTAGATGTGCTCTTGGTTTGTTTTATTAGTTGAATTCTAAAGCAAAGTTTCAATTGAACTCTGGTTCCCAGACCTCACCCTTGCCCAGAAATCCAGATCTCATAGTAAGGAGTCAATAGGGGTGGAGAGTCCCTAGAGTCTATACAACCAACTTAAGTTGGAGGTTGATTTTAGAGGTGCTTGAGTAAAAGTGAAATGACAACGCCCAAAGTAAATTGCACAAACTACATCAAATGAAAATTAGAATGGAACCAACTAAATGATACTTGACAAGAAATTTAAATTGTGTTATATAAGCTTCCCAAAGTGCTTGAAAGTGTTAATTTTTGGGTAGCTTGGGAGGTACTCCAAGCCCTAGGGTTTAGGGTTTCGAGGGTGAAGCGCCACAAAAGTCATTTGTGGGCTTGGAACCTAAGGTTGGGGTTTTGTACCCAAAGGAGTTGAGCCAAAATCATGAGGAATTTGAGCATGAGAAAATTTGAGGGGATATAGGATGTCGAGACAAAATGAATGCATCAAGAATCACTCAAATCAAAGCTCTAGAGTCTAGATCATGAGATAATAATTTTTGAATGTCACTGTTGGGTTTTGTACAAGTCAGCCTAGTGGAGGAATGTTGATAGGTTGTCAAGCCCATGTGGACGCCCTAATGAAGCCCTTCTATTGTGTATAAATAGAAGGTGAGGTTGGAAGCTAATTCATCATCCACAAGTGCACATTTCATAGAGAAATAACATCTGAAGTTGAGCTGCATCCAAAGTAGGAGAAACATGGCCGAGTTTAGGGCACATTTGTCACTGTTTGCAGGGACTAGGACTAGGGAAAGTTAGTCGCAACTTCAAGGAGTTTGTTTGGGTGGTTTAGTGTGGGCTTGAGGATGTATTCTCTTGTGAAATTGAGCTGCAAGTCTATTATGAAGATTAGGGTATACCGCAGCCCTAAATCACAGCTTGTGAGAAGGCCGCATGTCATACCAGAGGGATGGAAATAAGCCTAAACATCAGCGCAGAGCAGCAGTGACACTAGGGAAGAATGCCACAACTGTGGGTTGCTATTAGGAGGTGAATTGAGGGTTAAAAGTGAGCTAATTGTTGCCCTATCCAATCTACGTCACCTACAACAGAAGTGCACCAGATTTCAAGGTATGTTGATGTTGTTTCCATGATGAATTTGTGGTAGGTGGATGGTCCATGTGTGGACTGATTTTAGTGTAGCCTGTGGAAGCCAAGGAGGGAGGGCTATCGTGGTTGTTAGATGCCCTAACCAGTGGGCAAATTCTACAGTGAAGCTTCAATCTTGGATCAAATTTATATGTGAAAATTTATGAATGTTACTTTATGCAGAAATCTACTGTTAGATCTGGTTATGCTCCTCCTACTTAATTAAGTTATTAAGCTGAAAATTCAGATTAATATCGAAGCAAAACACATAACAGACTTTCACCGATTCAAATCTAGGAAATGGTACATGCACACATAGACAAACTGACACAATGATTTTTTGGACAAATAGTCCTCGGAAAAACCCAATGCGGGAAAATCGGTCTTCTGGCTGCTGGAGGGTTTTATTATTAAGAGTATTTCTGAATATAGCAAATCTGCGTTCCAGATCTGGAAAACTCGACATAGAAAATATAGATCTGCAACTCACCGACTGTTTTGAAGCCAAAATATTGATTGATCCACACCCTCAAACGGGATTTACAGGACTCAGCCAAATCTAGGCCCTAGAAACCCCAACGCTGCCCCCGAAGCCCCTGCGTCAGCCTCTGCAGCCTCTGCGTCCCTCAGCGTTGGCCTGGAAAGGGTTGCGTAACCCCAGACTGGGTGACCCAGTCCCTACGCTGCCCCTGAGGGTCTCTGCATAACCTCTGAGGGTTTCCAGCTACCTAACGTTGCCCTGGGAGTGACTGCGCAACACCTGTGTAGCTGAAACTGCCTCTGCGCTGCGCAACTGCTGCACTGTCTGCTGCTGATTCTCCCGCTTCTTTGTGTTGCCTTTCTGAAGCTGCTCTCTGTTTCTTGCTGATTCTAGACACTGGGATCAGACCATCCCCTTTGTCTAAACTCCCCTCTCTGTAGCTGAAACACTTCTGAGAATTCTTAGCAAACCCTACCCTAGAATCTCAACTTAACTTCAATGCTCTGCCTCTGTGTGTCTTTACAAATGACCCCAAGCCTTTCCTTTATACTTTTCTCGTTGGGAAACCAACGACCATGATCAAATCTTTAATCAATGGCTAAGATTAAAAGAAAGCTTGATCTGTGTGACTTAAGACAATTTCATGACATGATTAATTTAATTAACTTTACTTATTTAATTTTCCTAAGTTTAGACTTAGGAAATACATTAAAATAATTAATTAATTAAATATCTCCCAAACTAGATGAAATTTCCCAAATCCCTTTATGGGTTTTGTAGATCATGTGTACTTTAGTCCCTCCACAAATTTTGGGAGCTAGAGCACATTCGTTGCTACCCCCAATACACAAAATCTCAACATTATATGCAGCCTGTGGGAGCCAATTTTTGAGGTTGACTTACGTTGTTGGAAACCTCAACAAGGAGCAGATCTTATAGTGAATGGGTTGGGTGCCATTGGACTGGTGGAGGGCAGCGTGTTGGCAAACCAAAGTAACCCTAGATCAGTGTGACGAGAAGGACGTTGACAACTGTGCGTTGGGTGAAGGTTGAAGCCTAATGTGAAATACATTGATGGACTAATGGACCGCTAGATTGCCAGATTTGGAGCTCAGGTATTGGCTAGCCTAGAAGAGCAGATTAGATCAACCCGTGTTCATTGAAGCAAAAGTGACTTGTAGCAATGATAGGTGGCAACTCTCCTGGAGTCTCTATGTGGGTTCTCTTGATGGACGAAGGGGCAACTAAAGAGTAGAATGGGAGCGAAGGGCCGACAGGACGAGATAAGACCTAGAGGCTGTAATTGTGCACTAGAGCAACGAGATTGTCATTGTATTTGTATTCTTGTACTTGTGGATAATTGAGGGCCATTATCCCTTGTATGGGAGCCCTAGACTGTTGTATTATATGTTGAGAATATATCAAAGTTCGGTGACATATATTGATGCTATTGTTCTTATTTTGCACATGATTCGTTTACTGCATCATATTGTTTCGCTGTGTTAAGTAGCTTTGTTGAGATTCTTGGTTTGGTAGCTTCAGAGATTTAAGATTCTATCCTAGACCCAAGGTTGTGGAAATTCAACATGGTATCATAGCGTGTCTGAGCTACTTTGGAGACAGTGAATCAAAGAATGCACAAGCGAACTACAACTTAATGTGAAAATTCCAGGATTGGAATCCTTCTACAACAATTGGTTAAGTTTCTTCTATTTTGTTATATAATTGAACAAAATTATTTACTGTTTGCTACGGTAAATAAAGAAACTAACACACTGTAGTCTTCACAAATATAAAAATGTTGCGGAAACAAAATACATCGTAGGAGAGAAATAACACACACACGACACCGTTATTTTTGGACAATGTCCCGAAAAAACCCAATGCGGGAAAATCTGTGCAACAACTGAGGCTTTGTATTATTACGCAGAAGTTTCTGAATACAATCTTGGATGCCTTACTGTCTATTTGATACAAAGAATAGACTCGAAAGAAAGTTAGTGAGATAAACTCACATTGGTATGGAAAGACCTGGTATTGATCTGACTGAAGATGAGACCTCTGTGCTGTCTCTGCACAGTCTATGTGCAGTTGTGCGTCACACGTACGCAGTTACTGTGTCAGTGTTGCAAGGACTGGGTCACACCTCCCCACTGATATTTTGTTGGCTGGAAACTCGATCCTCTGACCTCTCGATCTCACACCCCGACTTCCGGTACTGGATCTCAACTGCTCCTCAACAAAACTTCGAACTCCCTCTGAAGCTTTGCGTTGCCTCTGTGTGGCTCTACACTGCCCTGCGTAGCTCTGCGCTGCCTCTTCTGCGCCTCTCTCTGCCTCCTCTGCAATGTATTCACCGAATCAGGAATGCTTCCACCAACAAACTATCTCTACCATTCAATGCAAGAAATCCCTTGATCACTTCTCCGACAATTGCTGCGTTGCTCTCTTGAGAAATCAATCTCTTGATCTCCAATTCAATGTTTCTTCCAAGTGCCCATCGAGCCTCTTCTTATAATCTTCTCGTTGAACATTCAACTACCCAAATTAATTCCTAATCAATGGCTCAGATAATCTTGACTCGATCTCAGTCTTTTTCTAGAAGATTCACACCCAGTTTCATTAATACCCTTTAATTATTTTAATTTCCTAAGTTTAGAGTTAGGCATCCATTACAAATAATTAATTATTTTAATAAAACTGTCTCCGGGTGGAATTTCCCAAAACGATTCTGGGTCTTGGAGGATGCATGTGTCCTAGCCTCCCTTCAAATTTTGAGGCTTAGAGCACATCCGATGCTACCAGAAATCAACACTTCCACTTAGCGAGGAATGTGCTCTAGTAATGCAACTTGTTGAAGCATCACCCTGACTCTGTATAATCCCCCTCTGCGCTGTTGATATCTGAGATCACTGCCCACCAACTACTGCGGAAATGCTGCATCTGTGCTACTGCTTACTCTGCATGCTGCTGCCAACTGCATATGCACTATAACTCTGCTGCTATTGCAACAAAAAAACATCCAAAATACTGAACCAAATGTGTTTAGCATAATGCATCTGTCATTGGAGTTTTGACTGCTACTAGTCTCTGCGCCGACCCTTTGAAGCCTCTGCGCTGCTACTGATTCTGCACTGTGCTAGCTGCACTGCTGCCAACTCTGCTCTACGCTGTTCAGTCTCTTGCACTCCTAACCACTGCAACTGTCACTCCGACACTCCTCCGCACCAACTAACACTGTTCCATCCTGCTGCTTTTGATATGGGCTCCTATAGTAAGGTATTGATCCGAGAGGTGGACTCCTCAAGGATCCTGCCCATCTGCAGTTTTTTGGAGCTACAGTACTAGATCACCCCACCTCTCCCAGGATGCATGTGGGAAATCATGGCAAACTCCTCCTTGATCCTAGCGGTTGCAGCCTACTAATCGTGTCTCTCTTCCTTCTTCTTCTTTCTAAGAGGACACTGCGTAGCGTAGTGACCGAGCTCACCACACCTGAAACATTTGATCTTCGAGATGTCCTCCTTCCGCCTCCACTGCTCCTGTTGCTCATTTGATGCAAGGGGTGCATTCTCCTCTTCCTCCTTGGGCTTCGTCCCATTGCTGCTCCTCCCATCAAGTCTTCGTCCCTTTACTGAGTCTAGCCTCATCTCTTCTTGTTGAAGAGCAACCCACATCCCTCCCCAATTTGGCAATATTTCTCTGCCCAGGATACTCTGAACAAAGACTTTCCCTTCTTTTGAGACGGAATTCAGGGCCAATCTCACCATCTCCGTAGCCTGAGGCGCTGACCCTACACCTGCCAGTTGATCCAGGACTTCTTGAAGCTTCTAAAGGAACAAATCTATGCGCTCCCCCTTCTGCATCCTTGTGGATCTCATCTTCTCCTGCAAGAACATCTTCTGCTGCTCGGAAAATCCCTCAGACTACATAGCCAAGGCATCCCACATCTCTTTCGCTGTCCCTTTGCCAGATATGTGAGAAACAATGTGATCCCTCACTTCGTCGAGGATCAACCTCTTGGCTTTTTCCATATCCTTCTTGTAGGCCTTCAATGGATCCAAATCTATGGGGACAACTACCACATTTTCGATGAAGGCTTTGAGATCGTGCTCATCTCGAAGGAAGGAGATCCTTGCTTTCCAAGTCACATAGTTGGAGGCACCCTCCAATCGATCCTAATCTCTCAGCTTGGTTGTTTCCATCACGCCCAATAAATGTCGAATTCTGCCGCTAACCCTCTGCGCAACTGCTGAATGGCTCTACGCACTCCCTGCTAGAGTGAGTAAAACTTCTCTCGGCTAATGCTGCTTCTGGGTGGGAATTTAGAATTTCTAGGAAAGAAATTCTTTGAGGTCAGAATTCCCTTAGTGTGCTCTTTTTTTGCTTTTGATGCTTTTCTGCACTAGAAACTGCTGCAGAAAATTTGCGTACCAGCTGAAGATCCACTTTGTGATGAAGCTATTGCGCTGCTCCCTCTGCCACTGAAAAATCTCAATCTGGAAAATATTCCTCTGTCGATTCACTCAGAGAGCGATTTTTCCACGAAAACCTTGCCCCTCCTGGACTGGACTGCGCAAGCCTTTAGGGAATTCGATCTGCTGCCTACGCAGCTCTTCGAGCTCCCTCTTCAACTTTTCTTCTGAGCTCTTCTCTGCTTCACCTGTGCTCTAATACCATGTGAAAATTCCAGGATTGGGATCCTTAAACAACAACTGGTTAAGTTTCTTCTATTTTGTTATATAGCTGAGCAAAATTATTTACTGTTTGCTACGGTAAATAACGAAACTAACACATTGTAGTCTTCACAAATATAAAAATGTTGCGGAAACAAAATACAACGCAGGAAAGAAATAAAACACACATGAAACTGTTATTTTTGAACAATGTCCCTAGAAAGACCCAATACAGGAAAACCGGTGCAGCAACTGAGGTTTTGTATTTTTATGTAGTAGTTTCTGAATACAATCTTGGATGCCTACTGGCTATTCAATACAAAGAATAGACTGGCGAGAAAGTTAGTGAGATAACCTCACACTGGTGGTACGGGATGACCCGGTACTGATCTGACTGAAGATGAGACCTCTATGCTGTCCCTGCGCAACTCTGCGTCACAGCTACACAGTTACTGTGTCACTGCTGCAAGGACTGCGTCACAGCACTCGGTTGACCTTTTGTTGGTTGTAAACTCGATCCTCTGACCTCTCGGTCTCACACCTCGGCTTCCGATATTGGATCTCAATTGCTCCTTAGCAAAATTTCGAACTCCCTTTGAAGCTCTGCGCTGCCTCTGCGTGGCTCTATGCTGCCCAACGTAGCTTTGTGCTACCTCTTTTGCTCCTCTCTTTGCCTCCTCTGCAATGTATTCGCCGGATCAGGAATGCTTCCACCGACAAACTATCTCTGCCCCTCATTGCAAGAAATCTCTTGATCACCTCTCCAGCAACTGCTGCACTGCTCTCTTGAGAAATCGATCTCTTGATCTCCAATTCGATGTTTCTTCCAAGTGCCCATCGAGCCTCTTCTTACAATCTTCTCGTTGAACATTCAACGACCCATATTAATTCCTAATTAATGGCTCGGATCATGTTGACTCGATCTCCGTATTTTTCTAGAAGATTCACACCCAGTTTCATTAATACCCTTTAATTATTTTAATTTCCTAAGTTTAGACTTAGGTATCCATTAAAAATAATTAATTATTTTAATAAAACAGTCTCCGAGTGGAATTTCCCAAAATGATTTCTGGGTCTTGGAGGATGCATGTGTCCTAGCCTCCTTGCAAGTTTTGAGGCTTAGAGCACATTCGATGCTACCAGAAATCAACACTTAAGAGGGAACTAGTCACATTGTAGGTGAAGGGCTCACTACAATGTTGAAGTTGAAGGTTGGTCTTTGGTATGAGGACAGGTTGGAAGGGTTGTCCAACTATAGTCGATAGAAAGAAAGGATTAAGTTGGTCTTACAAGTCAACATGATCTGGGAGTTTGTCGAGAAAGCCATCAAGAAGTCGGCTGACCGTAAGGAGTTGGAAGTGTACGGAGAATTGGATGTGAAGGCGAGATCGATCATCCTAGATGGTGTGAAGGACTCCCTAATACCACATTTGTCTGGGAATAACTCTGCTTATGAGATGTGGATGGATCTTCAGAATTTGTTGCAGAGTAAGAACGAGAACCAGATACTGGTATCGGAGGAAAATTTTAATTCCACCAAGATGTTGCGAGGTGAAGGAGTGACTTCGTATCTAACGAGGTTGTCTCAGGTTAGAGATGTGCTTGGTGTTGTCGGTGTGACTATTTCAGACACTAATGTGGTGAGGATTGCCTTGAGGGGTTTACTCCAAAATGGAAGCCATTCATAAGGGTGATCGTTGCTAGACTGGAATAGGTTGTGGGGCGACTTCATTCAAGAAGAGTTGCGAGACGACGATCTCCATCCAACAAAGAGGGTAGATGAGGACATGGCACTTGCAACACGAATAAAGGGTAAGCAGAAGAAGGACTTGATTAAAATCAAGTGTTTCAACTGTGGCAAGATGGATCATTTTTCGTCAAGATGTCCAATGAAGAAGAATATGGGAGATGATTAGAAGAAAGGGAAGCAGGTCGTCGAGGTCGCCACTTCTGCTGAGATAGATGCTCTCACTAGGAGATTGGAGGAGGACTTCACTATGATCTCTCATTTGTCGCAGGGTATTGGCGATGAGGATGGATGGTACGTGGACAATGGTGCAACGAAACATATGACATGGTGACAGGAGGTTTTCAAGACTCTAGCTTAATGGGACTCGAAGTTGCACATGGTGTTGGGCGACAAGAGTCAGAAGGAGATCTGATGATCGGGAGTTGTGCGATTCAAGATGGAGTCATGACAAGTGATGCGGGTGTAGGATGTACTATTTATAATTTTGTACCATGACTCAGATATAGCGTAATATCTGTCTAGATGATCGAGAAGAAGGGGTTTGAGGTCTTATTCTATGATGGGAAGGCAAGACTCAGACCCAGAGGCTTTGGCTCCGCATATATTGTACTTGGAGTTAGAGAACATGGTCTATATAGGCTGATAGGCAAGCCTATGGATCATGGAAAGAAGAAGCAAGAAGACTAGGTGAAGGTTCCAGAGAAGCAGTTGTAGGTGCAGGCTTCAAAGGTACAGGTACAGGTTCCAAAGAAGAAGGTCCAGGTTCCGGAGGCTTAGAGGGAGTCGAGTTCTAGTGGGAGCTTGCAGATTCAAAGGGAGAATTTGCAGCGCAAGAAGAGTGCACGGTCAATGGGGAGTAAGGGTGCTCCTACAACAACCAAGAAGGAATCATGGGGAGAGTGGAAGTCACTTCAGGAGAAGAAGAAGAAGCAGGATTCTTCCAGTGATAGCGACACTTCTGAGAGAGGCGTAGTTCACGCTACACGGATTGCTGCAGTGGTGAGTGCCAGAAGTTGGGCAACTGTTGCGAGTAGTGATGATGATGATGAGTTACTTCTTAGTCTTGGAAGTACCTCCCTCGCTAAGAGGGAGTGTTGATTTTTGGGTAGCTTGGGCGGTACGCCAAGCCCAAGGGTTCAGGGTTTGTTGGGTGAAGTGCCACAAAAGTCATTTGTGGTCTTGGAACCCAAGGTTGGGGTTTTGTACACAAAGTAGTTGGGCCAAAACCATGAGGAATTTGAGCATGAGAAAATTTGAGGTGATAGAGGATGTCGAGACAAAACCAACACATCGAGAATCACTCAAATCAGAGTTCTAGATCATGAGATAATACTTTTTGAATGTCACTATTGGGTTTTGCACAAGTCGGCCTAGTGGAGGAAGGCTTGCTGACAGGTTGTCAAGCCCATGTGGATGTCCTAATGAAGCCCTTCTATTGTGTATAAATAGAAGGTGAGGTTGGAGGCTAATTTATCATCCACAAGCTATGTCACCAGGTTCGTGTTCATGTTCGAGTTTGACAGTGTTGAAATTCGAATAAAGTTCGGCACCTAAAATTTTGCCAATAAAATTCGACATATAGAAATTTGAAATATATATATATATATATATATATATATATATATAAACACAATTTTAAGCATGCTGAAAGATATATATGATGCACATAAATAAATAAGCGTGTCAATTTTCGAAGTGCATAATGCACATTGCAAACACACAGGATTATTGCTCAAACATTTACATCATTTCCACATATAAACCATGAAAGCGAGTGCCCAATTGCCAATAAAGAACCAACTTCAGTCTTCGATACATAGTAAAGAAGGTGAGAAATTCATCATAGACATTAGCAGTAGCTACTAGAGTCTAGCACCCATAAGAATATCAAATTCAACAAAACCATGGGCCATATCAGATTTCATATACTGAAAACAATCTGATAGAAAAGTATTCAAAATATATAAATTTTAAAGTAGTTTGGTAGTTTTAGAATATTGTCCATCCAAAAAGTAAACTAGAAGTCTAAAACGAGAACACAGGTTTTATTCTTGATGTTCTCGTTGCCCACTTGTGATATCAAAAAGTTCTATATCATTAAGAGCAGTAGGGGTTGTGAATCCGCTAGATGCCTCATCATCAGATTCATCACTCAATATCCTGTCAATGCCACTATCATTGTAAAAATCAGCTTCATCCCTTGATGCATTAGGAACATGATCGATCCACAGAGTAGAGGAATTGGATGACTCTTTAGCCACATTTTTCAAAGCCAACTGCAAGTTACTACGAACATAAACAAGATCTTCTAATCTTCCAGATAACAATCTATTTCTTTTCTTGGATAGAATGTGGTCAAAGGAACTCCAATTCCTTTCACACGCTGATGCACTTGATCCCTGACTTAAGATATGAATTGCAAAAGTTTGCAATGATGGTGTCCCTAAACCATAAAACCCCCATCATACTGCTGGATCACTTATGCTCCTATCATACTTTGCTGATTGTGTACCAAATAGCCCTTCTTCTAACCTGTATGCCCCCAACTGACATCTAACCAAACCTGCAATTGTTGGATCTGGATTTAGCCTCTCAATAGCCTCGATAAGTCCATTCATGACTTCTTCATCCCTATGTCTTGATAACCCAAACAATCTAGGGTCCGAATAACATGCTGCTGCATGTAATGGAATATGCATCATCTTCCATCTTTGATCAATTACTTCCCATATCTCTTGGTAATCAACTTCCACATTATTAAAAGCACTTGCAATGGCCTCTTTGCAATGATCAACGCTTTCATAAACAAAACCCATACAAGGTTTGTCACCATCAACCATGCAGAGCACATTAACAATTGGGCCACATATTTTTAAAACCTTGTCTGAATTTTCCCAAGGCCATTATTGAGCACTATTTCTTCAACATGTTTCCCCTTAGTTTTTTTGAAAGGGAAGATCTCTCCCACTCAGTATTGCAGAAAACAACTCTTAGGCTTGCTTTCTCCTCAACAACCCTTTTCAGAGTAATATAAAAAGTAGCAAACCTTGTATCACAAGGCCTCAAGAACTTTTTAGATGCATTCTTCCTATATATGCTCAAAGTGAGATGATGGTTGATGATGAAGTTTGCAATTGTTTTGGCTCTTTGGATTGTCTCATTGACCCAAGGAAATTTAGCTAAATCATGCAACATCAAATCCAAGCAGTGAGCTGCACAAGGGTTCCAATAAATATGATTATACTTTTCCATAATCATCTTCCCTGCACCAACACAATTTGATGCATTATCTGTAATAACATGGACCACATTTTTCTCCCCAACCCCTTGAATTGCTTCATCCAAAATTCCAAAATTAAATTCTGATGTCTTCACCTGATCCATTGCATTAACGACCTTCAAAAAAGTACCTGTTGACCACACTTTGTCAACGACCTCACAGCAGTACACCCCCATTTTTTCAAATGGGACTTATCATGTTCGAGGTTCACTTCATCCAGATTTCATCGTCAGTCGACATTTTGTTATAAATGATGTAAACCCATTCTGCATGTTATGATGTAAATGATCTAAGTAAGACCGTCAATGTATGTAACAACCTAGGTAAACCTAGTATGTTGTTGATGATTTCCATCCTAGGAGGTTTTTTGTCCCACTGATTCACGTAAGTGATCGGCAGAGTTTTTCCCTCCACCCTCACCCCAAAGCTAGGGTGGATTTTGTCATCAACATGCTAAGTGAGTCCTAGTGTTTTCTATCGAGTCTTTGTAAAAGTAGTTTGAGCTACTTGGTCTACTAGATCATATTTTGAGTCGCAGAACTGGGTATTTATTTGAGGGTCTATACAAATGGGTATTTCCTCTTCATGTGTTTAAATGTATTATCCTATGTAAAGAGGGTTGGAAAAATAATTAAAATCCCCTCTCAGTCAATTAATTAAATTTTCTGGTCAATTAATTAAAAACTCAAAAGCCAGAAAATTAATTAATTTAGGATCCTAACTTGGGATAAAATTGTTTAAAGGCAAAATTCGTTGGTCCTTAAAAAATGATTTTTTAAAGGCCCCAGGTCAAAGGGAATTTTGAGAATTTTAGGAAGTTTTGGACCCTTGGGCCTAGGTGGTTAAGTCAAAGTCAAAATTTTGGGGTAATTAACTCAAAAATAGTATTTTTGAGTTAATTAAAATGGATTTAAATCATAAATTCATTTTTTCCTCAAAATTATAATTTCGACCGTCCAGATTAAAAGATGATCAAATCTGATCGACGGTCGAGATTATTTTGACGTGGATCAACTGAACTAGCCGTTGGAGATTTTGTCCTATAAATTTAGAGGTCTTTGTCAGTATTGAATCATCCGATCTTAGAATCGTGTACTAGTCTTGGAAGCTCTTGTGAATTTTCTTTGATGAATAAAGCATAGAGGCTTTGGGGTTACAAATTTTGATGTTCCTTCTCAGATCTATGTGGTGAATTGTCTCTAAACTCTGCTACTTTGTTTTTGCATTTTATGGTTGATGGCCTTCATGGATTAATCTGCATACAGGTATCTTGTGCAGTTTTCTGGATTCATAAAATGACATTTTGATTTTTCTAAAGGATCTCATGTTATTTTCTTGAATCTCTATCAATCTAAGGTTGAGATCTAAGTGTGCAGGGAATTTTTTTTTTTAAGATTGAACGTCTGGGGAAGTCTTCGGTTGGACCAGCTGACTCTCAATAAACATAAATATGAAAAGCTCGTTATTTCTTAAACTCCAAATCTATCTTACGAAATTGGTGGTTTTGCAGGGTTTTCTAAGGCTTGTGCCTCTCCTTAAAATTTTAAATCTCTGAAAACTGTGCTAAAATGGATTCAAATCTGGCCATGAGGGCCTCAGATTTGTAGACTAGTTTGTAAATTTCTAAATTTTTTAAGACTGTAAGGGTTTAATCATTTTCTTGGTGTGTATATCTTCAGATATGGCTGGTTTCTTGCAGGTTGTGGGTTTGAATCATAAATTTTATTTTTAAGATCTGAGCCAGATCTAGCTCCCAAGGGCCAGATCTGGCCTCAAATCGTCTCTGTGTGCAATCTGGGCGTTATTGGATTCGAACAACGTTGAAAATCTAATTTTGAAAGGAGAATTTTTTTTTTGACTGGGTTATTCACTACATTCTGCCTCTGTTTGCTGTCCCGCTCCTCACCATTCTGCTTCAATTTTCCGTTCAGCTACCTTCCTTCACCCTCGATTCTGCTCTCACCATCTAGCGAAATACGCCCTCCCATCGACCTTTTGCTGCTTGACGTCGATCCCATCGTACCCTGTCCGCAGCTCCATCTTTCTCACGCTTTGTCCTCCGTCGTGCCTTCTCGAATCTGCTATCACTCTTCTTTGTTTGTCGACCTTCTGTCCCTCATCGAATCTTCACACCGGTCCATCCATTTTAGCTCTGCACCGTCCAGCGTCTTCATTTCCGCGTCCAAGTCAACCTGCATCATTCGACCTCTGCCTCATTCTTTATGCCTGTCTTCAATCCCTCACGTTGTCGTCCATCTCTGCAAGCCCTGCTCGCTGCTCCGTCCTCCATTCTATCGTCTCTCCCTTCGTCCAAGCTCGAACTCGGCCCGCCGTCCAAGCCAGCGCTCCAGAGTCCTCGACCTGCAGCTGCAAAAAAGAACAAACGCACATTAAAAAAAAAAAAATCACGTTCATGCGTTCAGATTTCACTTGTTAGATTTTAGTTTTAATGCATAGTAGGTTTATTTAGATTATACATTTAATTTCATTTTCATTTAGTTTAGATTTAATTCTATTCGATTTTAGATTTAGATTTTTTTTTTTGGTAATTCGATTTTGGTAAGATAGGTTTTAATTGTTAGATTTAAATTTTAGACGTTAGTTAGTTTAGCTTTTAGATTTTAATTTTTAGTTTTAGTTTAGTTTTAATTTAGTTAGATTTTAATTTTGTTAATTAGATTAGTTTTTAAATTTTGATTTTAAATTTAATTTAGATTTTAGTTTAGTTTAAAATTTAGATTAGAAATTTTAAATTTAGATTTTCAATTGGTTTCAAAATTTAAAGAAAATAATAAAAAAAACTATTAAAATTCCAAAAATTCTAAAAAAATCTAGAAAATACAAAAACATAAAAAATATTTCAAAATTTTTCTCTATAGTCAAATAAGCCTAATTTTTTTTTATCTGAAGTTTGACTGTGGAGTATTTTAATTTTCGAACGGGGTTATAATTGAAGCATCATAATTTCGAAAAATACTTCAAGCATCGGGCATTTTTATCTTAATGATCGTCTCATGATAAGCTTTGTTGATTGGCTCAAGTATCTTAATGAATGATTGTGGCACTTTCTATTGAATATCATTGTGGTCATTTAACAGCAGTTATACATCCAATACTTATCTTTAATTTGATAACGAGATCTTGTTTGACTCCATAAGGCACTGGTTCTAACATAATCAATCTGTGAAATCACGTTAATTTTGTCAAGTATTTGGTGTTTTAGCTGTGTCTCCTAGATTTTTTTCTCTTCATTTATAATAGGGTCTACCTCCCTTAGCCTGCAAGGAGACAACTTAAATAGAGAGATTGGGGATCAGGGTGACAGCCCCTGATCTGAGCCGTTGTCGCGGTGCTTAGACAATTTGTGCGACAACATTTTTTGGCGTCGTTGCCGGGGATCCATTTGTTGGACTTTGGCTTTACGACATTCATCTCTTTATTCATCTTTCATCTCATGTATCTGAGTTAGCTTCCTGTCCTAGTGGTGACTCCATTGGCTTCATCTTCGATAAGGACTTATACAAGAAGGCATCCAATTAGCTTGATTAATCCTACTCTAGATCCTGAAAGGGTTTTTAGAGTCCGATTACACAAGTTCTCTTCTCATACACTCCTTGATAATCTCGGCCAGGAAGCTCTCTCTGATATCCATTCTCTTTTTTGTGATCTGCCTCAACGCGATATCATGGATGTTTATGGCCCGTGTAATTTTGCTAATATTCAGGGTTATCCCCATGATGTCCCCCAAACTGGAATGGATAAATTACCTATCTTTCAAGGAAATGATGCAATTAGTGTTAAATCTCATTTGTTTGCTTTCACTAACTGGTGGAATAGATTTGCAGTTGCAAATAATAATTTCGATGATATAAAGATGAAAACTTTTGTTCTTACTTTTGGTGAGAATGTTGCTGAATGGTTTACAGAAAAATCTGATAATTCATTTGATACTTTTGAATCAATTGTAGCTGCCTTTAAGAAAAAATATGGTGATAAAAGAGAAGATAGGCATTTGGTAAGAGAGATCAGTACCATAAAAAGGAAAGAAAATGAAACGATTGAAGAATTTAACAGGAGATTTAATGGTATCCTTAGAGAAATATCTCAAACTCATAAACCTCCTGATGGATCTCTTCTGAATTTTTACATTGATGCTTTTAATTCTGATACTTCATATGAGTTAAGGCGGGCTAAAACTGCAAATTATAAAGCTTGTCAATCTTTAGCTGAAGAGCTTGAAAAAGATAAAAGGGCATCTGGGAAGTCTGAAATTCCTGGTTTTGATAGGGCTGCGACTAAGTTAAAAGGGCCTAAAGGTAAAGAACCTCTAGAAGATGATGATGACCCTATGAAAAAGTTAATGCAAAAGCTTGAAAGCATGGAGCTTAATCAAGCGAAATTAATCTCTGAACATGCTAAGGAAATAAGCACTTTACAGTCTAGGTTGGTTCAAATGGAAAGGGCTCAAATGCAGAATTCCCAACCTAGGAATCATAATAATAATAATTGAGGAAATAATACTTGGTAGAGAAAAGGTCAGTCGAGTGAGCAGAGACCTCCGAATCCGCTTGAATCTACTAATCTGGTTGATGAAGCTCCTCCTTATTATAGAGTTTGTGATGCTCTTCATGAAGAAGTTACTTGTCCCATTGTTAAAAGAGTCATAAATAATAGAATGTTTGGTGCAAGTAATCAGATAAATGTTGATGGTAAGGAGTTTTCTTTGTCTATGGAAGATTGGATGGAAGTTAAGGAAAATAGTCAAGATGTTAGGCCTTTCACATCTTCGCATAGTATCAATAATTTTGATTATGAGAATGATTTGGTGATTGAAATGTTTGGTGAAAAGCCTTCTCCTGATCAAGTTTTGGAAATCGCTAAGGACAAATGATTAACTTATCAAAGAAGGGATAAAGAGCAAGGTCATAATCAAACTCCCCCTCGAATTTTTAATCCTAGTCCTGGTTTGGATATTGATTTGGCTGCATGGTTGAAAAATGCTAAGGTCTTGGTACCTTTTACTAAGGCTATAAAGTTTCCTAATCAGAAAGCTAAAGTTTTGGATGTTCTTGGAGTTTCACATGTTAATGTTACTCAAAATGAAACTCCTGAAGTGTCTTATCAAGATGCCCTTATATAACTGCAAAAAATGGAATCAGATAACAAAGATCATCAGCGATTTTTTGTTACTTTGATGGTTAATGGTTATAAATTGAATAACTGTATGCTAGATTCTGGTGCTTCAGCTTGTGTTATGACTAAGAGGGTCATGGAACAACTTAATTTAAGAGTTTCTAGACCTTACTACAACATATGTGCCATGGATTCTAAGAAAATTGAAGTTCATGGGTTGATCAAGGATTTACAAGTTCATTTAGCGGTTTACCCTGACATCATGATTGTTATGGACATAGTTGTAGTTGATGTTCCGGATGTTTGGGGTATGTTGTTATCGAGAAGTGGGCTTCTGATCTAGGAGGAAGTACTCAGATGAACTGGTCTTATGCTACAATTCCTTCTCCTAGAGGTGAAGGATTTGTGAAGCTTAACAGAGAACCTAAAAGAAGATTCCATGTAAAAGATCCTAAAAGACCTCATAATGATATAATTAAGGAACAACCTGACATGGGTATTATGCTATTATGTCTAATTTCACGGTTCCCTTAGATGACAAGGTTGATGAGAAATTTGAGGACTTAAATGATCAAGTTTGGTACATGCATTTTGATGGTGCAGCATCTAGGTATGGTAAGGGTGCTGGAATTGTTTTGAAATCTCCCCTTCGTAGTGTTTTAAAGTTCACTTATAGACTTGAGTTTGATGCAACCAATAATGTGGTTGAATATGAGGCTTTGTTGTTGGGTTTTGAATTGGCAAAGGCTTTAAGAATTAAGTTGCTTAGTATCAAGGGAGATTCTGATCTGGTTATCATGCAAGTTAAGAACATATTCACATGTAAGAATCAGAGGTTGAGGAATTATCGAAATGTTGTGTGGGATGTTATGGAACACTTTGATGTTATTAACCTTGAAGCTGTCCCAAGGGAAAAGAATGCCTTGGCAGATGAGCTTGCTGTGGCTGCTTCTACTTTACAATTATCTGATGAATTAATTAAGGAGAAGATAAAAATGGAAATTATTTTCAGACCATCAGTCCCGGATAATTCATAACATTGGCAAGTTTTTGATGATGAAACGTAGGCTATTCGTTTTCTTAATAATTTGGATGAGTTTGAAGACTTTTGGATAAGTTCTAAGGAGGATGGATCTGAGGATCATGATGATATTATAAATCCTACTCCTTGGAATATTGTTGCTTTATAACAACACTTTGATCGGCATGATGCCACAAAGCTGAAAGAAGAGAATAGAAAGGATCCAGGTGATTTCATTGAAGTAAATCTTGGTACTTCTAAGGATCCTAAAATTGTTAAAATCGATAAAGGTACTAGTGAAGAAGAAAGGAAACAATTGATTAATTTACTTCATGAGTACAGGGATGTTTTAGCATTTTCATTTGATGAGTTAAAAGGATATAGGGAAGATGTCATGCAACACACTATCCCTTTGAAAGATGAGAATGCTAAACCTTTTCGTCAAAAGCTTAGGCAAATAAATCCTAAGTTAGCCCCTTTGGTTCAGAAAGAGCTTTCGAAAATGCTCGCAGCTGGAATCATTGCTCAAACTAGACATTCAACATGGTGTTCCAACTTGGTGATTGTTAGGAAGAAGAATGGTACCATTAGACTTTGTGTTGATTTTAGAAACCTTAATCTAGCATGTAAAAAGGATAATTACCCTTTGCCCAACATGGAGACTATGTTGCAAAGAGTAACAGGTTCAGGAATGATGTCATTGCTAGATGGTTTTTCTGGATACAATCAAGTTTGGGTTAAGAAATAAGATCGTCACAAAACTACATTCACCACACCATGGGGTACTTTTGAATACATTAGAATGCCTTTTGGTTTGACTAATGCTGGGGCTACTTTTCAAAGGGCTATGGATTATGCTTTTAAAGGTTTAATTGGAAAAATTATTGAAATTTATCAGGATGATCTTACTGTTTTTTCTAAAGATGGTATTACTCACACAGGTCATCTTAGGCAGGTTTTTGATAGATGTAGAGAATTTGGGATTTCCTTGAATCCGGCTAAATCTGTTTTTGGGGTAACTGAAGGGAAATTACTTGGTCATATCATCTCCAAAGATGGGATCAAGATTGATCCTGAAAGAGTTGAGGCAATTCAAAAGATTCCTCTACCTCATAATCTTAAATCCCTCAAGTCTTTTCTAGGAAAAACTAATTTTCTTAGAAGATTTATTCCAAATGACGCAGAAATAGCTAAGTCTATTCAAAGTCTTCTTAAAAAAGATGTAAAATTTTTATGGAAAGAAGATGGTAAAAAGGCTTTTCAAGGGATTAAGGGTGCTATTGCTCAAGCTCTTGTTTTGGCGAGTCCTGATTACTCAAAGGATTTTATGATTTTCTCTTTCGCTTCTAAAGATACTATTGCTGGTGTCTTGTTACAAAAGAATAAGGAAGGTCACGAACAACCTATTGCTTTCATGAGTAGAGCACTTCAAAATTCTAAATTAAAGTATACTACTATGGAAAAGCAAGCCTATGCTTTGCTCAAGTCTCTCAAGCATTTTAGGACTTATGTGGGTTATTCTAAAATCATTGCTTTTGTCTCGCATTCCGCGATTAAAGATATCTTAACTCAAACTGATTGCTTATGGACTCGTGCTAGGTGGGTTACTAAAATTCAAGAGTATGATCTAGATTAGACCCACTAAGTTAGTCAAAGGTCAAGGCTTGGCTGAAATGTTGACTGAGGGTAACGAGAAAGCGCTTGATTTGATTTGTCTTAATGATGTATCTTCGCCTGAGCTACAAAGGTTAGGAGAGCATGAATAGTATAAAGACATTATTTACTATCTGTTAAATCTTACATGTCCTGACCATTTAGTTGCTCATAGAAGAAGGGCTCTTAGATTAAAAGCCACTAAGTATTGCCTCATGAAGGATGGTCTTGGATGGAGAAATCCTGAGGGGATAATACTTAGGTGTGTTGATGAAGTTGAGTCTAAAAGGTTGATTTTTGAGTTTCATTCAGGATTTTGTGGTGGTCATTATGCTGCTAGGACTACCGCCCACAAAATCCTGAGAGCTGGTTATTTTTGGCCTTTGATTTTTTCAGATGTGCATAAATTTGTTAGAAGTTGCCAAGCTTGTCAACTATTCATTGGGAAGCAGAAGCTAGCTGCCCTGCCCCTACAACTTGTGGTTGTTGAGGCACCTTTTCAACATTGGGGTCTAGATTTCATCGAGAAATTCCATGAAAATTCTAGCAATGGCTACTCCTGGATCTTAACTGCGACTGATTATTTTACTAAATGGGTTGAAGCCATTCCTGCTAAGAATGTCAATGAAAAGGTCATTATGGATTTTGCTGAAAATCAAATCATTACTAGATTTGGTGTCCCTGCCAAGATCACTACTGATAATGCCAAGGCTTTTAGTTCTTTTGAATTTTCATCTTTTTGTTTTAAGTATGGCATTACTTTATCTCATTCATCTAACTACTATCCTCAGGGTAATGGCTTAGCTGAATCAAGTAATAAAAATCTTATAACCATTATCAAGAAGATAGTAGGAGATAATAAGCGATCTTGGGATAGCAAAATCAAGTATGCTTTGTGGGCAGATAGAATTACTAAAAAGAAAGCTACTGGTAAAAGTCCTTTTGAATTAGTTTATGGCTTGGATGTAACTTTGCCTGTTCACCTTAAATTACCAGCTTACCAACTCCTTCAACATTTTTCCACTAATAAAGATGTTGTTCAAAATAGAATTGATCAGATTGTGGAGTTGGATGAAACTCGTAGGAAAACTTTAGATAATATGTGTAAGAATCAATCTAACATTAAGAAAAGCTTTGATAAATCATCTCGATCTGAATCCTTACTGATTAGAACATGGTATTAGCAGGGGCCAGGCGAAAAGCCCATAAAACACAAGAAATTTGATAGTTTGTGGCTGGGACCTTATATTATCAGAGGCATTGCTGGACCAAACTCATTCCACTTGAGCACATTGGAAGGCGAACCACTGCAGCTCCCTGCGAATGGCCAATTGGTCAAGTTGTTCTTCAAAGATGACATCTGATGCCATTGGGCATCCTCTGTATTATTTTGGATTCTCACATTCCTTCAATGAAGCAGTGTGTCCCCAAGTAGAGCCAGATGTTGACCACACTTTGTCAACGACCCCACAACATTACACCCCCATTTTTTCAAATGGGACTTATCATGTTCGAGGTTCACTTCATCCAGATTTCATCGTCAGTCGACATTTTGTTATAAATGATGTAAACCCATTCTGCATGTTATGATGTAAATGATCTAAGTAAGACCGTCAATGTATGTAACAACCTAGGTAAGCCTAGTATGTTGTTGATGATTTCCATCCTAGGAGGTTTTTTGTCTCACTGATTCACGAAAGTGATCGGTAGAGTTTTTCCCTCCAGCCTCACCCCAAAGCTAGGGTGGATTTTGTCATCAGCATGCTAAGTGAGTCCTAGTGTTTTCTATCGAGTCCTTGTAAAAGTAGTTTGAGCTATTTGGTCTACTAGATCATATTTTGAGTCGCAAAACTAGGTATTTATTTGCGGGTCTATACGAATGGGTATTCCCCCTTCATGTGTCTAAATGTATTATCCTATGTAACGAGGGTTGGAAAAATAATTAAAATCCCCTCTGAGTCAATTAATTAAATTTTCTGGTCAATTAATTAAAAAATCAAAAGCCAGAAAATTAATTAATTTAGGATCCTAAGTTAGGATAAAATTCTTTAAAGGCAAAATTCTTTGGTCCTTCAAAAATGATTTTTTAAAGGCCCCAGGTCAAGGGAATTTTGAGAATTTTAAGAATTTTTGGACCCTTGGGCCTAGTTGTTTAAGTCAAAGTCAAAATTTTGGGGTAATTAACTCAAAAATAGTATTTTTGAGTTAATTAAAATGGATTTAAATCATAAATTCCTTTTTTCCTCAAAATTATAATTTCGACCGTCCAGATTAAAAGATGATCAAATCTGATCGACGGTCGAGATTATTTTGACGTGGATCAACTGAACTAGCGGTTGGAGATTTTGTCCTATAAATTTAGAGGTCTTTGTCAGTATTGAATCATCCGATCTTAGAATCGTGTACTGGTCTTGGAAGCTCTTGTGAATTTTCTTTGATGAATAAAGCATAAAGACTTTGGGGTTACAAATTTTGATGTTCCTTCTCAGATCTATGTGGTGAATTGTCTCTAAACTCTGCTACTTTGTTTTTGCATTTTATGGTTGATGGCCTTCATGGATTAATCTGCATATAGGTATCTTGTGCAGTTTTCTGGATTCATTAAATGACATTTTGATTTTTCTAAAGGATCTCATGTTATTTTCTTGAATCTCTATCAATCTAAGGTTGAGATCTAAGTGTGCAGGGAATTTTTTTTTAAAGATTGAGCGTCTGGGGAAGTCTTCGATTGGACTAGCCGACTCTCAATAAACATAAATCTGAAAAGCTCATTATTTGTTAAACTCCAAATCTATCTTACGAAATTGGTGGTTTTGCAGGGTTTTCTAAGGCTTGTGCCTCTCCTTAAAATTTTAAATCTCTGAAAACTATGCTAAAATGGATTCAAATCTGGCCATGAGGGCCTCAGATTTGTAGACTAGTTTGTAAATTTGTAAATTTTTTAAGATTGTGAGGGTTTAATCATTTTCTTGGTGTGTATATCTTCAGATTTGGCTGGTTTCTTGCAGGTTGTGGGTTTGAATCATAATTTTTTTTTTCTAAGATCTGAGCCAGATCCAGCCCCCAAGGGCCAAATCTGGCTTCAAATCGTCTCTGTGGGCAATCTGGGCGTTATTGGATTCGAACAACGTTGAAAATCTAATTTTGAAGGGAGAATTTTTTTTTGACTGGGTTATTCACTACATTCTACCTCTGTCCGCTATCCTGCTCCTCACCATTCTGCTTCAATTTTCCGTCCAGCTGCCTTCACCCTCGATTCTGCTCTCACCGTCCAGTAAAATACGCCCTCCCATCGACCTTTTGTTGCTTGACATCGATCCCATCGTACCCTGTCCGTAGCTCCATCTTTCTCACGCTTCGTCCTCCGTCGTGCCTTCTCAAACCTGCTATCACTCTTCTCTGTTTGTCGACCTTCTGTCCCTCATCGAATCTTCACGCCGGTCCATCCATTTCAGCTTTACACCGTCCAGTGTCTTCCTTTCCGCGTCCAAGTCAACATGCATCATTCGACCTCTTCCTCATTCTTTACGCCCGTCTTCAATCCCTCACGCTGTCGTCCATCTCTGCAAGCCCTTCTCCTTGCTCCGTCCTCCATTCTACCGTATCTCCCTTCGTCCAAGCTCGACCTCTGCCCGCCGTCCAAGACAGCGCTCTCGAGTCCTCGACCTGCAGCTGCAAAAAAGAATAAACGCACATAAAAAAAAATAAAATCACGTTCATGCGTTCAGATTTCACTTGTTAGATTTTAGTTTTAATGCATAGTAGGTTTATTTAGATTATAAATTTAATTTAATTTTCATTTAGTTTAGATTTAATTCTATTCGATTTTAGATTTAGATTTTTTTTTTTTTTGGTAATTCGATTTTGGTAAGATAGGTTTTAATTGTTAGATTTAAATTTTAGACGTTAGTTAGTTTAGCTTTTAGATTTTAATTTTTAATTTTAGTTTAGTTTTAATTTAGTTAGATTTTAATTTTGTTAATTAGATTAGTTTTTAGATTTTGATTTATTTTGATTTTAGATTTAATTTAGATTTTAGTTTAGTTTAAAATTTAGATTACAACTTTTAAATATAGATTTTCAATTGGTTTCAAAATTTAAAGAAAATAATAAAAAAATTATTAAAATTCCAAAAATTCTAAAAAAATCTAGAAAATACAAAAACATAAAAAATATTTCAAAAAATTTCTCTATAGTCAAATAAGCCTAAATTTTTTTTATCTGAAGTTTGACTGTGGAGTATTTTAATTTTCGAACGGGGTTATAATTGAAGCATCATAATTTCGAAATATACTTCAAGCATCGGTCATTTTTATCTTAATGATCGTCTCATGATAAGCTTTGTTGATTGGCTCAAGTATCTTAATGAATGATCGTGGCACTTTCTATTGAATATCATTGTGGTCATTTAGCAGCAGTTATACATCCAATATTTATCTTTAATTTGATAACGAGATCTTGTTTGAATCCATAAGGCACTGGTTCTAACATAATTAATCTGTGAAATCTCGTTAATTTTGTCAAGTATTTGGTGTTTTAGCTGTGTCTCCTAGATTTTTTCTCTTCATTTATAATAGGGTCTACCTCCCTTAGCTTGCAAGGAGACAACTTAAATAGAGAGATTGGGGATCAGGGTGACAACCCGCGATTTGAGCCGTTGTCGCGGTGCCTAGACAATTTTTGCAACAACAATACCCTTTGAGAACTGTAAACAAGCACATTGATCAATGGGCGATGATAGAAATCTGACCAACCATCACTCAAAATTGTGCATCCTGTATGCTTCCAAGACTCTTTAATCTCAGACAATTTTTTTGTCACCCTGTTTCTTGTTTTCTTTAGCAAAGTGGTCCTTAAAGCTTCTGATCCGGGAGGAACATAGCCCTTCCCAAAATCAATGGCCTTTTTAATTACATTTTTAAAATATGGACTCCTGGCCACATTGAAGGGAATTGCACATGCATAAAATTTTTTTGCAACAACATCATCAACTTCTTGTCTCTCCACAGGTTTCCAAAATTGATTTAATGTTTTGGCTCCACCTATTTTTACTGGAGTAGAACTTGATCCAAAAATGGTTGAGATTGAATTAATGGTGTTTGAGGAAGACATGGCAATCTCCCTCTCAATTCGCTGCCTCTTCTTCTCCCTTTTTTCCTTTTCCATCTTTGAAGTGAAATAGTTTTTCTCCATTGTGGTTTTTTGTTCGTCTGAGATCTTAGTGCAACCTTCAACACCACCTTCACTTCCATTGCTAATACTGAGAAGGTGATCCACTGCTCTAGTTAAAGGGCTAGTGAATTGATGTCCACACAGCTGACACAAAAGATTTTTCCCTTCTTTTTTGACAAAATTCCATGTTACAACAGTTGATTTTGGGGGTGCCATTAAAATCTGAAGGTTTTGATTGCTGAAGTAAAGGCCGAAATGTCTGCATTTTTTTTTTTAAATTTACATTTGAGTTAGTTCTAAGTTTTTTGCAGCATGAAATTTTTTGTACACAGTAATTTTTTTAAAACTGTATAATTTTTTGTAAACAATATTTTTTTTAACACTGCATATAAACAATATTTTTTCCCTTTTTTTGTAAACTTTTTTTTTTTTTGTTATAAACAGTAAACTTATTTAAAAAAAAAATTGCAGTTGCCTACCTAGATTTTGTGACTATAAGGTCATTGGAGTCTGGGTGATGGGCCTGTGGGAAGTGGGCAGTGGGGGCCGGAGTCCGTAACGCTGGAAAAACAGAAGAGCTGGATGCTGGAGCAATGGAGCGATAGGCTGCAGCTTCAGGCTGGGCGCTGGAGCGAGAGACAATCTGAAGGCTAGAGTGACAGATTGCAGTGGAGCTCGACGTTAGAGTGGCCGCCGACAATGGAGCTGGACCCTGGACGCTGGAGAAGTGTAGTGGCAGACTGCAGCGTGAATGCAATGGACGCTGGTCAGGGTTCACTACAACAACCGCGGACTAGCGCTGGCGGAGGAGCATTCGTGATTCGTGACGCTGGAGGCAGCTGTGGAGGAGGCAGTTGCAGAGGAGGCAGCCGTGGAGGAGACAACCGCGGTCATTGCGGGAGCTGTGGTTGTGAGAGGCTGAGGCTCGAGAGCAGTCACCAATGGTTGCGACTTGCGAGAGGGTGAGAGCAGTAGCACGCCGACGGTGAGACAGACTTCGTATGTCAGGATTTTTAGCCTCAAAACAAAATAAAATTAAACCCTCCTGCTGAACCTAATCATCTTTTCACGATTTTTTAATGAATTTTTTAAAAAATTCATTCAAGTTTGCAATTTTGTTCAGGTTCGGGTTTGGCGAACAGGTTCGAGTTCGTGTTCGGGATTAAGTTCGGCAAACTTAATCGAATTTGTTCGACGATGCTTTAAGTTCGGCGAATTTCGAACTTCGACGATAAAATTTG
Organism: Pinus albicaulis; assembly: GCA_034641835.2. Taxonomy (NCBI): domain Eukaryota; kingdom Viridiplantae; phylum Streptophyta; class Pinopsida; order Pinales; family Pinaceae; genus Pinus; species Pinus albicaulis. The sequence goes on along the minus strand of CM076574.1, from coordinate 79,018,103 downwards.
CCGAACCCGATGACTTAGTCCACAAGTGCACATTTCATAGAAAAATAACATCTGAAGCTAAGCCATAGGAAAATAACAAGGCCGAGTTTAGGGCACATTTGTGACTGTTTGCAGTACTAGGGCAAGGTAGCCACAACTTCAAGGGGGAAGCTTGGGTGGTTTACTGTGGTTTTGAGGTTGTGTTCTCTTGTGAAATTGAGTTGCAACTTTGTTTTGAAGATTGGGGTATGCCACAACCCTTAATCACAGCTTGTGAGAAGGCCACATGTCATACCAGATGGCTGGAAATAGGCCTAAACATCAGCGCAAAGCAACAGTGACACTAGGGAAGACTGCCACAGATGTGGGTGGCTATTACGAGGTGAATTGAGGGTTAACAATTAGCTAACTGTTTCCTTAACTAGTCAACGTCACGTACAGTGGAAGTGCACCAAATTTCAAGGTATGTTGATGTTGTTTCTATGCTGAATTTGTGCTAGGTGGATGGTCCATGTGTGGGCTGATTTTAGTGTAGCCTGTGGAAGCCAAGGAGGGAGGGTTAACGTGGTGGTTAGCTGCCCTAACCAGTGGGCAATTTATACAGTGAAGCTTTAGTCTTGGATCAAATTTATATATAGCCCGTGGGGGCCAATTATTGAGGTTGACTTACATTGTTGGAAACCTAAACAAGGAGCAATTCTTACAATGAATGGATTAGGTGCCATTAGACTGGTGGAGGGCAACGTGTTGGCAACCCAAAGTATCCCTAGAGATTGTGACAAGAAGGACATTGACAATTGTGCATTGGGTGAAGGTTGGCGCCTAATGTGTAATACATTGATGGACTAATGCACTGCTAGATTGGCAGATTTGGAGCTCAAGTATTGGCCAGCCTAGAAGTGCAGATTGGATCAATCCGTGTTCATTGAGGCAAAAGGGACTTGCTGGAGTGATAAGTGGCAACCCTCCTGGAGTCTCTATGTGTTGTCTCTTGATGGACTAATGGGCAGCTAGAGAGCAGAATGTGAGCGAAGGACCGACAGGATGAGATACGACATAGAGGCTGTGATTGTGCACCAGAGCAACGAGATTGTCATTGTATCTTGTATTCTTGTATTTGTGGATAATTGAGGGCCATTATCCCTTGTACGGGAACCCTAGACTGTTATATTATATGTTGATAATATAACAATGTTGGGTTACATATATTGTTGTTATTGTTCTTATTCTACACATGATTGGTTTACTACATTATATTGTTCCGTTGTGTTAAGTATCTTTGTTGAGATTCTTCATTTGGTAGCATCAGAGATTTAAGATTCTATCCTAGACCCAAGGTTGTGGAAATTTAACATAAATTAAATGAACCAAATATGAAATTGCAATATTTCTTCCAAATAAAGATGCTCCAAAATAACTTATTAAACACTTTGCCAAGTACAAAAATGGAAATGAGAAAGTGAACTAATTAAAGATTGCAAAGTAAAGTAAGTACTTGGTTGTAACTTGAATTCACATAAAGAAAATTTGCTCGTAAAGAAATATTGCAAGTTGTAGCTTGAGCTATGTAATTTGTATACAAGCGTTTTAACTTTGAAAAGGAAATAAATGTTGCACAATTGCAAACACTTGAAAAATTGAAATAACATACTAGATAAGCTCACTTGCACATGAAAAAGTAAATGTGAAAGGTATGTTAATCCCAAGAATTAATGTGATTGTTGGGCAAGTTGGAACAAGTGAATGAAGTGTGAGAGAGTTTGAACCATGCGATGTCAATCCACCCAAGAGAAGCCTCCCTCTAAATGGGGAGATAAAATACCATGGGAGAAATCTCCCAAGTTCCTACAAGCAAAATTAAATTTTTATTAGAGACTTTGTTATAATGATGAGCCTCTCAGGCCTCAACTCAACCAAGAGAGAAACTTTACAATAGTACTCAAGAAAAATCAAAATTCTCCTTGGAAATCTAAGCAAATGAGGAGCAAATGAGAAGCCCTTTGAAATATGAAAAATTAGGACTGATTTTTACATAAAAAATCAGCCTTCTACAAAGTTAGGAAATATTACAAAAAACTAGAGGCTAATCCTCTATAGGCTCACGACCTTCTTGGAGAAATAGGAATCCTTTGAAAAGGCTTAAGGCCTTGAAAGAATGCTTGCTCTAAAGCCCACGACCTCCTTGATTTTCAGCTCCAAGTATGTGCTAAAGGTCCTGCAAACAAGAGTTATTCATTTGTATTTCTCTTTTCCTCAAATCTGCTCCAAATGTGAGCTAATTGGGGCTGCAAAACAAATCAGATTTTTGATCTTCAATCAACACTTTTCAAGTTGAAGCTCTCCAATCCTCCTTTTAATCTACACAATGCAAGCAAGAGGAGAAAGTTAGATTCATTGTTTCATGTCAAAAAATGATATTCATTGTAAATCCAAATGCATGCAACAAGAGAGAAACTCTCTTGTGCAAACAAGAAAGGCCAAGCCTTTGCAATAGTTCTAGAAGCCAAATAAATTATTTGAAGCACATATATTAAGAAATAATTTAAATTATGCTTTTGTTATCTAAGAGAGCCAATAGAAAGGAAACTCCCTCTTTGCAATTCGTAAGATAAGATCCTTGAGGGAAAATCAATTGGGTCCTTTAGTCCTTGAGCTTGAGAGTGAGTTATTCTATTCAAGATTTCTCCCACGCCCAAACAATCATTCAACAAACTCTAAAAGTATTTTCTAAACACTTGCAAATAGAGATTAGCTTTCACATAGGAGTTAGATAATACAATAGGTGAGAAGGCTAGAGATCAAGGTTACTTGGGAGTGAGAGTGGGAGACATTTCAGAAGCTCCCGGTTCGGGAGCGAATTAGAGAGTGAATATATATATATATATATATATATATATATATATATTGATGCATATATGTCAACAAAAGCATGTAGAATGGTGAATTATATATAAAAAAGCATAAAAACATAGATTGAACCATATAACATCAATCATCTAGAAGTTATAATCTTCATCAACTACGTCCACAAGTTAGTAACATACAACATATTGAGTCTCACGATTCATCAATCGTAGAGTTTCAAGCTTTGAAATTTCAATATATAACCCTTATCATCATTGATCACCAAATTTGTACTTGTAAGCTAAGTGTAAACATTTCAACAAAGAATATCTAACATGAAATGAAATGTTATAAAATGAAATGAATGAAACAACTTTCAACTTTCACGATGTAATATTCTCAATTAGCAGTAGCTAATTGGAAATATTAATTTTGATTAATTTTGCCTTGTATATTTAAAATATAAATAAAGTGGGTAAAAGGAGAACGTGACTCACTTAGAATAAAACACACTCCCTAAAGTCACCTAGGAAACAGAACGTTGTGGACAAGGTGGGCCAAGGGGGGCCAAGTGACAACGTAGAGGGGTGACACACTTAGACAGCGTGGGCCCAGCCAACACAGTTGAGTTGGTAGCGTGGGCCAAAGAGAGGCAATGTAAGCATGGTGGGGCCAAGGAGAGAGGGAGGCTCACCCAAGATAAATAGAGAGGAGGCTACCTCATTTCTCTCATTCATGTTTATGCATATTGAGCTTGTCATTTCGACTTGGAGCACGTTGGCTGTTTAGCTTGTCTGCAGTACTGTTCAGTACATCGGGTGTCTCCGTTCGGAGATCCCACCCTCAGCCCCGGGAGACTTCGAGTGCTTGCTCGGGTGAGGTATTTCCATTAGCGTTTTTGCAGGAGGATTGGTGGTTGCATTCGTGGAGGAGCAGAGCATCTAGGGACTGCGCAGTCTTGAGAGGGAGGACGCAGTCCATTTTGGGGGAGCTCCGGATTGGTACCATTTCGGAGGATTCAGGCCAGAGGATTGAGCAAGGGGCCAGCCCTTGCCTATTGGAGACATTTGACAGAGAGGGAGGCCATATTTTGGAGGATAGCATTCAACACCAACGTGGCCCTTGGGAGGATAGCGTAGATCCTCAAGGGAGGCATTTTCTGGGGTCGACCATTTCAGAAACGCTCTTTGGGCTTTTTTGGGTATTGTGAGTAGAGGCCGATTCTAGAGTATCAGATTTTTCTGAGTAGAGGAGCAGCCCCAAATACTCATTTTGTTCCGGTAGTAGCAGTAGCACGACAATATTTCAGCAGCTTGGAGTTACAATAGAGAGCAGCCATTTCCATTGATATTTTGGGAGTATTCCTACACTTGCCTGGTGCAAGTCGAGGTGCCATCATTCTGATCACCTCTTGTACTTATTTCTATTCCTCAGTATAATAAAATGGCTTAGCATTCTCTATTTTCTGTGTATCTGCTTCATGGTTTATTTCTAGTACCATATGTCTTGTTTGTGTGCTTTATATTACTGCATATTTCCCTTCGGGATATTACAGTGGTATTAGAGCTTCATTCTTGGCTCAGCCGTGGGGATATTTTTCTATGAACAAAGAGGGTAGGCAGAATCTTACCCACCAAAGGCAGTAGAGGTGGCAAATATGGGGGAGACTTTGGGGGTTTCACAACAGTGTGACCACCCTTTACCAGCCACACACCCACCAGCCTTCAATAGGCCAACCAGGATCACGATGCCTAAATTCTTACCTCCAGTACCGAGTGAGAAAGGTAGGCGGCATGATCATATACCCTTTGGAGATTATTTTCGCGAATGGAAGTCCATGGGGGAAAACTTCAGAGTGGCTTTTCCCTTCAGAGATTACTGTTAGCTCAGGCAGGATGAAGGAGGAAGGAACAGTGGGGGGTCTCGCACGCAGAGTTCAGAGTTGCAGCGTACCACTGGGAGGACACCTTTTCCCACGTATGATGGATCCATTGATTGCATGGTTTGCGATCGGGTGGAAAAGCTGGATACCTCTTTAGAGCTTGACCGAATAACGGAGGGGAAAGCCATCAAAATGGCTACCTCGCACTTGGAGGATGAGGGCACACAGGATCATGGGGAGTATGTGGATACACCCAGTATGACGCAGGGGTCACCTGTGTTGGAGACTTCTTTGACCATATCGATTGACATCTTAGTAGAGAGAGTAGAGCTTACCTCGACAGTACCATCCATTGAGGTGATGACTAGGGTAGTGTCCGAGTCTTCGGGTGGTAGAAGCACGCGACAGATGGGTGAGGTGCCAGGAGATGTATCCACCTTTGATGAGGCACTAGGAGATACAGAGGTATTGGATGATGGTCGCACACAACAGTGTCATCAGCTTCGAGCCGACCTTCTAGTTTTGAAAGGGAAGGCCACATCAGTATGAGAGGCTATTTTGTTACAGAACGAGGAGCTAGAGGGCATGAGAGTGGTTTGTGCCGAGTCAGCGGCCAAGTTGGCCCACATTGGGGAACGACTGGATTCCCTAATGGTACAGCTAGAGGGCACATTGGAGTGTCAGAGAAGCCCCCTTCAGGCATGCATAGACGGGGCTAGCAACATTGTTGGGTCACCTCTTTCCATTGGAGAGAGAGAGAGGCGGAGCCACCTAGTTAGATCTCATACATTGACTTGGTTAGCAGGATGAGACAATCGGAGTTGCACAGGGTGCAACATCCACATGTTGAGGTTGGATGGCGAGAGATTTTGAGTTGGTACACGGTGGAGTGGGTTATGGAGATAGTGGTGGACCCGGGTGTAGTTCAGCAGGAGTTTCTAGGTGCTGGGAATACAGGAACCCGAGACTGGCATTAGTATCTAGGTGGGACTACCTGTCGTTTCCCGGCAGGTCGGTTGACTATGTCTTGGAGGGTATAGTTGGCCTAGCAGTTGAGCATGTGCATTTGCTAGGGGAGTTTCGATCAGCTCCAGTGGCCAACTAGTTTATGGACAAACTCCCTAGGTTGTCTTGGTATGACGCTTATACGCGGGGTCACAGGGTGATCAACATACCTTGGCAGGAGCTTGTCGGAGGAGGTAGCATTGGCAGGCCACCTGTATGGAGCCAAGGACTCTTCACCTTTGTGTGGGGCACAGAGGTCACAGCGGAGCCGAGCAATGGTGGTATCACTACTGACACATAGGGAGATTCACTTCTCGGACCCCTCGGGGAGGGTTTGGAGTGACGATCCATTCGTTGGCGGGTATAGCGATGCGACAGTGGAGGTGATGATACCGATTGGGGGTGGTCTGACATGTAGAGACACAACTCTAGGTCATCACATCCAAGGATGTGTGGGAGCCTGTAGCATTGAGCAGTGGATTATCGGTGGACATGGAGTTGCATGGTGGTGTACCATAGTGTGTGGGACTGCATTGTGGAGTAGGAGTGTCCTACATCACATTGAGAACACACGAGGAGTGACTGATGCCTTGACCTAGACAAGGCACGAGACAGTACAGGGTGGTACAACAGTAGTAGGGGGTATCGAGTAGTGTACAGGGGTATGCCCCAGTGTTCAGTGGCATGTCGAAGAGTACATGGATGATTGGTGGTATGCGAGGGCGTACGATGCTACACAACAGGGTCTTAGAGTATTGCCTCCAGGGAGACTCACGGACAGGGACACTGGGCTTACATTTGGGGGTAGTTCACCCAGGATTGATGGGGAGACAGATGAGCGATACTTGACGGTATCTGTGGGGACTCACGCACCTGACCCTCTTCTACATCACTCACGGGCACAGTCGATTTGGTTGTTGTCCTTTGGCACTTTGGGCGTGAGCAGCAGGGTACGCGAGGCTCACCCAAGATATTTGGATGACACTCAGCACACTAGGGGAGAGACTTCTCAGTAGTGGCACTGGGTCGGTGCGCTAGTTGACAACCACAGGTTAGGGGATGAGATGATCCTCTGCAGGGGTGGCACATTAGTCATCGTTGAGCCTACGCTTGGGGAGCGGGTTATGAGGGAGACAGGCGTCACTCTTTTCTTAGGGCATGTCGAGACCATGCATGAGCGGAGGATTCTGGGTACAGCAGAGGTAGCATCCCAGTATGTGTCTGGGCTCCAGACAATGTATCGACACATTATCAAGAGGGTGGATGGCAGATCCAGTGGAGATGGTTGTCAGGGACAGGAGGGATCCACATACCTTGAGTCAATTGCGAGTATCATATATCTATCTATTGATTGCATTCAAGGGGTGGCTATTTGTCACATATGGCTTCTAGTGGTCATCAGTACTACACAGTGGCCGACACAGGGCAGGTTAGCATGCATCATATTTTCCCATGATATATGGACCCTCTATATTGGTCACGAGCAAGGACTAGAGATGAGGCACGGAGGGATTCCCGCAGTTGTCAGAGCTATGGTGTAGCAGGTCCGACTATGGGATGCAGAGATTCAGTTGATTGATAGCCCATTCTGTCTCATGATGGTCGGAGTTAGGACAGAGAGTGATCTAGTTCACTGTTGGGTTGGCACATGGGGGTACACAGAGGCCTTCATCGGATGGCAAGGCAGACTTTCTCTGTTGCTGCATAGATTCAGAGCTGCATTCGGAGGGGTAGATATTGGCATCATGGCGATTCCTGGTCTCGATGAGCTTGTCTCTCATAGATCTCCTGCCACTAGGTCTCAGGAGAGGAGGATACAATCTGCGCATGACAGGGAATATCTCATGATCAGAGCAGCACAACATCAGCATGGTGGTACCTCTAAGAGATTAGTAGGATACTTGAGCATTACAGCTCTACACAGCTCGATAAACTCTCGGGGTGAGCTGTATACTACATGGGGAGATCATGTATATCTTCCATCGGGCTTTAGCGAGTCATTGATGAAGTGGTGGACTTCATTAGCATGGCAGGATGGTGAGTGGAGCAGGTGGAGCTTCATGTTGGAAAGGATGGCTTGGGATCCCGGCATTGAGAGGTCCCTCCATATCAGGGTGATACAGGGGACAAGGAAGATTCAGTGGTGCATCTGGGACCCAGGCACATTTTACAGTGATGGTGGGGAGCATTAGCTAGAGAGGAGGCTTGTTCAGGCATTGCTTGAGGACAAGCAATTTTTGGCGGGGCGACTGTAATATTCCCAATTAGCAGCAGCTAATTGGAAATATTAATTTTGATTAATTTTGCCTTATATAGTTAAAATATAAATAAAGTGGGTAAAAGGAGAACGTGACTCACTTAGAATAAAACACACTCCCTAAAGTCACCTAGGAGACATAACGTTGTGGACAAGGTGGGCCAAGGGGGGCCAAGTGACAATGTAGAGGGGTGACACAGTTAGACAGCGTGGGCCCAGCCAGCGCAGTTGAGTTGGCAGCGTGGGCCAAAGAGAGGCAACCTAAGCATGGTGGGGCCAAGGAGAGAGGGAGGCTCACCCAAGATAAATAGAGAGGAGGCTACCTCATTTCTCTCATTCATGTTTATGCATATTGAGCTTGTCATTTCGACTTGGAGCATACTGGCTATTTAGCTTGTTTGCAGTACTGTTCAGTACATCGGGTGTCTCCGTTTGGAGATCCCACCCTCAGCCCCGGTAGACATCGAGTGCTTGCTCGGGTGAGGTATTTCCATCAACATTTTTGCAGGAGAATTGGTGGTTGCATTCGTGGAGGAGCAGAGCATCTAGGGACTGCGCAGTCTTGAGAGGGAGGACGCAATCCATTTTGGGGGAGCTCCGGATTGGTACCTTTTCGGAGGATTCAGGCCAGAGGATTGAGCAAGGGGCCAGCCCTTGCCTATTGGAGACATTTGACAGAGAGGGAGGCCATATTTTGGAGGATAGCATTCAACACCAGCGTGGCCCTTGGGAGGATTGTGTAGATCCTCAAGGGAGGCATTTCAGGGGTCGACCATTTCAAAAACGCTCTCCGGGCTTTTCTGGGTATTGTGAGTAGAGGTCGATTCCAGAGTATCCGATTTTTTTGAGTAGGGGAGCAGCCCCAAATACTCATTTTGTTCCAGTAGTAGCAGCAACACGACAGTATTTCAACAGCTTGGAGTTACAATAGAGAGCAGCCATTTCCATTGATATTTTGGGAGTATTCCTACACTTGCCTGGTGCAAGTCGAGGTGCCATCATTCTGATCACCTCTTGTACTTATTTCTATTCCTCAGTATAATAAAATGGCTTAGCATTCTCTATTTTCTGTGTATCTTCTTCATGGTTTATTTCTAGTACCATATGTCTTGTTTGTGTGCTTTATATTACTGCATATTTCCCTTCGGGATATTACACACGAAGCATCATATTCATGATTCATTACCAATGAGTTATAATTGCAAGCTTCAAACTTCAAACTTAAATTGTCATATATTGTTTACAAAAAATATCTTAATAAATATGAAAGAGTCAACAGTTATAAAAGCTACTAGAAACTAGAAAATACAAGTAAATTTATTATCTATAGCTAATGCTTGGGCCTCTTGCAGCCAGGAGAAATGTCTAATTTTTTAGTCTTGTTGGAAAATCAAGATCTTTGTCATTAATATCACCCTCTAAGCATTAATATCCAGAGGTATCTTTGTCATTACCTCTGGATCTCTGTAGGTATCTTTGTCATTAATAGCACCCTATAAGCATTAACATAAGATAGAAAAAACATAGCATGTCAGGTCAATATTTTGTTTGAGTGATGGGTATATTTTTAGTAGGGTCATGATAGAGGAGTTCGATAATCAATGTCACTAACATCAAGGTGCATAGAGGAATTGGTGCTCTTGATTAAATACAAGTTCCATACCCTAATACATGACAAAATTCAACGGAAAAATTGCAGCCACACCCCCCCCCCATCTTGAAATCCTGAAACTGGTAAGTCTGCTGGATTTTGAATGAGATCTAAAATCCTACTTTCTCCATATGAAATCCAATGAGGTCGGAACCACTCTCAAACATCCCAAGTCATTTCATGGTAATGTTAAAAATTTAAGTAAAAGGATGAAAATGAAGATTAAGGAGAATGTCACTTTTACTTTAAGAATTTAACATTACCATGAATCACATATCAATACTAGGGCCATAGGCTTGATGATTAGGCTGCCCCACTAAAAAATTACAGTTTCTTTGAAAAAAAATGTATTTGGAATTTTTTTGCAAAATATTTTATGCAAAAAACTAAAAGGACAGGGAGCGAAAATTTCACTCCGTGTTTCACTCCCGAAAATCGCTTCCCTTCGGGAGCGATTTCGAGAGCGGGTTCGAGGGGTGGGGGAGCTGCTCCCCCGCAACCCTGCTAGAGATTCATCCTAAAATCATCTAGTGCTTCTCCGCTTAAGAGTATTTCTCTAATAAAAAATAAACACAAGATAGCTTGCATATATTAATCCACAATGAATGGCAAGATGATAGCTAACATAATCCAGATTGCATGTCGAAAGTAAAGCACATAAATCAAAACAACATCACTTCAAGGAGAGAAGGAGAACACCATCAATGTAATACCCCAAAGTCTTTTTATTTTATGAAAATGATTACACAATCCAGAAGAGTCTCCTTAAGCCCAATAGCTCGTTCCAAAGATATCAAAATGAGAGCCCCATGGGTCTCTTTATACAAATTTGGGAGGAAATCCCAGTGCAAGTGACAAGTGGAGAAGCTGAAATCCCAACGCAAAAATGAATTTGCAAGTGGCACCAAAAACTGTTCAAGTGTAACCAACTGCTGTAGGTGTCAGTTATAGACTGCTGTGTAACAATTTTCACTGGCAGTGTATTATCTTCTAGCAGACTAACGTATAGGATAGGGCAGCCAAGTGTGAGTGGGTGAGAGGTAGCACATCCCTCAATAATCTTCCACCAAAGAAACAAGGAAATGACACCTCTCAAACATTTGCTTCGTAGAGCTGCCCAACAACCCTATGTATTGAAGAACTGGTACTGTATAGAGTTGAATTGGATTTGCTGTGCATATAGGTGTAAGTGTTGGTGGAGTAAGTGGAGACCGTACTCCATAAATATATCAAACAAATATTCCACGTGATCTACCATCCCATGCATTGATTTTTTTGTTTCTGCGTATTATCCTCAACATATGGCTTCCTCCAATTGCTGCGTACATGCTGGAGTAGAACGCTGTGTGGACAAGTGCTATTTGACAACCAATCACGTGGAGAAATTCATTCAAACTAAAGTGTTCTTCAATCCTCTGCTGGCAGTTGCATTGACCATTGGTTGGGCTTGCGTGGAGTTTGATTTGGGATGTGCTTGAAATTCTAATTTGGCATATGCGTAGCTACCTTTAAATTCCTAGTGCGTAGGCAAGGAAAGTGAGGTGAGGTCCATTCCCCACTCACTCATATTATATTAAGTCCTTCATATTAAATCAAATTTGTAACTTCAACCATTTTGTTGCTTGATGAACTCAACGTGGAACTTTTGACTTGCTTGCTTCCCATTTTGACTTTGACTTGTTATACCTTATGTGGTGGACCCCACATGGTTGCCACATCATCATTTGTTTCCACTCAATCTTCCATGTCACTTGTTTGACTTTCTTCGACTTTAGAAAAAATTGTAATTTTTAACGATTATTGAATTTTTTCTCATTTTTGTCACTGACATTAGACAAATTGGCTTTTGAGGGACTATAAGTCGTTTTTTGACCCTCAAAGTGGGTCCTAGGATAACGCTGGCCTATAAATATGAATTTCAAGTAGTCACATGCCCTAGACATTTATGAAGGCCACTTATTTACATCATTACATAGAAATTAATTAAAAAAATCTTGTTTTGTGGGATTTTTTGAATTATTAAAAAATCCTACTTAGACCTAGCCAAATTCCGTGAAATTTCAGAGATGACCTAGCATGGTAATATACATTGACTCTAGACACTAGGATGTGTTAGTGGCTTAACCTTCAAACTGTCACCCCAACTTTGGGGTATGCGGTGAGTGAAAAAGCCTCGAAAATTATACACCGCTAAAAAGCGAGAATAATTAACCAAGTAAAAAAAACACTCCAAGGTGTACTCGCTTGTTGATCGAGTCCCAACACCCTAGGCCTGTTATATGGCTTTATTCATCATGCTAGTGACATTTAATACTTACCCCCGTAGGGTTGCGAAATATGAGGACTGAATGAAGAAAGAGAGAAGGAAAGGGGCTTAGAAGCCCTGATGAAGTCTGGAACTTTGTAAGTGCAGGAATGCTCTGACATATCCTTGGTGCAACTTCATTGGTCAACATTTGGTTCCACATGGGGATGTGTGCTATATAGGATGTGAGAGCATGCAAGAACCTGGAATTTGCATCCACCAGAAGCATATATCGCTAGTGTCTGCTCCAGAATTCATCATATCAAATCAAGTACTCAAATTAAACATTAATCTAACATGCTGAAATAAAACTACTCTATTAACATGAAATAGAAACTAATTTAATAGCATAAATCGGAATCTAAAAAATGACAAGGAGTAGGGTTAGAAATACAAGACAAAGATGCCCCATGGCATCAAATGTCCTCAATGAAGTTCATGCTGAGAACCTGCTTACTTTCAGGCCGATCCGTAGGCTAATTTTATGATGTGCCCTGTCCAATTCTAAATATCTTAGGACTTTGATCCATCCCAACACTGTGTTGTATATGGCCATCAGATTTAACAAATCCTTTCCACTTTTCTCTTTTCTTCTTAATAGACCGTGATGTTGATGTTGATGCAATCAAAGTAGACCTTTCTGCTCGATTTTGAAAATGGTTCATGTTGGACATTGGATAAACCAATGCTCTCCGTGTGTTTCGTGACATGGACTAACTTCCTCTCGTTGATCGTTATCTCTGGTGATGTGATCGTTGACTAACACCTGCGAGTTTTGGTCTAACAACAATCGTGATTCCCAACATGCTGTAGAAGATATTGGAAGTGTTGAAGAACTGTTGAATCCATATTGAAGATCTGAAGCAGAGGGCTGGAGCCCTAGAGGATTGGAGTGCTCAAGAAGATTAGGTTTGAGCTTGAACTAACTGAGATGGTTGGAGTCCTCAAGAAGACGAAGTAGGTGCTTGGCAAAGTACAGTTTGGAGCCTGGTGGTTTGAAGATTGTAGTTTTCATCTAGGGTTGGAGCCCTAATCTATTATTGTACTCGATTCATTGTAAAGAGGATGGAGTCCTCGTCAAATCTTGTTAATAAAAGTATTTATTTTGTTATCATTCTTTTTGTGTTCTATCTAAGAGATATTAATTGGCATAAAAGTAATAATTGTAAAATAAATACTGATTTACCCCCCATCTCAGTATTTCCAACACTCCGATGGAAAGTTTGAAGTATCCAATACTTCTGTGACCTTCCTTTCTCCATTTTGCATTTGCATTGACATGGGTGATGGATTAATCTCATAAGTATTATCCTAATTATGCTCAGTTTCCTTGCTATCTAGGTCGCCTTCAATTAGCCATTTTTCCACGGATTAAATAGCCTCTTCATAATAAGATGAAGTTTGCTTTAGTGGATTGGGAGGCTTAAAGTTTGTTTGTTTGTTCTTTTCCCATTTGTCATCTGACCTAAGTTGGAATTTCTTTTTGAGAAATCTATTAAGGCAATGCTTAGAGTGATCTCTCTTTTAATGATAATTGCTTGTGATGTCTTTTCACTTTTCTTACTTATTTAGCTTCTTTACTTATTGTTATGTTCGTGTATCATCAAATAGCTACCAAAACAAGAAGAACAAGAACACAAAATATAGGTTGCAAGACAGGGCTAAAACCTCTCCACTTGAGAGGAAAACTCGCAAATCTCCTCTCTTATAGATTCTTGAATTGACGAATTCCAAGACCTGTAGAGCAAGATCAATACCCTCCAAGACCAAGTCCAACCCTTTCGGATGATGTGCTTCCTTAGTCCAAGTCAAACCTAGTCAAATCTCTTCCTATAGCACAACTTCGACTTCCAATTGCAAAATTTCAGCCTCTACAGGAGGTCTGAAATTTTTGGCCCTCCTGCAGTAGTTGGTGCTAAGGCTTCTTCAGACCTTCGCTTGGCTTTTCTTTTCCTCCTAGAGCTTGTGGATGACTTATTGTGACCTTCGTTAACCTTCTTTCCCTTTCTTCTTGAATATCGAACTTGTAGAAGAAAACCCTAGACCAGTTGCAGAAACCCTAGCCTTGCTTCGCACGTGTGAGAGAGAAATAGCCGAAAGACAAGTTTGCTTCGTCCTCTTCCTTCTTCATTGCCTTATTCTTCTTCCTCATTTGCTGCCTTCTTCCTCTTCCTCCTTCGCTTGAATGCGTGAGTGATGATTGTGATCCAGGGAGGTCAAGTTTCCTCCTTTATATAGGTTTCTCAAGGTGGACGTAGCTCCTTAATTTAGGCCGACTTTCCAGCTGCTAGGCCGAGTTGGTCTTGAAGGGTATTTTGACTCTTTTAAGGACAAATAATTTTCTTTACAATTTACAATGTGCACGATGAGATCTTCAACTTATGACAATGACTCTTTTGACTTCTTGAACTAGGACAAACCCTAGAAGCACTCAATGGGTGCTTGACCTATAAAATAAAAGACCTTGAGCATGAAACCCATGCTTCAAAAGTAATAATAATAATAATTTTTCTTTCATTTTATAATATACAAGAATCAAAAGTACATTTCATATTTGTGAAGACAGAACCTAGTTACACATTTTTCAACACCCCCTCTTCACTAGGGAGGTATTCATAAATGGTACATGGACATTCTCGATCTGAACATATCTCATAAGAATAGTCAAATTGGTAACCCATCTGTTTAGCATCATATCAACTAGCACTGCCATATACCAAGGCCTTGACTAACAACTCTATCTCTCCACAAGGTCAGAACACAACACTGGCGAGACCAATGATTTATAGACACCATCATCATTGTCTCTCAAGGTACATACCCCACCCAGGTGTTCACAGAGTATGACCTTTCTTGCACTATTCTTATCTTGGATATCTAGTCTTCAAAGAATATCGGTCCACGACTACTCTTATCTTGGATGCCTTACCTCATCCTTAAAAAGTATTGGATGCCAGATGCTTACCAATTCTCTATTCTGTCTTCCCAAGTGAAGACAAGAATGATGTGCCTATCTCTCCCTCTCAACCAGGGAGGATACATCAACCGAAACAAGCTTATCTCTCAAATACTCAAGCTTCTTATTAGGAAGAGATTTTGTCAATATGTCAGCTACCTGCTCATTGATGGAGATATATTGTAGCTGCAACACACCATCTTGTACTAGCTTCCGAATGTAGTGATACTTGTTGTTGATATGCTTTATCTTTCCATGAAATACTGGTTATTCAGATACTTGTATGCAACTGGTGTTATCACAATGTATCACTATAGGGTCCATTGGTCCTTCAAATAGGTCAAAAAGCAACTTCTTAACCAGACAACTTCTCTGCTTACTTCACATGTTGCAATATATTCAACCTCAACACTACTCAAAGCAACCGTTTCTTTCTTTCTGCTCATCCATGAGATCATGGAGGATCCCAAACTAAAACATCCTCCTGTAGTTCTCCTTCCATCCTACTCACTGCCTCCATAGTCAAAATCTGTATATCCAATCAAGTGGACATCATTCCTCTTATTATATTTTACGTAGTAGTGGATTGTTCCTTGTTGTAGATATCAGAGTATATGTTTTGCTACTATCCAATGATCATGCCTCGCTCCACTTGGAATTGACTGAGAACATTTACTGCAAAACATATGTTTGGATGAGTATTCACCAAGTACATTAGTAAGCCAATTAATTGTCTATACTTGGAAGGATCCACAGGGCTCGATTCAGAACTCCTTAGTCTTTTTAAGTTTGTGATCATCGGGGTTGTCATTGGTTTGCAATCCATCATTTCAAACCTCTTCAGCATCTTGATAACATGCTTTCCTTGACCTGGATATCTGTCATCCTGTCCTTACAAGATTTCCAGTCCCAAATAGTAATGCATCAACCCTAGATCCTTCATGTCAAATTCTGCTGCTTGTTGCATCTTACATTCTTGAATTCGACCTTCCACACATGTCAAGAGAAGATCATCCACATACAAAAGAATGATTAATGACTCTCCCTTTACAACCTTAATATAAAGGTTCATATGAACAAAACTCTTTGTGAAGCATAATCTTTGTAGGTATGCATCCATCCTAGCATACCATGCCCTTGGTGCTTGCTTGAGGCCATATAATACCTTTTCAATATGCAAACCTATACCTTTCTATCTTTAACTTCAAATCCCAAGGGTTGCTCTATATAGACTTCCTCATCAATTGTGCCATTCAGGTATGCAGAGTTGACATCCATTTGATGGATGTTCCATCCCATCAATGCTGCCAAAGAGACCAACGAAAATAGTAGTATACCTTGCCATTGGAGCAAATGTCTCTTCATAGTCAATGCCTTCTTGTTGAGAGAAGCTCCTAGCCACAAATATTGCCTTGTATTTTTCAATACTTCCATCCGGTGCATGTTTGATCTTATAGAGCCACTTGGAAGTTACCACAGATTTGTCTTTACGCTTAGGTACGATCTCCCAAACTCCATTCTTCATTATAGATTGATATTCTTCATTCATGGCATCCTTCCATTCTTGGTGATTGACAACTTCCTCAAAAGTGGATGGCTCTGATTCTATTAGTTTTGTCATGTAGGTTGCATACCCAGAAAACCCTTTGGGCTTCTTGCTTTCCCTGAATGTACCTTGAGCTGCTCCATGACCTTCTACATCTAGTAGTGTAGACTTCAACAAGTTAGGTCTTTTTCTAGTTGTGGGGATTACCATAGGTTGTATAGGTTCACAGGGACCTTCATCTTCATGGTTTGACTCTTCTTCTTCCCTAGCAACTTCTTCTTCGAATACCATAAGTTCTTCATCATCAGATTCCATAGGGAGATCCTTTGATTTCTCGAATGCAATACTTTCTTCAGATATCACATCTTGATTGACTTCTAGTCAGTGTCCTTCCTTTATGTAGATCCTATTGTTGAGATTTTGTGTATTTGGGGTAGCATCAGTTGTGCTCTAGGTCCCAAATTTTGATTAAGGACTAGAGTTCACCTGATCTACAAGACCCAGAAATGGATTTGGGAAATTTCATTTGGTTTAGGAGATATTAAATTAATTAATTATTTTAATGTATTTCCTAAGTTAAATCTTAGGAAAATAAAATAATTAAAGTGAATTTAATTAAACATGTGATGAAATTGTCTTAAGTCACACGGATCAAGCTTTCTTTTAATCTTAGCCATTGATTAAAGATTTAATCTTGGTCGTTGATTTGTCAACGAGAAAAATATAAAGGAAAGGCTTGGGGTTATTGTAAGAGACACAGAGGCAGAGCACTGAAGCTAAGTTGAGATTATAGGGCGGGGTTGCTAAGAATTCTCAAGTGTTTCAGTTGCAGAGAGGGGAATTTAGACCAAAGGGATGATCTGATCCCGAGGTCTAGAATACACAAGAAGCAGAGAAAAGATCAAGAAAGACGACACGAGAGGAAGGCGGCGGTAGAGAGGGTGGCGGGAGCGGCCGACGGTAGACGGCGGCGGCAGCCCGGCGGCCAACAAGGACAACGCCATTTTTCAAGAAACCCTTCGGGGGTACGCAGAGACCCTTAGAAGCACGGTGTGGCTATTTCCGTCACCCGGTTTGAGAGTAACGCAATCCCTTCCGGTGACAACGCGGGCATTTGGAGGCCTTGAGAAATTTGTGTGTGATGATGTTTGAAGTTAGATAAAGTTTCTAAGCCTAAATCATTTGAAGTTCTATAAATCCCGTTTGAGGGTGTGGATCAGTCAGTATTGTTGGTCTTAGATCAGCCAGGTGCTGCAGATCTAGAGTTCTCTGTAGGGTTTTCCAGATCTAGAACCCAGAGTTGTGTATTCAGAAATATTCTTAATAATAGAGCCCTCCAGCAGCTTGAGACCGGTTTTCCCACATTGGGTTTTTCTGGGGACAGTTTGTCCAGAAATAATTGTCACTTTGTCTATGTGTGCATGTGCTTATTCTAGATCTGAATTGGTAGAGATTTGTTTTGTGTTTTGCTTTGATGTTAACTTGAATTTATTCAGTTGATAACTTGTATAAGTAGGAGAAGCTTAACCGGATTAACAGTAATAATTTCTCCATAAGAATTAAGATTCAGAATTTCTACATGATACTACAGCAATTGTAGATCTAGAAGGGTCACCAACTGAAGAATCTGAAGGATCTCGCTGCAGAAAGCAGCTGGAAAGGCAACGGAAAAGCAAATATGAAGGGACAATGCAGTTTTTCAGGAGGAGATTCACGCAGAGGGAAGGGTGACGCTATCCAACGCTGTGTCCTAGCAAGCCCACACAATTACTGCGCAGAGCCAACTCAGAAACAACTCTGGTTGTGTCTGAAGGCAGCCAGTGTGATTAAGATCTGAATCTGTCAGATCCAAAAAAGTCTGCAGAAAATTTAGAAGAGCTGGTGGGGTTAAATTTCTGAATTTTTCAGATTTTTAGCCTTAGCACAAGTGACAAAGTGTGGGAAGAGATCAGCTTCTCAGAGAGTTTCTTGCCAAAGGAAACTTGCAGTTTGATCAGAGGATCAAAGAAGAAGCTGAATCATAGTTGATTTGGTAGATTTCCAAGGAGGGAAATCAAGTGTTAGAGGGAGCAGAGGGTTCCCAGTTCGAAAAGGACCCTAGATCCAAGATCTCTAGCATAGAGAAGAGGAGCTCCGACACATTCTGAGCAGATGGCTCCTCATGGATTGCGTGATCAGGATAGGCCAGAGGGCCTGTCAAACTTTTCGGCGTGGAAAGCAAGGATCCTGATTGTCCTTGAGGCATATGGTCTAAGAGATCATGCGGAGCAGACTCTGGCCACACCGATAGATGCAGATCTCCTACGGAAGCATAGAGAAGCTGCTATGCATGCCAAGAGGCTGATAATGGACAGTATCAAGGATCATATTGTGCCATGCATAACTGAGAAGATGACAACTAATGAGATGTGGAAGGCCTTGACTTCCCTATATGAGGGAAAATCAGTCCAAAGAAAGATGTTGTTGGAGGCCCAAATGAGGTCATTCATGATGATCAAGGGAGAAGACATCGAGCATTTCCTTTTCAGATTGCAGTCAATCAGAGATCAACTGACTGCAACGGGTGCAACCATAGATGATGCAGTGATAGTCAGGACTGCCCTCAATGTAGTCACAAATGAGTGGGAAACCTTTGTCCAAATTATCTTGGGTAGAGCGGACTTCCCAGATTGGGACAGCTTGTGGTCGATCTTGCGGCAAGAAGAACTACGAAGGTTCACCAAGAAGCAGGACAACCCTGCGTTGAGTAAGGTTAAGAAGGAAGAGGAGGAAGATGCAGCCTTGGCATCAAAGAAGTAGCTGAAGACGAAGAAGGATCTTTCTAAGATCAAGTGCTTCCAGTGTGGAAAAATGGGACATTTTTCCATCCATCGTTTAGAAAATAAGGACAAGAAAGCATCTTCTTCCAAAGCAGTGGTGGAAGATGATGGGTGAGGAGATGATGTTTCCATGAGTGCTCATGAACCACGGAGGTGGGGTGACATGGACATGTAGAGGAGCTACATGGAAGTAAGGCGGGATCCTTGAGCAACTCATCTCTTGGATCACAAGCGAGCTACGACAGCCTTAAGACAGTAGCGGGACTATTGGAGTAGTGGGTGCATAGATCACAGATGAGGCATAAGTAGAGGCAGATCTAGAGGTTGGGAGGAGCAGCGCAGAGCATAGCAGCAACAGTGAAGAAGCAGTAGCAGCGCAGAGGCTGATGTGACTTCAGCAGCACAGAGTAGTGATGCTTACGCACTGCAGAGCTGCAGCAACGCAGAGAGCTTCAGAGGGATAGCGCAGTGCAACAACAGCGTGATAGATTTCAGCACAAGGAGTTGATGTCAGTTCAGTAGTGCAGAGGGACTCTGATTACGCAGGTAGAGCTGTAGTTGTGCATCGTTCTTTAGATGCCAGCACAGATCTGTAGCCTATGGAGCTTCAGTGATGATGATGCAGCCCATCTGACTTGTCTGTCAAAGATTGGGCAAGAGATTCAGTTGTTTCTCTCAACAACTGAAGTTGCAGTGCAGCAGATCAGCAGTGGCAGTGCTGTGAGCAGAACAGATGTAGCATATTGAGAGGGAGCTGCAGTACAGTGGTTCCAGTGGCAGTGGCAGAGTCATGGGCAACAATACAGAATAGCAGCAACAGTGCAGAGTTGAGTGGCAGGAGGCCAAGCGTCAGCAGCACAAAACCAGTGCCCAAAATCGTGTAATGCATAAGTGTGATGTATTGCTAGAGCACACCCTTGATGCTAAGAGGGAGTGTTGAGATTTTGTGTATTTGAGGTAGCATCAGTTGTGCTCTAGGTCCCAAATTTTGAGGAAGGACTAGAGTTCACGTGATCTACAAGACCCATAAATGGATTTGGGAAATTTCATCTGGTTTAGGAGATATTAAATTAATTAATTATTTTAATGTATTTCCTAAGTTAAATCTTAGAAAAATAAAATAATTAAAGTGAATTTAATTAAACATGTGATGAAACTGTCTTAAGTCACATGGATCAAGCTTTAGTTTAATCTTAGCCATTGGTTAAAGATTTAATCTTGGCTATTGATTTGTCAACGAGAAAAGTATAAAGGAAAGGCTTGGGGTCATTTGTAAGATACACAGAGGCAGAGTACTGAAGCTAAGTTGAAATTCTAGGGCAGGGTTGCTAAGAATTCTCATGTGTTTCAGTTGCAGAGAGGGCAATTTAGACCAAGTGGATGATCTGATCCCGGGGTCTAGAATACACAAGAAGTAGAGAAGGAATCAGGAAAGACAACACAGAGGAAGGCAGCAACAGCAGACGGTAGCAGCAGCAGCAGACGACAGCAGCAGCAACAACAAGGACAACGTAATTTTCAGGAAACCCTTAAGGGGTTACGCAGAGACCCTTAGGGGCAGTGTAGTGACTACGTCACCCAGTCTGGAGTAACACAGTCCCTTCCAGTGACAACGCTGAGCATTTGGAGGCCTTTAGAGGCTGACATAGTGTCTTTCAGGGGTAGGCCTGGGGTTTCTAGGCCTAGATCTGGCTGAGTTCTGTAAATCCCGTTTGAGGGTGTAGATCAGTTAGTATTGTTGGTCTTAGATCAGTCAAATGCTGCAGATCTAGAGTTTTCTCTGTAGGGTTTTCCAGATCTGGAACCCAGAGTTGTGTATTCAGAAATATTCTTAATAATAGAGCCCTCCAGCAGCCAGAGACTGGTTTTCCCTCATTAGGTTTTTCCATGGATAGTTTGTCCAGAAATAATTGTGTCGCTTTGTCTATGTGTGCATGTGCTTATTCTAGATCTGAATAGGTAGAGATCTGTTATGTGTTTTGCTTTGATGTTAACTTGAATATATTCAGTTGATAACTTGTATAAGTAGGGGAAGCTTAACCGGATTAACAGTAATAATTTCTGCATAAGAATTAAGATTCAGAAATTTCTACACCTATAGGCCTTAGAGGAGTTACTGTAGCCAACAAATGTTCCCTTCATGCCTGATGGATCCAACTTCTTTCACTTGTCCTTAGGTATATGAATATAGACAAGACAACAAAAAATTCAGAGATGAGCCACGGTTGGTTTCTTCCCAGTGAACGCTTCTTCGTGAGTCTTGTTATCTAGTGACTTGTGGGGACTTCAATTTTGTATGTATACAACTCTCTTTGTAGCTTCACCCCACAAAAATTTCGGAAGATATTGATCATGTAACATTGCTTTTACATTTTTTCCTATGGATTGATTCTTTCGTTCTCCAACTCCATTTTGTTTAGGATTATGCGAGACTATCAACTCCCTCTTAATCCTAGATTTCTTATAGAAAGTGATGATTTCCTTAGATGTGTATTCTCCTCCATTATCAGATCTTAATATCTTGATTCTTCTTTCAGTAAGGTTCTCTACGTCAACTTTGAATTCTTAAAATTTGAAGTACTTCATCCTTGGATTTCATTAAGTAAACCCAAGTTTTCCTTGAATGGTCATCTATAAATGTAACATAACATAGATGACCTCCAAGTGATTTAGGAATCATAGGACCACAAACATCGGAATGAATAAGATCCAATATTTCTTTTGATCGTGAACCACTGCTTCGAAATGGTCTCTTGGTGTTCTTACCCAATGCACACCCCTTGCATACTTCTTCATGATCTTCTTTCAGTTTGAGGATTCCATCTACTATTGAATTTAGGGTTGGAAGGATTTTGAAATGGAGATGACCAAATCTTCTATGCCAAAGTTCACATGGGCTGATTTCAATGTGAGCTAAAGCTTGAGCAAGAGGAGATAACAACTTGTAAAGTTTTCCTTCACGAATCCCTATCACACATTTTCTATGCTTGAGTTTTTACCCCATACTACAACTTTTCCATCAATGAAAACCACTCTATCACCTTTATCTTATAGGCTTGAAATGGAGAGTAAGTTTTTATGAAAATTGTTGAAATATGTAACTAGGTTCGGTCTTCATAATGGCATTTGTAATTGTGATTTTATGTATTCAATGAAAAGAGAAAAATAAAAAGAATATTTTCGTTCTTGAGGCATGGGTTTCATGCTCAAGGAAAATTTGTTTTTAGGTCAAGCACCCATTGAGTGCTTCTAGGTTTGTTATAAAGTCAATTGAGTCATTGTCATGTGTTGAAGACCCATTTAGGCATGTTACATATTGTAAAGAAAATTTTATCGAGTCAAAAGACCCTCCAAGACCGCGTAATGGCACAAAGATCAAGTCGGCCTACATGAAGGGACAAGTTGGCCTCAAGATAACAATTCGTACCGCTCACAAGCCTATAAATAAGAAGGAATTTGACCTCGTTTGTACACTCAATTAAGTTCGATCTCCTCAAGATAGAAGCTGGAAAAAGACGAAGAAGAAGAAGAAGATCAAGATCAAATTTTTGGGCCTCTCTCTCTCTCTCTTTCGTTAGGGTTTGTACAGTTTCTGGGCTGGATGAAATTCTGAAGTTGCATCGAAGCTATGAAGCTGTAAGATCGAAGCTATGAAGCTGTGAAGTTGCCTCTAGATCGAAGCTGCTAAAGCTACATCAAGGTCAAAGTTGTAGAAATTGTTGCTGGGGTGAATGTTGCTAGAAGGTCAAAGTTTGAAGCTGTGTAAGGAAATCTCATCAAGAAGGAAGGATGACTTGGTCTTGGAGGGTCTTGGTCAAGGGTCATAGGTCTTGGAATTCATCAATTGAAGTTCTATAAGAAGAGAAGGATTCTGGTGGGTTTTCCTCTAAGTTGGAGAGGTTTTGGCCTTGGCTGATCGCCTATATCTTGTGTCCTATTGTATCATTGTTCTTTATGATTTGGTAGCTGTTTGATGATAGAGAACACTACTAATAATAAAGGAAAGAAGAATTTAATAAGGTAAAGTGAAAAGACATCACAAGCAATTATCAAAGTAAGAGAAATCACCGACACTTGTTGCCCCCTAGATTTCTCAACATGCTATCAAAGCTAAGGTGACTACATCAAGGAAGGGCGACACGAAGAAGGCTACTTTAGGGCTGAAGTATAGAGAGATCATCTTGGAAACATCAAGAGCATATCATCAAGAAGGACTAACCCTCTCATTATACTGAAAGGGAATAATTAAGAACATCAATGAAGAACTCAAAACCCTATCTCATCCAAAGAAGGGTTCCACAGTTGAAGTGTTCTTGGGAAACCCACACATTCTACAATCATTATCACGAGGAAGAAAGAACGAAGCACTTTTGGGTCTGTTTTTCTGGGCTATATTGTCCACACATGCGAATTATTAAGACATCCTTCTGCAGCAACACATATTGAATTGAAGGCACTATCAAGGATCAAGTTCCGTGCCAAGAAAAGGTCTCCTTTGCAAGCCGAAATAACAAAAAAAAGTAAAGTCAAGTGAAGTAGAAAGGAGGCAAATTTGTCCATCTTCTAGCCAAATGTGTGATCTAGGGCTATTGCAGAAAAGGCCAAAATTGAAGAAGTGCTACATCAAGCCGAAATATTGAAGAAGGGCCGAAAGTTGAGGTTGTGAAACAAGTTTAACTAGCAGTGTCTTGAAGGAAGAAAAGCAAGAAAAATCGTTGTCATCATCAAGGAATCAACATGATCTCCCTGTGAGCCAAGGATCACTTTTGAAGGAAGACATCTTCACCAAGAAGACATTTTCTATTATTTACATCATCATCAAAATCAAGAGGGCATCAAGTTGAGGATTTCATCATCTAGGAGCATATTCACTTGACAAGTCAGTATCTTTATATCTATATTTATCTATCAAGATGACTTCATTTTGCAAGGAAAGCAACAAATTGGTTGGGTCGTCAAAATTTTCTTGCTTGGAAGAAGAGGATAGATTTGATCCACATAGAAAATGAAGTCGTTGGTCATGTTAAGGGTTTAATTGTCGAACTGCCAAAAGAAGAAGCTCAAGCTCTATAAGATGAAGATATCAAAAGAAGAAGGAATAACCTCATACTTTATGAGGTTGTCAGAAATAAGAATACCAACTTCAAGAGTTGGGAGAAATAATGTTTGACAAGGAAACGACTACCATGGGGTAACTTCACATCAAGCATCTATATGAAGAAGGAAGTTACTCGGTCATTGTGTAAAATCAAAGAAACCGAGCTGAAGGCAAGATCGATGTAGGATCAAGCGAGCAAGCTCAAGCATTTGCTGCCATGGTTAGAAGTAAAAGGGAAGTTTGGGAAGCTTGGTCCTCAGAAAAAGAAGAACATGTCGAAGGTTCAATGCTATGGCTGTCATGAATATGGGCATTGCAAGAGAGATATCCAAAGCTCAAGAAGGACAACAACAAAAGAGGAAGGGAAGAAGCCCATATCATTGAAGAAATGGAAGAAGCTGAAACGAAGAAATCCAAGGAGGAGGAAGTAACAAATCTCTACTATGATTGAGTATAATTATCATGGCAATCATTAGAAGCATGATAGGATGCATCATGTTAGGAGATGGCATCACAGAAGCATAAGATTGAAAGCAAGAGCTCGTAACATCATCATAAAGAAGCATGAAAGACAACTGAAATAGGAGTCTATGACTGTTACCTATAGAAGGATGTCGGTCTTGGTATCCTCATGAGAAGCATAAGCAATACTTATGGGAAAAGGAAAGTCATCTACTCATCACACATCATTAAAAAATGAGCATTTGTAGGATGAGGATGATCAAGATCCTCCATTGGAATCTTCATTGGAAGGTTCACCTACTGGAAGAAGCAAGTGTCTCACCGAGAATTCCACCTTGCATGGGATTCATGGAATGATGGTATGATGTCAAAAGAAGTTAATCGGGACAAGGTGATTGAAGTTCCTTCAATCAAGGAAGCTGTTGAAGGAAGTCTAGATGACCAATAGGAAGAGATGAGGTATGTATGTTTGTATTTGATAAAATTGAATCATGTCATATAGTTGCAGATGGCATGGATGAATGATCCACCTCATGATCATGATCAAGAGAAAGGGATCTCCTCCTTTGGAAGGATGCATAAAGGCATGGTTCACATATTGACTAGATGAAATCAACATAATAAGTCCTCATATGGAATATGAGGTGGTTGATAAAATGAAGGAATTATGAATGGAAGTTCCTGAGAAGCAATATGTGAAGAAATTAAGGAGCGATCATGAAAGATGCAACTACTAGAAAATCAGCATCTGATAACTAGAAGAATTGACCATGACATTTCAATGCCAAAGGTATGAAGACTTCGAAGAAGTCTGGAAAGGAAGATGACCCTTGACATTTAATATATTTTTAGAGATGTGTCAATATGAATTCAGGATGTTGATACAAGCAAATGTAATGATGAAGGTGTTGAGAAATCTAGGGCATCATGAATTAGGTGTTTTCTCTTGATTAGTAACTGCTTGTGAGTATCTTTTCTTTATTAGATTAGGATCTTCTCTTTGCTTAAGTTATTAGTGTTCTTTTTCATCAAACAACTACCAATGCATTAACATAAATAGATGAGAGACACAGAATGTAGGCTATGAGCCAGGGCCAAAACCTCTCACTCTTTGAGAGGAAAACCCGCACAAATTCTTCTTATAGAGATTCCAATTGACGAATACCGAGACCAAGACCCTTGACCTATTAGCCACTCCAAGACCAAGACACAAGTCCTCTTCAACCTTAACAATTACTCTTTCTCAGTTTCTTCTTACTTCAGATCTTGCATTATATGAGATCATTGTAGTCATGTAGTTATATCAAACTGAGGTTACTGTAATGAACGTCTCCTTCAACGGTAGAACTGAATCGTTATGTTTGAGATAGTGTCGAGACATTCTTTAATACAATAACACCAAGGCATAGTCACACACTAGTGATCTTCTTCTTGAGAGCCATCAAATTCTTCTTTGCTGTGAGATATACCGAATCACTGTGGTATAATACCGAACTATAGGTCCTTTACGAAACGGTGACTATTTCAAAATACCGAACTGTGGTCTATACAAATACCATTCTCTCCCTCATTGTCACTGTGATCTAAACTTAAGGGGGATCTGAATTCTCCTCCTTCTCTTTTATTCGAACTCTGTAATTACTCTTCAAAATCTCAAAGATATCCGAAGTCCTGGACTGTACTAATGTGAAGAGCCCAACCACATATATATAGTAATTCGTCCTTTATAATAAGCCGATATGAGCGTCCGAATGGGTGTGTCTTCTTAATTGAGTGAGCCGACATGAGCCATTACGTCATCTGTAGGTCGACATGAAGAGAGGGACTTGTGCTTGTCGTTGGAGGGCTTTATAGACTTCTATACATTTGACTCATGCTCAAGAAGAGCTCTTCATACATGACATTAATTCTTTTGACAGTGATGATAAATCCTAAGGATCTTAATGGGAGCCATCTAAATGAAAAACTCTTTCTCATGAAACCCATGATATAACACATTACAAAAATAAATTTATTCTCTTCTTTTCATCATTTACAAAAATAACAATTACATGTCATTATGAAGATCGAACCTAGTTAAACTTTCTATCCTTGAACTCTTTTGGATGTTACCACTGGATTTTAGTCCCGTGGGATCTCCTTTATCAACCATTTGGTTTTGGGGTGGTACTACTTGGGAAACCCTGACTTTGGCTGCGTGGTCCAGCTCCCTTATCCACATATATCATCCCTCTTCCACTCACTATAGCCCCATTCCTCATCTCTTCCACCTGGGTCCACATTTCCTCGTTGGGTCCACATAGGGTTAGCCTCTCCATTCCGTTGCCCTCCACCTTGGGTTAGGCATGGAACATGCCTTAGAGGTTGAAGCAATTGAAAAGAAAAGTAAAAGCATAAATGGGCACATTCAACAGGTAAATGTACCACAAGATGCAAAAGATGGCCGGGACAAACATATTTAGCACATGGGCATAAGACAATGCATGAGCTCTACCCCATACCCATGGCCATCACCTTGGTTCCATAGGCCCTAGATGAGCCTCCCTTATCATTCAGGAACCCATGATTGTCCCAACCCCTGGAGGGCAATCAACCGCCCCACCAAAAACGGGGTATCCACTGCTATATCTAACACATCATGCTCTGATCTCTTGAGCCCTGAGCAGTTAATCAAAGAAAAATCATAGAAGGCAAAAGGTATATAAATAAGGGTGGAAAAATCAAGGTCGAGACACCTCATGTACCACGATTGCTCCCTCCTATACATTATATGCCCAGGTGTGTGCTTTCCTTTTTTTTTAGCTACCCCATGGCTCCGATATGTGGTCGAGGATTGCCCCTCTCATTTCCTATTCCGTTCACCTCTTTATCACATGCTGCTACCATTTGAGGGATGTACCTTGGATAGACTAACCCCTCTAAAGGTAGAAACCACCTAATAAGGTGCTTGGCTAAACCCCTTTGGAGTTTGGAGACATTAGCACATGCCAAAGCCCACTATGGAAGGGCAGGGCATTATGAAGTGTCCACTTGTTGTCCATGGTTTGTAAGCTCTTTTACCTGATTACTTTAATGACTTGTTGTGCTGGAAGGCTAGGGGACGCATTGGATCTTATGCAAAATTGCAAATGGTGTCCATTATGGGTTTGGTCTCCCTATACGAGGTCCTAACCCTTCAGAGGGCTACATTGGCACATGTAGAGTGTGTGTAGAGAGCCATGTGCCTCCACATCAATAAACAACACTCCATGGATCCCCATAGATGTTTAGAGATTGCTCGAGATCCACCTTTTTGACGAGGAAGATGCATTTTGTACACTATGCCAACTGGCCCCATAGGTGCACCACACACTTCGCAGGTGTCCCAGGACTTGTACGTTGACATGGCATCATTTATTCTATCATCTGAGCCCTTACGGATGGTCTACAAGCATCTTCGACTCACTTGGAGACCCATGAGGTCATTGGTGTGCCCCCATACCCACTGGGAGCACCACATGTTTATTGTTGGGAGAACAAGGGGCCACCACCTTGTCCATCACTTTTGAGGATCCTATTCATCATTATGGAACTTGTGGACCTCATCAGTCCTCTTGGAGGGCCCTACAACATGCATAGATTATTATTTAACCTCTTGAGAGGCTTATTATTTTATTTGTGAGCTAGTTTGGTGGGCTTGTCACCAAAAGTTAGTTAATTTGCACATTATTTTATTTTAGGGTCTAATGTAGGACCATTAGGTAATTTGAACTCCTAATGAGTGTATAAATAGGAGTTAGATGAATTCATTTTGTATCATCACTGGACTTGGATCATTCTCTCTTTAGGGAAATTCACACTTTTTCCTTGGAGGATATTTTTGGGTCATGGATGAATTTTGAGGTATGGATTGGGTTTTTCTTATCTTGGAGCTTCTTATATTGCAAATGTGTTGATGGTTGGATATATTCTCTTACATGTAAGTGCAATTTTAATGTACTTTTCTTTTATTTTGTTGCATACATTGGTTATGAGATTTTCGCTATTTTAGGGCTAATTGTTGCATGCATTTTACGATATCAATGTGGAATTATGTTTCTATTTAGCTTATCTCCATGTATGGGTCATGTTTGATGAATAAACTATCCTAGAGATCGAGTTATCTCAATAAGCCTCTTCCATTTGCAACGAAGTATAAAATATTTTAAGGTCACTTTTTTTGTCTAGCCCTTAACATTAGACGAAGTCGACCTTGAGAGCCTCCTTGAACAAGAATGTAATATCCCCAAAGGGAAATAACCAGTAATACACAGAAATATGCCAGACAGATATAAAACAAAATGCTGGAACCAGATAATGGAACAAGTACACATATAATGCCAGAACACTAAGCCATTTTATTAATCTGAGAATACATAGATAGGAATACCAGACAATCAGAATGAGTGCACCTATCCTTGCCCTAGGCAAGTGGAGACCCTCTCAGAACAAATAATGGCTGCAGATATGGACAGCGTCCTAGCTGGCTGAAGATCTGCTATGAAGAACTGCTGCTGGAATGCACTGGAACTATGAGCAATAAAAACGCTGTCTCTGCTAGTGACAGCGCAGAAGACAGATGAAACGCTGGCCACAAATCCTCCGGAAGAGATGATCAGCTCCTCAAGGCTGGAAACACTGAAAAACGCTGCCAAACCCCACACACAAGACTCTGCTCATCAGATCAGCGTCCTCCCTGACTGGATCTGCGTCCTCTCTGCCCAGATCTGCTGGATCTGAGTCCTTCCTATCCAGATCTGCGTCCTATCACTCCAGATCTGCGTCCTCCAAGGCTAGATCTGCTGCTATCTATCCAGATCTAGGCTGGATCTGCCAATATCTCCTCAGATCTGCGTCCTCCAAGGCTGGATCTGATGCTGTCTCTCCAGATCTAGGCTGGATCTATTAATATCTCCTCAGATCTGCGTCCTCCAAGGCTGGATCTGATGCTAACTCTCCAGATCTAGGCTGGATCTCATCTCTCGATGCATCTCTGTCAAGGCAGATAAAGATGCCTAACTTGCTGAATCGTCCTCTCTACGGATGCGCGTCCTCACTACTCGGATACGAGTCCTCCTACGAATGCGTCCTTCCTACGGATCGGCGTCCTATCTCCTGGATGCGCGGCCTCAAGAAAGGGGTTTTCTCTCTCGCGTCTCCACCGAAGCTGCGCTAATCACCAGGCGAGATCGGTGCTCGGAAAAATAACCTTACCCGGGCGAGCCTCGAGTCCAAAATCGGGTGATACCAGCTCCTTACGGGCGGGGCACTCGAAGTCCCCCGAGGCTAAGGGTGAGATCTCCGCACGGAGACACTCGGTTGCACTAAACAGTGCTGCAGACCGACTAAACAACTGGCGTGCTGAAGCAGACAGAAGTCTAGCTCTCAATATCAATATCAAATCATGCATGCCAAATGAAGTGGAAACCCCTCCTTTTATAGTGCTAAACTCCCTCCAAAACCTTACCTGCGTCCTTCACCCTCCTTGGCCTGCGCAGTTACCCTTGGGTCAGTGTGAGGCCTCCCCTCATACACGTGTGGACCCCCAAGGCCACCCCTTTAAGTTACAACGTCAATCAACTAGGAAAGCACTTTATTTTATAAAGTGAGATGACCCCTCTTATTTCTCACTTTGTTTATTATTTTTAGCTAAAGCGGCAAAATTAAACAAAAATGAAATATTCCAATTAGCAATGCTAATTAGGAATATTACAGTCTCCCCCGGCAAAACGTTGCTTGTCCTCAAGCAACTGAAGTGATGGATGCTGTAAAGTCTGCTCGCTCTCCCAAGTGGCATCCTTATCCGGCAAAAATGGCTTGTTCTCAAGCAATGCTTGAACGAGCCTACTCTCTAGCTGATGCTCCCCACCGATACTGCAAAATGTGCCTGGGTCCCACTGAAACCTCTCTATCTCCTGCATCACCCTGATATGAAGGGATATCTCAATGCCAGGATCCCACACTGGCCTCTCACAGTACCTGCCAACCAATAGTCCTCCCGGATCCCATCGCCACTGTGGCCAATAATCGCACAAGTCCCATGGCTCGGACTGTGCACTGCCTCTGGCTAAGACCAATGCTCCAAGAGGTGAAGACCACCAACAAGCATCAATGCTCTCGGGCTCCTGCTGCGTTGTACCTGTAGCTGCATATGCTACCCCTCCAACTGCATACCAGCTCATCACCTCTCTCCAATCCAAGTGGTGACTCAATCCCATGCTGATCCTGCTCTCCTGAAACCGGGATGGAGTGCTGAAGAAATGATGTCCTGTGCTGCCCTGCCAGCTGGAATCTATAACCTCTGTCACGTCCAAGGGCCCCTGCTCGACTGTGCACCCTACGAATAATACCGTACCATCTAGAGGGTACCAACTCATGATCTCTCGCCAGTCCATCCTAGAAGAAGAATCTGATGTAGCAACGATAACGGTATATGGAACATGCCTGGAATGTTGCCGCCAGCCTGTAATCAACTCCCACTGCTCTACCCTGTCTGTCAATGGAAGTTGCCTGTAGAAAGAAGCCCCTCTCTCTATAATGGGCAAAAGTGGGCAAGGTATGCTGCAAGCTCCATCAATGTACTCCTGGAGAGTGCTACCCACTAAAAACGCTGCAGTTCTGCCGACTGCGAGTACATCTATCTGTGCCTCATCCCAGTGTCGACCCAAAGATGGATGCTCCAACATATCCAACAGCTCCTGTTGTCAACTAGCCCCCTGCATAACAATCCCCTCAACCTCCAGAGGGTATGGATCTGTAACAGCTGACACCGTACTCAATGTCAATGCAGCTGACTGCTCACCCTGGACACTAGTATACAGCTCCAGTCTACTGTCACCATCCATGCATGACTGCCCTTGCTCCCCAGAAGCGACCTCAACTGATCCTATGGACTCATGTGAAAAGGAGTCCTCACCCTGGCATACAGAAGGAATGCCCTCCTGTTCTACCTCCGCCATCTCATCCCCCAACCTGCGGCTGTCAACTAGCGCACCAACCCAGTGCCACTGCTGAGAAGTCTCTCGCCTAATGTACTGAGTGTCATCCAAATATCTCGGGTGACCCTCGCATACCCTGATGCTCACGCCCAAAGTGCCAAAGATCGAAAACATAATCAACTGTACCTGTGAGTGATGTCGAAGCGGATCAGGTGTGTGAGTCCCCACAGATACTGCCAAGTATCGCTCCTCTGTCTCTCCATCGATCCTGGGTGAACTACTCCCAAAGGTAAGCCTGATGTCCCTACCCATGAGTCTCTCTGGAAGGAATGCTCTAAGTCCTTGCTGTGTAGCACCGTATGCCCTCGCATACCACTGATCATCCATACACTCCTCGACATGCCACTGCACACTGAGGCATACCCCTGAATACTGCTGGATACCCCATGCTACTACTGTACCACCCTGTACCGTCTCGTGCCCTGACTGTGTCCAGAAATCCGTCACTCCCCGCGTGCTCTCAATGTGATGTAGGGCACTCCTACTCCTCAATGTAGTCCCACACACTACGGTACACCACCATGTAGCTCCATGTCTACCAGTAGTTGACTGATCACTGCTAGAGGCTCCCACACATCCATGGATGTGATGTCCTAGAGCTGTGCCTCTACATATCGGACTACCACCAATCGGTATCGTCATGTCCACCGTCGCATCACTATACCCACCGGCAAATGGATCATCACTGCAAATCCTCCTCGAGGGGTCCAAGAAGTGAATCTCCCTATGGGTCAGTAGTGTTACCACCACTGCTCGGCTCCGCTGCGTCCTCTGTGCCCCACACAAAGGTGAAGAATCCTTGGCCCCATACAAGGTGCCATCTAGTGGCCTGCCAATGCCACCTCCTCCGACAAGCCCCTGCCAGGGTGTGCTGACCACCCCGTGATCCCGTGTATGAATGTTATGCCAAGACAACCTAGGGAGTCTACCCATAAACTGGTTGGCCACTGGAGCTGACCCAAACTGCACATGCTCTGCTACTAGGCCAACTGTACTCTCCAAGGCATAGTCAGCCGACCTGCCTGGGAAATGATAGGTGATCCCTCCTGGATCCCAATGCCAATCTGGGGTCCCTGTATGCTCAACACCTAGGAACTCCTGCTGAACTGCACCTGGGTCCACCACTATCTCCATAGCCCGCTCCACCGAGTACCAACTCAAAATCTCTCGCCATCCAACCTCAACACGTGGCTGCTGTACCCTGTGCAACTCTGATCGTCTCATACCACTATCCAAGTCAACATATGAGACCTGACTAGGTGGCTCTATCTCTCTTTCTCCAATGGGAAGAGATGACCCAACAACACTGCTGGTCCCATCCATGCATGCCTGAAGGGGAATGATCTGACGCTCCCACGTGCCCTCTGGTTGTACCATCAGGGAATCCAGCTGTTCCCCAATGCGGACCAACTTGGCCGCCGACTTGGCACAAGTCACTCTCATACCCTCCAGCTCCTGGTCCTGCAACAAAATGGCCTCCTGTACTGACGCGGCCTTCTCCCTCAAAGCTCGAAGGTCCGTCCGAAGCCGATGATACCGCTGTCTGCGACCATCATCCGATACCTCTGTATCCCCTAGTGCCTCATCGATAATGGATATATCTCCTGATACCTCACCCATCTGTCGTGTGCCGCTACCATCCGAAGACTCGGACACGGCTCCAGTCATCACCTCGATGGATGGCTCTACCGGGGTAGGCTCTATCTCCTCCACTATGATATCAACCGTCATGGTCAAGGAGGTCTCTAATGATGGTGAGTCCTGTGTCTCACTAGGTGTATCCTCGAACTCCCTGCAATCCTGTGTGTCCTCATCCTCCAAGTGCGAGGTAACCATTTTAATGGTTTTCCTCTCCGATACTCGGTCAAGCTGGAAAGAGGTATCCAACTTGTCCCCCCAAGCTTTTTCTGAGCGCCTGGATGACCCGTCAAACGTCGGTAGATGGAATCTGTCCACTGTGCGCTGTGAGCCCCTATCATGTGAGTGCTTATTCCCTCTGTGAAAGTTGTGAGGTCTACTATCACGCTGGAGCTGAACATAATCTCTACTAGCTGTGCGGTGGTAGTCTCCCTCATGATGATGCCGGTGCCCCCGGTGATGATCACGGAGTCTAATGCCATACTGGATATGGATATATTTTCTGAACGAGAGAGCCTTCATGAACGCTAGTCCGAAAGCCTGGTACTCTGCAAGAATGTCAGCCATCCGAGCCGGATCTACCTCTCGCTGTACTGCTGTCCCTGTGTCCTCTGGCAAGAATGTGGGCATGGTAGGACGTGTGGGTGTATGTGATGCCATATGCTGAGTGGCATCATGCTCCGGCAAATGGTGGGATGTGCACGATCCCTCACCAATCCGAAATCCCCTTAGGGTTTCCCGCTGCCTAACCTCCAGCGCAGTGAGTCTCTGTGACACTTCCTGTATGTATTGGAATGCCTCTCTATACCAATCACCACCTGCCATTGGCATTTTCTGCCAGGTGCCTACAGGCTCCTCAGAAACTGCACGGCTGCTGCAAAACCATACTGCTGCTTAACTTCGACATCCGATTTACCCACTGAAAACTACTCAGAAAATTCCAGGAATTTGGGAAGGTGATCCTTGCCCAAAACCCAGAAAAACCCAGAAAACGTTTCTTCTAATTCCAAACTTCAAAATTTGACCCTTTATATTTTGGTCCTTTTTCCAATTGCGTTTTTGGTATTGCAACTGCTATTGCTCACAAATTCCAGAAAACCTTGTACGATCTCTTTCCCGATGTCATAGACCACAGGCTGAGCCAGAATTATGCTCTGATACCACTGTAATATCCCCAAAAGGAAATAACCAGTAATACACGGAAATATGCCAGACAGATATATAAAACAAAATGCTGGAACCAGATAATGGACAAGTACACATAGAATGCCAGAACACTAAGCCATTTTATTAATCTGAGAATACATAGATAGGAATGCAGGACAATCAGAATGAGTGCACCTATCCTTGCCCTAGGCAAGTGGAGACCCTCTCAGAACAAATAATGGCTGCAGATATGGACAGCGTCCTAGCTGGCTGAAGATCTGCTATGAAGAACTGCTGCTGGAATGCACTGGTACTATGAGAAATAAAAACGCTGTCTCTGCTAGTGACAGCGCAGAAGACAGACGAAACGCTGGCCACAACTCCTCCAGATGAGATAATCAGCTCCTCAAGGCTGGAAACACTGAAAAACGCTGCCAAACCCAACACACAAGACTCTGCTCATCAGATCAGCGTCCTCCCTGACTGGATCTGCGTCCTCTCTGCCCAGATCTGCTGGATCTGAGTCCTCCCTATCCAGATCTGCGTCCTATCACTCCAGATCTGCGTCCTCCAAGGCTAGATCTGCTGCTATCTATCCGGATCTAGGCTAGATACTCCATCTCTCCTCGATGCCGTCCTCCAAAGTGGGATGCGATGCTATCTCTCAGGATCTGGTGGGATGCCCGCCCATGTCTCCTCGGATACGCGTCCTCCAAGGCCGGATGCGATGCTAACTCTCCGGATCTCGGCTGGATACGCAATGTCTCCCCGGATGCGCGTCCTCAAGGGCGAATCGGTGCTAACTTTCCGGATACGCGTCCTCTCTGCGGATACGATCCTCACTCTTCAGATCTGAATCCTCCTGCTGGATCTGCGTCCTTCCCCTCTGGATCAGCGTCCTATCTCCTGGATCTGCGCAGCCTCAAGAAGGGGGTTTCTCCTCTCAAAATCTCCACCAGAAAACTGCTGCTAATTACCACTGAAACTGAAGGATGATGCTCAGAAAATAACCTTACCAGGGCAGGCACTCGAAGTCCCCCGAGGCTAAGGGTGATACCAGAAAATAACCTTACCAGGGCAGGCACTCGAAGTCCCCCGAGGCTAAGGGTGAGATCTCCGAACGGAGACACTCGGTTGCACTAAACAGTGCTGCAGACCGACTAAACAACCGGCGTGCTGAAGCAGACAGGAGTCTAGCTCTCAATATCAATATCAAATCATGCATGCCAAATGAAATGGAAACCCCTCCTTTTATAGTGCTAAACTCCCTCCAAAACCTTAACTGCGTCCTTCACCCTCCTTGGCCTGCGCAGTTACCCTTGGGTCAGCGTGAGGCCTCCCCTCATACACGTGTGGACCCCCAAGGCCACCCCTTTAAGTTACAACGTCAATCAACTAGGAAAGCACTTTATTTTATAAAGTGAGATGACCCCTCTTATTTCTCACTTTATTTATTATTTTTAGCTAAAGCGGCAAAATTAAACAAAAATGAAATATTCCAATTAGCAATGCTAATTAGGAATATTACAAAGAAACGAAGTCCATCTTCATAATTCTCCTTGACTCCATATCCAAAGAGGAAATAGGCACTGATTCATCAAAAGGTGGTCATTTTAAACCATATTATTTCTCCTTTTCCTCTCTTCCTCTAGGTCTAGCCACACTGGGTCACCTAGGGCATCCATTTCCCGACAATCTAGCCCTAGAAAAATTGCGTTCTCTTATACCCTACTATGCTGGTGTGACCTCAAGGTCTCCTCTAAATTTGAAGAGATTCCGACGATGGAATTGCGAGATATCCCAATCCCTATTTCTAAGATCAAACTTTTCCTTAGTGTTCCCAAGGCTAGTGCCTCATAGGATCAATTTGACATCTTTAGGTGAAAATTCTTGTTTGATCCTTTCCCCTTGCCTTGGTCAGGTTAAGAATATCATCGGTTGCTAAATTCCATCCCCTTAACCTTAGCTGGGTCCACTTGGCCCCATGTGGTCCCATTCCCTATCTAATACAATCTAAGTCACCTGATACGGGGATTCAGGATTCGATGGATACAGGGATTCGAGAATCAGATTTTGGATACGGTGAACCCCAGGACACATCCGGGATACGATTTGTTATCTATTATTTTATATATATATATATATTTAAAATTAGATATATATATTAATATATTAAAAATTAGATATTTTTTACACAAATTCATACAAATTCATTGCTTCAAACATAGATTTAAGATCTTAGATACTCATACATGATACATGATACATTGATACATTGATACATCATACAATTGTCAAAATCGCACTTTTATAAGTCAAAATCGCACTTTTCGGCTGCTTGAATCCGGCTGTATGGGATTCGATCGTATTCGTATAGGATACTATCGGGATTCGACTTATCTTGTATGGATACGATCGAATCCGGTGATTTCGGTACAAATCCATATGTATCGTATCGGATACGACGGATTCGGGATTCGTGGGCCCCACCCAACGAATCCGGTTTCTTAGAAGACAATTCATCATTAGCAACTCGAGAATCCAAGTTCTATAAGGATTCTAGGGATTCAGAAACTCCTTTTCAAATCTTATGCCTTTAACCTAACCCTCGAATCCTCACCTCCTTTTCCTAGAAAATCTTGTACCTTGCTTAAAGAGCAAGCAAGCTCCATTCTTAATCTGATTCTAGGGAAATGGTCTTTGGGGTCACTTTACATCTATTTGTTGATTTATCCTTTATAAGTGACTTCCTAAATATCGAGTCTCCTCCCACAGGTGAAAGTTCATAAAAAGCAGGGAGTCTTAGCTGTGGTGACAATGGGCTAACTCTCCATTGTTGCCCTTGACCTAGCAGTTGCCCTCTTAGGAGTCCCTTTTAGGTCCCCTGTTGGTTTGTGTGGTAACATTTATGGTGCCGTTGCCGAAGACACGAAACGTGTGTTTTGTTCCCCATACAACATATTGACATAACATTATTGGCGACTCCATTGGAAGAACGAAGCCCTAGTTCTTCATTGAACTTTAAGGTCAATGCTTGTACGCTGAGGCAAACATTTTTCTAGGCTTCTTTAAATTGGCCCAGGCGAATCCAACATACTTTTCATCTATATCTTAAATAGGTTGTCTTTCTTTGATAAATTTCCTGCTTTGGACATCGCCAATGTCCTTGGGCACCCTATTCATGTCACAAGAAGGATGGTACTTGGGGTGCCCGTGTTTGATGGTGATCCAAGCTCTGCAATTAACCATGTGGAGAGATTTAATGCACATACTTCAAAGGAGAAATTGGTCCACCAAGATGCCCTTATGTTGTTATTCTTTAGCTCCCTCTATGGTCATAACTCACGGTTGCAAAATGACAAACCTAGGAGCATCTCATCTATTGACAATTTCATTGATATGACAAACCTAGGAGCATCTCATCTATTGACAATTTCATTGATGACTTCCTTAGACATTTTCAAGTATGCCCGCTTTGAGCATTCAAGAGGAAGCCTTCAATGAGCATCATGAAGACCTTGAGAATCTAAGTGATGAATGGGAAGATGAGTCCTCCTTGGGTCCACATGATGAAAATGATGATTTTGAGAAAACATGTGTTGGGAATGATGAGTCCATTGAAAGTGAAGTTGAGACTAACCTTATCTTTCTCAAGGATATTACTCTCAAGGAATCTCCTTTTGAGAACCTTGAGGAAGATGATCCCATTAGCCCCTTGGAAGACGACATTGAAGATTACTTCCATATTGAAAAGGGTAAATGGGAAATTGTTGGTCCTCAATTTGATTGTGATCCCATTTATGACATCGACACGGAAGATGAGGTTGAGAGTAGTATCCCCTTTCTCTCAGGCACTATTTTTGATGACATATCCATCGATACCCTTGAGAAGAAGCATCCTTAGTTTCCCTTACCTGAAAACGATGATTTTGAGGAGGAAAAACCTGTTGAATATAATACTTCATCCTCCCCTTTGCCTTATCCTCTTGTTCATCGCCTCAAGTCTTCCACAGATGATTCCCTTGCCCCTTTTCCAATGATCTCGAGCGACCATGAGCCCTTTCACCCTTCTAAGTATGGTGTCAAGGAATAACCCCTCATTGAATATACTTTATCTTCTTGGGCACCCCCTTAGGATCATGATCAACCTATAATCTCCCACATTCAGTGTGATCATCATGGGCGACTTGCTTGTGTTTCTCCATCTCACCAGTCTCCCTTTCCTACTAATCATAACCCTTTTGAGGCAATAAAATATGACATAAATGATAATGGAAAGAATATGCGTGAGGTTGCCATCCATAAAAAAATTGAGTCTAATCATTGACATCTCTATATTTTGGTTAGAAGAGAGGATCTCATGGACTTTATTACATTCTTTTCTTACCTCTTCTGACGTGATCATCCATGAGTGTACATCAT
This sequence comes from Pinus albicaulis, assembly GCA_034641835.2. Taxonomy (NCBI): domain Eukaryota; kingdom Viridiplantae; phylum Streptophyta; class Pinopsida; order Pinales; family Pinaceae; genus Pinus; species Pinus albicaulis. The sequence continues at coordinate 78,979,077 of CM076574.1, read as the reverse complement.
ATTTTCCCACCTCCCATCCGCTTCATCCTCCATATAATTGCATCTGCATTCGCTTTGGGATTTGCTACATGAGTAATCATACTAGCAGGCAAATTTATATTGATATGACGATATGTTGGTTGCACTGGTTTTATGATTACAGCTAGTATTAGCATTGTATTATATGCATGTTAGGGTATGATGCATTGCATGCTGATTTTTTGCATTAGAATTAATCTCATATGATGTTTCTCATGGTAGATTAGCTGCATTTAAATTAAAGCTTGCATATTTTTATTACTTGTTGATTTTATGGCCTGACATTAAGCATGGGTGATCATAATACACTGTGAAAAACATGCTGCCTCGTGGGCTATGTCACACGGTTCGGGTTCGAATTCGAGTTCGGCAACGATTAAGTTCGATTCAAATTTGAATTTTCCGATGAGGTTCGTAATGAGGTTCGACATTAGGTTCGACTATATATATTTTTCAATATATATATATTATCTATATATATGGCATAAAATAAAATAAATCAAAAGCAATTAATAAATTATAAAACTATGAGTACGAATTTTGATTAGTAAAAAATATGAATAACAAATTTTTATTAGTAAAATGGACTTTGTTAAATATAGAAATGATAATTTATGTTAAAAAAGTCATAAAATTTATTAAAATCGAACTTCATGGAAAAAAAATCATAAAATTCGCCTTTAGGTTCGATTAGGTTCGCCTTTAGGTTCGATTAGGTTCGACATCAAGTTCGACATCAGGTTCGGCATTCAGGTTCAGCGAACCTGATCGAATTCGAAATTTTTTTTTAGGTTCGCCGAATTTCGAACCTCAAGCTTTAGGTTCGGCGAACCCTATGACATAGCTCGCGGGTTTAGTCATTCATATGTGCAGGTAAAAGGTCTATGGTGACCAAGAGATTGTTGGAGTTCTCGCGACCTCCTGTTCGAGTAGCTTTACCCACTTCTTCGAGAGATCATGTCCCAGTTGGAGCCAGATGCCACTTCGTGGGTGATATCCCTAGGAGAAAATTTTCTCCATGATGGTCCTCAACTGGCAGCCAACAACTCCTTGCAGCCATCAACTAGTTCGTTGTGCCATTTCTCTGCCACCTGAGCTAGCCATGTGGTCCCTCACCCATTTGTATTGATCGTATGTTTGAAGGTGGGCCTGCAAAACCTAATGGTATGACTCGTCATTTGGTAATTGAGTATTTGGTTTACTTATCATGGACACTTCTGGTAATAGAGTAATGGGGGGATTTGGTGGAAAAAGTAGGATTAGTTTGTGCTTCTATCCCCTTGACCTATTTTGGATGTTACCCTTGGATTTTAGTTCTGTGGGATCTCCTTTACTGACCATTTGGTTTTGGGGTGGTACTACTTGGGACCCCGACTTTGGTTGCGTGGTCCCGCTCCCTTATCCACATATTGATATATCATCTCCCATCCATCATCTCTCCCACCTGGTTTCACATTTCCTTGCTGGGTCCACATAGGATTAACCTCCCCATTACCTTGCCCCCCACCTTGGGTCAGGATTGGAACGATGCCCCGAAGGTTGAAGTAGCTGAAAAGAAAATTAAAAGCATAAATGGCCACATTTAACTGGAAAATGTACCACAAGATGCAAAAGATGGCAAGGACAAACATATTTGCACCTGGGCAGAAGCTAGTGCATGAACTCTACCCCATACCCATGGCCATCACCCTAGTTCCATAGACCCTAGATGAGCCTCCTTTATCATTCAAGAGCCCATGATTGTCCCAACCCCTGGATGGCAATGAACCACACCACCAAAAAGGGGGTATCCACTGCTATATCTTACAGATCATGCTCTTATCCCTTGAGCATCGAGCAGTTAATCAAAGAAAAATCATAAAAGACAAAAGGTATATAAAGAAGGATGGAAAAATCAAGGTCAGGGCACCTTATGTACCAGTACCACGATTTCTCCCTCCTATACATTATATGCCCAAGTGTGGGCTTCCCTTTTTTTTTAGCTACCCTTGGGCCCCGATATGTGGCCCAAGTTTGCCCCTCTCATTCCCTATTCCGTTCACTACTTTATCACATGCCACCACCATTTCATGGATGTACCTTGGACATACTATCCCCTCTAAAGGTAGAAACTACATAATAAGGTGCTTGGCTAACCCCCTTTGGAGTTTGGAGACATTAGCACATGCCAAATCTCACTATGGAAGGGTAGACCATTATGAAGTGTCTACTTGTTGTCCATGGTTTGTAAGCTCTTTTACCCGATCACTTTAATGAATTGTTGTGCTAGAAGGCTAAGGGACGCATTGGATCTTATGCAGTATTGCAGATGGTGTCCATTCTGGGTTCGGTCTCCCTATATGGTGTCCTAACCCTCCAGAGGGCTACATTGGAAAATGTAGGGTGTGTGTAGAGAGCCATGCACCTCCACAACATTAGGAAACACTCCATGGATCCCCAGAGATGTTCTAGGATTGCTCGAGATGCACCTTTTGGACGAGATAGAAGCATTTGGTACACTATGCCCAGCTGTTCCCAAAGGTGCACCACACACTTGGAAGGTGTCCCAGGACTTCTACGTTGACATGGCATCATTTATTCCATAATCTGAGCCCTTACAGATGGTCTAAAAGCATCTTCGACTCACTTGGAGACCCATGGGTCATTGGTGTACCCCCACACCCACTGGGAGCAACGCATGTTTATTGTTGGGAGAACAAGGGGCCACCCCCTTGTCCATCACTTTTGAGGATCCTATTCATCATCATGGCACTTATGGACCTCATCAGACCTCTTGGAGGGCCCTACGACATGCGTAGATTATTATTTAACCTCTTGAGAGGCTTATTATTTTATTTGTGATCTAGTATGGTGGGCTTGTTGCCAAAAGTTAATTAATTTGCACATTATTTTATTTTAGGGGCTAATGTAGGCCCATTAGGTAATTCGAACTCCTAATTAGATGAATTCATTTTGTATCTTCACTAGACTTGGATCATTCTCTCTTTAGAGAACTTCGCATTTTTACCTGGGAGGATATTTTTGGATCCTGGACAAATTTTGATGTATGGATTAGGTTTTTCATATCTTGCAGTTTCTTATATTGCAAATGTGTTGATGGTTGGATATATTATCTTACATGTAAGTGCAATTTTTAGCACTATCTCAATAGGCCTCTTCCATTTGCAACGAAGTGTAAAAGCTTTTAAGACTTTTCTTCTCTAGCCCTTAACATTAGACGAAGTCGACTTTGAGAGCCTCCTTGAACAAGAAACAAAGTTCATCTTCATAATTCTCCTTGAATCCATATCCCCAAGAGGAATTAGGCACTGATCCATCAAAATGTGGTCATTTTAAACCATATTCTTTCACCTTTTCCTCTCTCCTGTAGGTCTAACCACACTGGGTCACCTAGGGCATCAATTTCTCGACAAAATATCCCTAGAAAAAGTTCGATCTCCTAGGCCCTACTGCATTCATGTGTTCTCCAGGTTTCCTCCGAATTTGAAGAAATTCCGACCATGGGATTGCAAGATATCCCAAGCCCTAGGTCTAAGATCAAGCTTTTCGCTGGTGTTCCCAACGCTACTGCCTCATAGGATCAATTTGATATCTTCAGGTGAAAATTCTTGTTTGATCCTCTCCCCTTGCCTTGGTCAGGTTAAGAATATCATCGTTTGCTAAACTCCATCCCCTTAACCTTGGCTGGGTCCACCTGGCCTCGTGTGGTTCCATTCCATATCTAAGACAATTCATCAAGGGCAACTCGGGAATCCAAGTTCTATAAGGATTTTGGGGATTGGGAAACTCCTTTTCAAATCATATGCCTTTAACCTAACCCTAAAATCCTCACCTCCCTTTCCTTGAAAATCTTATACCTTGCTTAAAGAGCATGCAAGCTCCATTCTTAATCCTATTCTAGGGAAAGGGTCTTTCGGGTCACTTCACATCTATTTGTTGATCTATCCTTTACAAGTGACTCCCTAAATACCGAGTCTCCTCCCATCGATGTGAGTCCGTAAATAGCAGGGATTCTTAGCTGTGGTGACAGTGGGCTAATTCTCCATCGTTACCCTTGACCTAGCAGTTTCCCTCTTTGTATAGTTGGTGTAGCATCAGGTGCGCTCTAGCCCCGAAACTTTGTGGAAGGGCTAGGACAAAGGGATTTGAGAAATTTCAGTTGGTGTTCAAGTTATTCAAATAATAAGTCTAAACTTAGGAAAATAAAATAATTAAAGTGAATTAAGTAACACATGTGTTGAAATTGTCTTAAGTCACATGGATAAAGTAGTCTTTTAATCTCAGCCGTTGATGAATGATTCAATCTTTGCCGTTGAAGGGTTCAACGAAAAGTATAAGAGAAAGGCTTGAGGGTCAGTTGGAGAAGGCACACAGTTGCAAAACTGAGGAATAGATATGGAATTCTAGGGCAGGTTTGCTAAGAATTTCCAGAGGAATTTCCTGCAGTGAGGGGTAGTATTGGTTGAGGGGATGATCTGATCCCAAGAGCCAAGAGACAGCAAGAGGCAGAGGAGCAGCAACAAGGGCAACATAGAGGGACTTCAGAGCCACGCAGTCCAGCAGGGGCAGCGCAGAGGTAGTTGGGGCCACGCAAGGCTGATGTAGGCCTAGCAAAGGCAACGCAGGGGCAGTGTAGACCCTCCAGAGGTGATGCAAGCCCTCCCAGAGCCACGCAGAGGCTGACGCAGGCCTTCAGAGTTAACGCTGGGGCTTCAGGAGCAGCGCTAAGGGTTTCTAGGGTCAGATCCAGACTGAGTCTTGTAAATCCCATTTGAGGGTGTGGATCAATCTGATATTTGGCACTAGAACATCAGGTTAGCTGTAGATTTGATTTCTTTTATTCTCTGTCGGGTTTTCCAGACTTGGAACCTAGATTTGCTGTACTCAAAATCTACTTAATAAAATAACCCTCATATCTGCTGGACCAGTTTTCTCGCTTTGGGTTTTTCCGGGGACTTATGTCCAAAAATCCATGTGTCACTTTGTTGCATGAGTGTATTATTTAGTAAATGATCTGCATGTGTAGGCTATAGTTGTGTTTATTTTTGGTATTTTCTGAATCTAATTTTTGAAAATAACTTATTAATCTAAAACAAGGAGAAATAAACCAATTCACTGCAGTAGAATTGACACATGGTATCAGAGCGATAGCAGATCAAGCTGAATCTCCAGCAATCAGTTGAAGAAATATTATTCTGCAGAGTGGCAGAAGAAGCAACAAATCCGGAAAGGGCATCTTGACAGCAGGAGAACACGGATCCAGAGGACAGCGTTGAAGTTGCAGAAGGCCTTCAGGCTTATGCAGACCCTTCCCAGGGCAGCGTAAAGACTGCGTCAACCAGTCTGGGGTTACGCAGGCCACTTTTGAGCAGCGTTGGGACTGCTGTAAATTTCTGAAGATGTTCTATGCTAGATGCAAATATACTTTAAACTTCTAGGGCTTAATGAAAGTAAGATGCAGATAAAACATACCAATAGATCGATGGAAGACGAGCCAAAACAAAGATAAAGAATGGTGGCGTTACGACGATCAATAGGATGCTTAAACCAGCAAAGACTTCATAATGTCAGCTTCCCACATGTGTCACACAACCCCAAGACGTCTCATCAAGGAAGCTCCACCAAGATGCTGCACCAAAGAAACCCAAAGCACAAAACCAAGAACGCTACTCCATCACCATCCAAGAGAGAAGAAAAATGCCTCTACAAATTGTGTGTGTAAAATGATTTCCAAGTCTCTCCAATAAATAGGCATCTGTGGGGGTGCGTGACACATCTCTTATGCATGTGGGATAAATTAGGCCGACCTTGCACATGTGGAATAAATTCAAAATACATGTTCTACTCATCCGATCAAGATGATATTTAGATTGATCTTGCACCTCTTCGAAAGAGGAATCCAATAAAAATATTGGCATCGTCATCTGAGCATCACAACATGGAGTTTGGACCTAGTTGCCCAAAATTAACACTCCCTCTCACCTAGGGAGAACTCCATCCACCAGTGCCATCCAAACATCGTGCGTCACACCGCCGTAGCTTGCTTCACTGGCTTATTTATTTCAAAACAAAAGGTGAGTCACAAAGACATCACTCCCAGCTAACCCGAAGTCAGCTCAGAGGTCCAAAACCTCTATAGGACTCAAAGGAGTGACATACCAACCCGAAGTTGGTTTAATTGACCCAAAGTCAGTTGGAGGTTCGAAACCTCACTAGACTTCATCCTAGATCAAGTGGTTGGACACGTGCCATCCTAGACATAGAGAGTACGACAATCTTCGATGCGTCCATCGGTCTTACTATGGTCTCTATTCACATTTCCCACCTCATTGGCCAAATGAGAGGTACTTCCCATTAGTTCGAAACTCCATGGGTAGGATGCATACGGGGCACATATCAGAGAGAGGTAAACCAACTCAATATCATCACGGTGGGGTGGACGCACACCAACTAGGTTCGGCAAGCCTAGCCCTGTGGTTGCTTATAGCTTCAAGAAGCTATCCCCAAAGCCCCCCTCGAGCTCCTAGAGCTCATCGTCCAATACAGTGTTGCGAACATCTCGATAACATCCCGATTTTATCTTGAAATCATGATTTTTTGTCCTAGCCGATGTTTGCCAATTTTTAAAGATATTTTTATGGTATCTTAATTTTTCCATGTTTACCGATTTTTTACTGATATTTTCCCAATTTTTACGATTTTTTGGTTTTTCGGACCCTTGCCGATTTTATCCTGATGCCGATGTTCACAGCATTGGTCCAATAGGACCCTCCAAATAGGGTTGTTCCACAATTCCAAGATTCTCACGGAAGGTTAGGCACATGACCTTCCCCAAGGGCTTGTGAGAATATCCGTGACCTGCTCATCAGATCCTATACGATCGAGCCTTATTGCGCCTCGCTATACCATATCCCAGATAAAATGGTACCATACATCAACATGCTTGGATCGATTGTGGAACACATGATTCTCTGAGAAACGAATCCCCCTCTGGTTATCAAAAAGGATAATGGTGGCATCTAGCACATGCTCGAACAACTCACTGAAGAGCTTTCACAACCAAGTGGCTTCACAACAGGCCATAGATGCTGCAATGTATTCGGCCTTAGTGGTGCTCAAAGCTACCGACTTCTGCTTCCTACTTGAAGAAGACTCAAGTGTGAAGCAGCATCCAGATGTGCTCTTGCGATCCACCAAATTGCCAACCCAATCGACATCAGCATATACATAGTCTCAAACTCTTGGCAGTGTATCTCAGCCCATGGTCTATCGTGCCCCAGAGATAACTCAAGAGTTTCTTGGCACCAACCCAGTGAATGTTATGAGGATCAACCATGTGTTGACTCAAAGTGTTCACTGCACAACATACGTCCGGACGAATGTTCCCTAAGAACATCAGGGCCCCTACGAGTTGAAAATACTCAGTAGGATTTGCTAGCATGGGCCCAGCATCGCTACCACTCAAGTTCTTAAAGTTGAGCTCCATCGGCGTCGACACGGACTTACAGTCCACCATTCCAAATTTTTCTAGCAGCTTCACAATATATTTTCCTTGAGAAAGGAAAATCTCGCTAGGTCTCTGCTAGACCTCCAGGCCTAGGAAGTAATGCATCAGTCCTAGGTCCTTCATCTCGAACTTGGAAGCAAGCTCCCTCTTACACTGATGAATGAGAGGGTCGGCACCTGTCAGGAAGAGATCGTCCACATAGAGAACTAGAATGAGAGGCTTTTCTCTATAAACCTTGAAGTAAAGGGTTCAGATCAACATTACTTCGAGTGAAGCCCAGCTTCATCAAGTAGTTATCTATCCTCTCGTACCAAGCCCTGGGGACTTGCTTCAACCCACAGAGGGATTTCTTCAACCTGCATACATGAGAGTCTCTATCGTAGACTTCGAACCCCAGAGGTTGCTTCATATACACCTCTTCCTTCATCGAACCATGCAGAAAATGTGGTCTTCACATCCATCTGATGTAGACTCCACCCTTGCGTAACAACAAGGGTAATAATATCTCACAGGTGCAATCATAATCTATGGCTTCCTTTAGAGAGAAGCCTCAGGCAACAAATCTTGCCTTGTACTTTTCAGCACTCCCATCAGATCCATGCTTGATCTTATAGAGCCATTTCGAGGTGACAATAGCTTTGTCCTCCGGTCTCCAAACCACATCCAGACATCATCCTTCATAATGGACTCATACTCTTTGTGTTTAGCATCTTCCAGACTTGATGCTTTACGGCTTCTTCAAATGATCCAGGCTTAGATTGTACGATTGTACTCATGGCTGCTAGATACCCTTGGTATCTATACGACTTCTTGCTTTCCTGGAATGTCCCCCTTTGGGGCATATGACTCTCGACATCTTCGAGAGTACCTTTGAGCCATGAGGGTCTTCTCTTCTTTCTTCCAGCAACATTATTTTCTCAAGAGCATACACGGTTGTGGTCTCCCTCTTAATGCCAACTCCTCTTGTGAGAGAAGACATCTATAAGAACATCCTCCCAAGGCAGCATATCAGATAAGACAGAATGTATCAGATGTCTTTGTGACACTTGAGGAATGAGGAGAAGTCCCCTATGCTTTCCTTTGGCACAACCTTGACAAATGCCCTCATGATTTGAATTTGGGAATCCCAGACACCAACTTGGAAAGGGCTTTGTAATCATGGGCCTGAATCTTACTCACCCACTGTCAAGGCCATTCAAGAATCATAGCCATATACTGCCATATATCTGTCATACATCTTGACACGTATCATATATTGTCACATCATTGATTACAGTGTTGCCATAATATTATCATACACGTCACTATCATATTTATCACAGCCATACAGAACGGAAGATATCAATCTTCATGTTTATGTATATTTTCCATATGCCTCTGAAGATATCACAGATCAAGATCATATAGATTCTGCCATATGTCACTGTCCATATCTTCCTACACAACAAGAACAAATACAATGACTTGCTGAAGATGCACTCCACTTACATCCCTTTGGTCTCTTGTCCTTTCCGTCCACTTCCCTTGAACACTTGGCAGGTCCTTTGCCACCTATATACACAGAGAAAATGCTTCTCTGCCTCAGCTATTCACAATGTCCTCCGCTGCTTCAGATACATTTGCACAACCAGCTCTTTAATCTGCCTTCTATCAATGACAAAGCTCCCCAGGGTCACTGAACATAGGCCTATATTAGTTTGCCCTCTAACAATGGTGTTCCACATCAAAAGCACTGTTCATAGGGTCTTCAACAAACTTCCTGCATACAATAACTCAGCTGCTATTGAGTCATTGATCTTAAGCTCCACGGATCTGCCTTCTAACAGTGGATTGCTTCTCCAAGTCTTACTGCACATAGGCACCAATCATCCAGCGTCTCACAGTCACTTTACTTGCTCCCTTCAACACGTTCTCATTACTCACCTTAGTAGGAAAGACCTTAAACTTCCTTCCTCTTTTTGCTGCATATATCTCACGTTCCAGCCTTTAATTCCCAGAGCATGTACATGATTAAGCTCGGTCCTTGCTCTAGCTGTTCCGTAGGCTTTACGACGTATCTATCCAACAAATACAAGGGTCTCGGCCCTCCTTTAGTGCATAGACATCAACACGGCCCTAACATAGAAATATACCACTGTTCTATGCCCAGAATTAACAAGCCTTCACACCAGTACAACAAATCCGAGCTATGATACCTCCACAAATATTCTTACCACAGGTGACTATCCATAATAATAAGGTATAATATTACAAAAAACTGCAGCTCTGTGCCTCTGGAAACTAGTGATCCGAGCCTCTGCACATAGGTCACTGTTTGAGGTGGTTGTGCCTTCAACAAGATCAAGCTTGAGATGACTGTCTTTTGTCCCTGTCCGAGCTGTACACAAAAATACAGACCAGAGATCCAAAACTGCTAACAGGTCTGTTCTTTGCAGTGGTAACATGTTCGAGCTCCTGTAGGATTGAGTCTCCTCAGTTCTACAATTTTTCAGATGATACCTGTCCACAGATGATTATTCCGAGGTTATGATATATAGGTGCTAAGTCCGAGTTTATCAAGAGATTCGAGTTCTTGAGCTGTTGACTATTCACAAGTTTTGTATACCACAGGTAAAGTCTCTCACAAGTTCGAGATTCTCCAACAATCGAGTCTTCAAAAGTCTGCAGTATATAAAAGGACCATTCTACTAATCCGAAATCCTAAACTTCTAAAATCGTCCTTCTATCTGCAATTAATACGCAAGAGTAACTGAATGTGGCAGCCTTTAAATTTGATAATACAACCTCTATAATCGTCCTTAACAATCACAACCTTCTAATCAATTCCGGTGGACAATCGACCCTTCAATACAACGCGGCCCTCAACTAAGCAGTTACAGGGAGATACACTGGTTCAATATGAAGCTCAACTCTCTACTCCATGGCACTTCTCATCTTCGATTTGTGTGACCGAGATACGCTGGTCTCCGGAATGTACCCGGCTCGATTTCCTAACAGTCGCCAAGGATCTAGTGAAAGACGCTGATCGTTTTTCCCCAGTCATGGACACGATTTCTAACTGTGATTTTCTGAGAAGTGTGAAGCTTCCTCTGTCATCTTCCAAGTGGGAGGAGCTACCATGGCTGAAGGCCGAGTGTTACTACAACCTTGCTGTTTTCGTGGCCAACAAGCTGGAGCTCTCGTTGCGGCTTTCAAGGATTCATTCTCATGGCATCTCAATAACAACAATCTTCCTACTGTGGAGCTGCGAACAGGATATTTATCCACGGAATTGATATTTACATTTACAGATATAACCATTATTTTTTTTAAGCGTTTGGTGATTGAATAGGAAAGCACTTAGAATGCATGCACTGCCCATGCGTACCACGCTATCATTTGCTATGGTGGTATGGCCTGCGACCTACCACACAGCCTTAACGACACCCTTATTTTCCCTTAGAACAACCCTCATCTCCCTGCCCTAGCTTCTTGACATACGTTGGGTTTTGTCTTCTCCTAGCTCTGATACCATGTAAATTTTTGAAGATGTTCTATGCTAGATGCAAATATACTTTAAACTTCTAGGGCTTAGTGACAGTGAGATGCAGATAGAACATACCAATAGATCGATGGAAGACAAGCCAAAATAGAGATAAAGAATGGTGGCATTACGATGATCAGCAGGATTCTTCAACCAACAAAGACTTCATAATGTCAGCTTCCCACATGTGTCACACAACCCCAAGACGTTTCATCAAGAACGCTCCACCAAGATGCTGCACTAAAGAAACCCTAAACGCAAAACTAAGAATGCTGCTCCATCACCATCCAAGTCAGAAGAAAAATGCCTCCACAAATTGTGTGTGTAAAATGAACTCCAAGTCTCTCCAATATATAGGCATCTGTGGGGGTGTGTGACACGTCTCTTATGCATGTGGGATAAATCAGGTCGACCTTGCACATGTGGAATAAATTCAAAATACATGTTCTGCTCATCCGATCAAGATGATCTTTAGATCGATCTTGCACCTCTCCGAAAGAGGAATCCACTAAAAATATTGGCATCGTCATCTGAGCATCACAACATGGAGTTTGGACCTAGTTGCCCAAAATTAACAACTGCGCTGGGCCAGCCAGGAAGACGTAGTCCAGTCATTTCTCCAGTTGCAGAAGAATTTCGCCAAGATCCGAAAGTAGTGCTTCAGATCTTCAACAGCGCTGGCGGGGTAGAGATTCTGTAGGTGCAAAATTGTGCCTAGCTAAGGCAACAAAGGCGGGAGGAAGACAGTTACTCAGCAAATTTGAGCCAAACAGATTTGAGATTAGATCAGGAGGATCAGAGAGTACTGTCCGTTTGTGTTTTGGTGGAAGATTTCCAGGAGGGAAATCAGTCTTCAGCGGAAGCAGCTACTAGAGGGTTTCGAGTCACCAAGAAACCCAGATCCAGAGGGAGAAGTATTATTTCTATCAGATCCGTGCAAAGATGGCTCAATATGGACTGAGGGATCAAGATAGATTGGACGACATGCCCAACTATGTTATTTGGAGGACCAGAATCCTCTTAGTTCTGGATGAGTATGGTCTCAAAGAGCATGCAGAGAAGGTTCTTGCTGTACCAACCGATGCAGATCCTCTCAAGAATTATGAAGAAAATCAGGCGTGGATGAAGCGTTTGATCATAGACGAAGTCAAGGACCACGTGATTCCTCATATTGCTGGTAAGAATACAACAAATGACATGTGGATAGCCTTGGAGACGATGTACCAAGGAGGCTCCATACAAGGAAGAATGCTTCTTGAGAACCAAATGCGGTTGCTCCAAATGATGAAGAGTGAAGAGATAGATCCATTCCTCTTCAGGCTTCACGCCAACTGAGATCAGTTGGTTGGCATTGGTGCTACTCCAGATGAGGGGCTCTTAGTGAGCACTGCTCTGAATGCAATCTCGGAAGATTGGGAAACGTTTGTCCAGAGCATTCTGGGAAGGGCAACGTTACCATCTTGGGCTGACATGTGGGCTATCCTCCGCTAGGAGGAGATCAGGAGGGTCACCAAGCAGCAGAATATCAGTGGAGGAAGCGGAAAGGCCAAAGTGAAGGAAGAGGAGGAGGATGCAGCCCTTGCATCAAGGGAAAATAAAAAACAAGGGAAGAAGAAGAAGGATCTTTCCAAGGTCGGGTGCTTTAACTGTGGTGATCTTGGACATTACGCCAACAGTTGTCCTAAAAAGAAGGACAAAGGATCTTCTGATTCCAAGGCTGCAGCAGCAAAGGAAGATGGCTCTGATGATGATGCAACCATGAGTGCTCATGTTCCTTGAGAGAAGAGGTGGGGTGACATGGATATGTAGAGCATCTATAGACAGTGGCAGGATCCTTGCGTTAGCCCTACTCTTGGATCACATACGAGCTACGAGAGCCTTAAGACGGTAGCGGGATGAGTCGGGAGATGGTTGCAGGAGGCCACATTGAAGTGGAAGAGGGAGCTGTAGAGCTAAAGAAGGAGTAGCGTAATGCAGAGGCAACAACAGCATGGAGGTAGCAACGCAGAGCAGCTGATGGGACTTCAGCAGTGCAGAGAAGTTCTGCTCACAATGTACAATTGCAGCATGACAGTGTCTCCAAGAAGACAGCATAAATCAACATCCAAGGAGCTTCAGTGGTGGAAGGCAACTTGACTTATCTGTCAAACGGTTGGGCAGAGTCTTTCAGTTTCTTAGTGGCAGTGCTATGGGTAGCATGATGCAACAATTTGTGAGGGAGTTGCAGTACAGATATGGCAGTGTCAGTGGCAGTGGCATGGGCAGCAATACAGAGAGCAACAGTGAAGTGGATGGAGGGCAGCAGACGAAGCATCAACAACATAGAATCCAGCTTCAAGATCTTGTAGTGCATGGTGTGGATGCATTGCTAGAGTACACTTTCCTAGAGCACACTCCGTGCTAAGAGGGAGTGTTGAGATTTTGTATAGTTGGTGTAGCATCGGGTGTGCTCTAGCCCTGAAACTTTGTGGAAGGGCTAGGACACACGTGATCTCCAAAACCCATAAAGGGATTTGAGAAATTTCAATTGGTGTTCAAGTTATTCAAATAATTAATTATTTTTAATGGATTTCCAAGTCTAAATTTAGGAAAATAAAATATTTAAAGTGAATTAATTAACACATTTGTTGAAATTGTCTTAAGTCACATGGATCAAGCAATCTTTTAATCTCAGTCGTTGATGAATGATTTAATCTTGGCTGTTGAAGGGTTCAACGAAAAGTATAAGAGAAAGGCTTGAGGGTCAGTTGGAGAAGACACACAGTTGCAGAACTGAGAAATAGATCTGGAATTCTAGGGCGAGTTTGCTAAGAATTTCCGGAGGAATTTCCAGGGGTAGTATTGGCTGAGGGGATGATCTGATCCCAAGAGCCAAGAGACAACAAGAGGCAGAGGAGCAGTAACAAGGGCAGCGAACAGGGACTTCAGAGCCACGCAGTCCAACTGGGGCAATGCAAAGGTAGCTGGGGCCACGCAGGGCTAACGCAGGCTTAGCAAAGGCAGCGCAGGGGCAGCGTAGACCCTCTAGGGGTGACGCAGGCCCTCCCAGAGCCACGCAGAGGCTGACATAGGCCTTTAGAGCTGACGCTGGGGCTTTAGGAGTAGCACTGAGGGTTTCTAGGGTAGATCCGGGTTGAGTCTTGTAAATCTCGTTTGAGGTTGTGGATCAGTTTGATATTTGGCACTAGAACATCAAGTTAGCTGCAGATTTGATTTCTTTTATTCTCTACAGGTTTTGTAGACTTGGAACCTAGATTTGTTGTACTCAGAATCTACTTAATAAAATAACCCTCATATCTGTTGCACTGATTTTCCCGCTGTGGGTTTTTCCAGGGACTTATGTCAAAAAATCCACGTGTCACTTTGTTGCATGAGCATATTATTCAATAAAGGATCTGCATGTGTCGGTTGTAGTTGTGTTTATTTTCGGTTTTTTGTGAATCTAATTTATGAAAATAACTTGTATTAATCTAAAACAAGTAGGAGAAATAAACCAATACACTGCAGTAAAATTTTCACACTTTGCTGGATTGTGTGGTAACGGGCTCCATAATATTAAAGATAAAATTCATGACATGGAATGGAGCGTTAGAAGCAACTGAATGTCCCATGATCTCCACCAATGAATAAAAGGCTGCTGCTGGAAACAGGTCCCTAGTTAAGAGGGAGCCTGGAAACAAGTTTCTAGCTTGGTAGAAACTTGGAAGTAATCCCTGGGAGCCTGGACAAGTCCTTGGCTAAGAGGGAGCTTGGAAGCAAGTGCCTGAGAGCCTAGACAAGTCCTTGGATAAGAGGGAGCTTGAGAACATTCCTTTATAGGAATGCGTATTTTCTCTCTAGTTGAGAGGGAGAGCTATACACATCATTCTTGTCTTCACTTGGGAAGAAAGAATGGAGGATTGGGTAAGCATTTGACATCTTGTACTCTTTGAGGATGTGGTAGGACATCCAAGATAATGATATTCTTTGAGGATTGGAATCCAATATAAGAATAACCTTGGTGGAACATATTCTAAGAGAACCCGACTGGGGTATGTTCCGAAAGAGACAATGATGAGGGTGTCTATAAGTCATTGGTCTCACCAACATTGTGGTTTGATCTTGTGGAGAGATAGAGTTTTTAGTGAAGGCCTTGCTATGTGACAATGCTGGACGATATGATGCTATATAGATGGGTTACCAATCTGACTCTTCTTATGAGAATTCTTCAGATTGAGAATGTCCAAGTACCTTGTATGGATGATGAATACCTCCCTAGTTAAGAGGTAGTGTTGAAATATATAACTAGGTTCAATCTACATAATGACATATGTAATCGTGATTTTATGTATTCAATGAAAAGAGAAAAATAAATTTATTATTTGTGTTCTTGAGGCATGGGTTTCATGCTCAAGGAAAATTTATTTTTAGGTCAAGCACCCATTGAATGCTTCTAGGTTTGTCATAAAGTCAATTGAGTCATTGGCATGTATTGAAGACCCATTTGGGCATGTAACATATTGTAAAGAAAATTTTATTGAATTAAAATAGAGTCGGAAGACCCTCCAAGACCTCCTCATGGCACAAAGATCACGTCGGCCTACATGAAGGGACAAGTTGGCCTCAAGATAGAAATTCGTACCCCTCACAAGCCTATAAATAAGAAGGAATTCGACGTCATTTGTACACTCACTCAAACAAGTTCGATTTCCTCAAGATAGACGCTGGAAAAGGACAAAGAAGAAGAAGAAGATCAAGATCGAATTTTTTGGGCCTCTCTCTCTCTCTCTCTTTTGTTAAGGTTTCTACAATTTATGGGCTAGATGAATTTTTGAAGCTGCAAGATCGAAGCTGTGAAGTGGCAAGGTCGAAGCTGTGAAGCTGCAAGGTCAAAGCTGTGAAGTTGCCTCTAGATCGAAGTTGTGAAGTTGCTAGGTCGAAGCTACTGAAGCTGCATCAAGGTCGAAGTTGCTGAAGCTGCTAGGTCAAAGTTGCAGAAATTGTTGCTGGGTTCAAAGTTGCCGGACAATTTGCTGGAAGGTCTAAGTTTGAAGCTGTGTAAGGAAAGCTCATCAAGAAGGAAAGATGATTGGGTCTTAGAGAGTCTTGGTCAAGGGTCATAGGTCTTGGAATTCGTCAATTGAAGTTCTATAAGAAGTGAAAGATTCTGGTGGGTTTTCCTCTCAGTTCGAGAGGGTTTGGCCCTGGCTGATTTCCTATATCTTGTGTCCTATTGTCTCACTGTTCTTTATGATTTGGTAGCTGTTTGATGATAAAAAACACTAATAATAATAAAGGAAAGAAGTTAATCAAGTAAAGTAAAAATATATCACAAACAATTATCAAAGTAAGAGAAATCACCTACACTTGTTGCCCCCTAGATTTCTCAGCACAAACCTAGAACAAATAGGATGTCGTTGAGATGAATATTGCCTCCATTCTCCAACTCTATCGAGCTTGATCCAATTCCTCTGACGGGATAGCTCTTATTATCAACAAGCTCAATGGAGTAAGAAGACTTTCCTTTTGACAATGTTTGAAGTTGCTTGTGATGACCAATCATGTGTCTTGATGCTTCACTATTGATCACCCAAATTCTCTCATCTTCAAATGTGCCAGTGAGTGTTGAGAAGAGTCCTTCGTCCTTTGTCTTGGTCACTTTTTTCTTTGGAGTAAATAGCAGATTCCATACTTCTTTGATACCCTTCTTGAGATGGCTTGCTACCTTTAAGCACTTCTTTAGAAACTTTTTCAATGTAGTAGAGATTTTCATAATGCGCTCAGCCAACCTTAGCTCTAATACCATGTTGAGAAATCTATTAGGGCAATGATTAGAGTGATTTCCCTTTTAATGATAATAGCTTGTGATGTCTTTTTACTTTTCTTACTTATTTAGCTTCTTTACTTATTATTATGTTTATGTATCATCAAACAACTACTAAAACAAGAAGAACAGGAACACAAAATATAGGCTGCAAGCCAGGGCCAAAACCTCTCCACTTTAGAGGAAATCCCACAAATCTCTTCTCTTCTTATAGATTCTTCAATTGACGGATTGCAAGACCTCTAGACCAAGATTAGTACCCTCCAAGACCAAGTCCAACCCTTCTAGATGATGTGCTTCCTTAGTCCAAGTCAAACCCAGTAAAATCTCTTCTAGTAGGACAACTTCGACCTCCTGCTGCAGAATTTCGGCCTCTACTGCAAGTCTGAAATTTTTGCCCCTCCTGCAGTAGCTGTTGACACATGTGTGAGCTTCTTTTGGCCTCCTAAGGCTTCCTCGGACCTTTGCTTGGCTTTTCTCTTCCTCTTGGAGCTTGTGGGTGGCTTATAGTGACCTTCGCTCACCTTCTTTCCCTTCTTTCTTGAATATCGAACATGTAGAAGAAAACCATAGATCCGCTGCAGAAACCCTAGCCTGACAGTTTATTCTTTAGTAAATAGCTTGCTATAAATTAATTAACAACACTGCTTAGATTTCAAGAGGTAAATAAAAGAGAACTATGGAAGTAAAATAACATCAATCTCATACACATGCACACATAAGTTATGGCCTTTAGATCTACTGATTCATTAATTAAAATCATACACATGCACACATAAATTATGCCCTTTAGATCTACTGTTTCATTAATTAAAATCTTCAGCATACAAGGGATCCCTTACTGGGAGAATGGCCCTCTGCGCTGCAGAGGCCCTAGCCTGACAATTTATTCTTTAGTAAATAGCTTGCTATAAATTAATTAACTACATGCTTAGATTTTAAGAGGTAAATAAAATATAACTGTGGAAGCAAAAATAACACCAATCTCATACACATGCACACATAAATTCTGCCCTTTAGATCTACTGTTTCATTAATTAAATCTTCAGCATACAAGGGCTCCCTTACTGGGAGAATGACCTTCTGTGGAAAAATACAGATGACAAAAACCTGGATTATTTCCAGCTGATCAAACCCCCAAAATATGTCTTTTGTTCTTGCTGGTTGGTGGGTCCTTCCTTGCCGTCCCTTATTCTTCTTCCTCTGAACCCTACACACTTGGATGAACATCTTTTTCCACCCAATCACTGGGATCTGACCATCTCACTATCTTGTGGTCACTTGATGTGTCTTCTCCCTTACCCCATCCTTCCTTTTATAAGTTTGAGTTACCGACTAAATCCACAAATCTAATTTCCAAAGTGATTGACGGTTTAGATTAGATCTCAACTTCATTTGAGCTCAATATTTGAGATTTGTCTAATTCAATAATCCAAATAACCTTTGCATTTCATTGGATTAACGCACCTTTTTATAAAATTCAAATTTTCTAATAATTCCTTCAATTAAAGTAATTTGCTAAGGTTAAGAGTCCCTTGGATGACTCCCACATGTCTAGACACTTGGACATGCGTGGAAGTTCCTGTCCGATGTTACTATCATCATTGATCAACAGAGTAAGAAACAAATATTTGTTTTATCTATTCTTTAACTTGGACTGATGTAAGCAAAGCTTGACTGGAAGCATAGTTGTGAACTATTGTGGATATACAGTACTTGGAACAATCCAATGAGGCACTGGCAGAGTGGCTGGTGAGAATTTGTTGAGGCATCATTGAAGGAGAAGACTGGATAACCCAGAGTTTGAGGCATAAGTTGGTTCAACGCAACAGATCTCAGATTGTTCAGGCAAGCAGTTCCATCAACAGAAATTAATGTATGTTTTTTATATTGAGACGAGATGAGTTTTATAAGCCTCTTGTATGTGTTAAGTCGTTAACCTTTGCTTTTGGTGGAAGGGTGTTCTCTTCTGCAGCTGGTGCAGAACTTCCAATCCACAGTGTGAACCTGGGTGTTTAATATGCATGCTGTTATGTTTGATCTCTCAGCCTGGGATTTCAACAGATTTGATGATTTTTCCCAACTAGTAGCAGTTGTTCATTCATACAATAATTGTGTGTTTCTGTTGCAAGATACTAGTGACCACTTTTATATGAGTAAATTTTTTTTCTACCAACTTTCTTGCATTATTTAACTTTCATGTATTATTAACATCAACATAGATTCTTAGATATTTTGTACTAGGTACCAAAGAATGAACTGATTTATTGGTTTGTTCTTTCAATTAAACATGTTTGAAGTTTGAACTCTTATAGGATGGTTAGTCACTGCTCCACTACTCTCCAAATACATATTTTCTTGTGCATTTCAAACTGGGAAGTTCTACTTGAGATTAGCAACTCCTTAGTTGAGTCTCTTATTAAATTTGAAACCTTTTTTGTTGTTGTTGTTACAGGTGCTGTAAGTGTGGGACGTTTGAGGATGTGTATGCCATTTATACAGAATTTGTTTTACAAAGTAGCCCAAAGTATAATATATCCACAATATCCAGAATGCTACTGATTTTTTAAACGTGTTGAGATTCTTTGATAGGATGTTAGCTTTTGTAACAACGCTTTAGTGTACAGTTAGACCTGATATTGAGCAATGTAATGCTCTCAATGAATGAAGGGCACTACATTTTACCTATGGCAATTTGGAGGCTTGTTAAAATTTTCGACATTTGTTGTAAACAGTTTATTAATAATTTTGATGGGTTAGCGTGGTCAAGCAAAATGTGTTTTATTTTTCAATTAAATCTGGAATGTGGACAAATGTGGCAACAATCTCCAATTATTTGGTTTATGTTGTTTCTTTTTGAGCATGATTTTGTCACGCTGGTTTTAGGTATGTTCGTTGGATTCAACTTACACTTTGACCAAAATTTATATGCCATTTTATTATCTATTGAATTCATTGTTTCCTTGGAATTTATTTTTTTGGTCAGCTCTCGTATCTTGTAAAACACTAGTAATGTTCAATTGGTGTTTGTGTGAAAAAGAGAGGTAGAGAGAGGGAGTGCTCGATGGCGTGGTGGTTTCTTATATTATTAACGTGGTCTATGGGACAGGATGCTAATATCTGTGGTGCAAGTGTCTTGTTGAAAATAAATAAAGACCAAAGAACAAAGAATTTCAAATTAATTGCATAAGGTGAGTGGGGCAATATCTGGTCAGGCAGACTGTCGTCTTTGACACCAAGCATAGCACAGACTATATGCATGAAATTGACCAGTAGCAGTAGCACGAGGAGAGAGGGATATATATATATATATATATATATATATATATATATGAAATTGACGATGAGTAGAAAGAGGGAGACAATTAAAGGATATATATATATATATAATTGGAAAAGTCCTCTAAAAGACCCAAGTTCTCTCTCTTGAACCGTGTTGGCAAGTTCTTCTCAATCCTGCAGATAACCATCGAAAACTGCAAAATCAATCAATATCTACAACATCCCTTCGGGGTGTTTCTTTCTTCAAGTGAAATGAATTTTCCTTGGCAACTTTTCATTCAAGGAGAAAATCAACGATTTTTCCGTTTTATTCACAATTAATGTACCTTTAAAACTCTATATTTTATCATGCAAATTATATATATTTTACTTAAAAATGCATGCAAAACATAATGGTTTGTATTTTTAAATCCATTTTTCATATATATTTATTGGGATGACATTAGACAAAGTTTTATTGCAACATCACTCCTCTAGTATGAAGAGGATAAAGGATTGGTCCCTAGTTCGCTTTCTAAAGACATTAATAAAATAATCAAAGGGAGAATCTAGAAGCTATGAGTTGGTTATTTTATTTTATTTTATCAATCTGATCGGTTCTGATATATTATAGTCTTAATCATAAAATAGGTCTTGAAAGCCACCCCACAATCACATGTTGGCATAGATATTTAAGTGATAGATACAGATCAGGTCAATCAATATATACATAAATAATCTATCCAGCCATGGATATAAATTGGTCAAACAAATATACAGATGTAATCTATTCATCAATAATACATATTTTGTATTGAGCAACCCATCATTGGCTCAATGAATAATAACTTCAGCTCACAAAAGAGGCATGCCTAGCAATAACTTAAGAGAGTGCATTCCCTTTTGCTACTTCTTTGGCAATAATGACACTTGAATTGCAAAGATCAAGGAAACAAGAGATACAACTAACCACAACTTATGAGTTTAAAATGCAAGAGCTAAACCTAACACTAGACCAAAAGCAAAGTAAGCTAACTACACTTGCAAAGATGTTTCATGGATTAAATGTGATGCATTATGGTTTTAATTAGTAGAAATTATAAATATGTTTAAGGAATTAAATAAACTAGAAATATATTAGAGTTCTCATAAAATGTATATAACAAAAAGTTCTTTGGAATAATGTTATCATAACTAGACTAGAATAAGTGGAACTAGTTGGAGCGACTGGTTTCAAGGAAAAATTGGTTTGGATTGGTGCTTTGGACTATTTTAGGCTAGTTTGGTATCAAATTGCCCAGTGTCATACCAAACTGGTCAGTTTCGTACAATGTGGGTAGAGACCACCAAAACCTAGTTTAAAAGAAAACAATAAATTAGGTTAAATTTGCAACCATAAAATCTAATCCAAGGGCCCTATTGAGACCGCACCCCCCCACTCCATTTCACTTGTTGAGAAATCAATGCTAGTAAGGTTTAGGGTTTGATTTCTCTTTCTTGATAATTACTTGTGAATCATATTGCCCTCTTTTACTTCTTAATTTGTTTATATTTCATCAAGCAATTACCAAATTATGTGTGTATGAAGATCACAAGAACAAGAGACACAAGATGTGGGCACACAACCAGGGAAAAACCCTATAAGGGGAAAACTCAGTCAAGAACTCTTTCTTCATTAGATTCAAATCAAGATGAGACAATTTCAGACTTCTAGACCTAGACAAAGACCTACTCCAATCACCAAGTCTGCCCTTACTCCTTGTAGACGTCCTTTTCTCAACCTTCCAAGTGTCAACGTTTCAAGGTGCAGCTTCAGATTATAATTTTGGCGCCAACAACAGATTTTCAGCGCCGCAGCTTCAAAACGTCAACCTTGTAGTAGAAACATAATTTCAGCCCCAACTTCAACCCAATATCTTCGCACATGCAAGAGAAAGGTAGCCCAAAAACGTGATTTTCTTCTTCTTAATTTCTTTCCTTCTCCAACAACTTCACACTATTTTCCATATACTGCTTCTTAGAGATTGAACTTGTTGATGATGCTCTCCAAATGAAGATGTGTTGCTCAACATATAGGCTTCTTGTGAGGTCAAATTGCCCTAATCTAGGCCGACTTGTTGAGGGAAAGCCCAACTTGGTGTAGAGGTGGAAAATTATCTTTTTGACTAAAAAAATAATTCTTTTACATGATACAAAAGCCCAAAAAGGGTCTAATAATAATGACAATGACTAATGACTCAAGACAAAACCTATAAGCCCTTAATGGGGGCTTTGACCTAGAAAATATTGACCCAAGCATGAAACCCATGCTTTAATAAGTCATTTTCTTTAATAATAAATTTTCTTTTGACAAGTACAATTATGAACACTGAAGCCAGTTACATTCTTCAACATTCCCTTTTAACTAGGGAGGTATTCACAATTACATATATATACAAGTACATGGAAGATTTCAAAATTATCTTGAACTACAAAGGATTTTAACACACTCAGTGTTGCAAACTATATTCCTGACTAGGGTAATCTCTCTGAGTGGGACTAATATGGACTCAAGTTTTCAGCCAATCTAGGTACCATCAGACTTACTAACTATCAACCCAGGGATCTAAGTGCATATCCAAGGTCAGAGCTCCAAGATCAATGCCACTCTCCCTCTTCGGGATCTAGACATCAAACACACATGCCGACCAAATGTCCTCCCAAGCATGCGCCATTAGATGCTTCAACTCTCCCTATCAAACTAGATATATATCCATTTGTCCAAGCATGCTTCCAGAGTGCTCAACCTTTTTATGGAGAGATTTCCCTGTACCAACACAAACCCCAATCAACAATAAACTTTCAAATATACATACAAGTAAACACAAACCTTTGGGGTCCTCATTCATTCAGATGCTGCTTATTGTTAGAAAATCATAAATGTAGAAATATTTTCTTATTCTTGATAATTACTTGTGATGTTTTTTGTTATTATGATTCTTTATATCTTCTTTCTTTTCGTTCATCAAGCAATTACCAAGGAAGCAACACATAAAACAATAGACACCAAATGTAGGCACTATGCCAGGGTAAAACCCCCCTCAACACTGTTACCGATGAAATAGGTAACCGCACTGTTACCTACTTTTTTTTTGTAGCATAAAAATCACCCGATTTTGAAAAGTGGTGATGCAGAATCACCTTTTTTTTTTGTGCACATTTTTGACACTAATATTTTTATTTATGAAGTATGAATATTTGTTTTAAAATGTTAATGATTTTCATGCTAATTTTGAAACGTATTGATGCAGCATCAATTTTTGTTTTTTTTTAGAGCGGTGATTTTCATGCTAATTTTGAAACGTATTGATGCAACATCAATTTTTTTTTTTTTTTAGAGCGGTGATTTTCATGCTAATTTTGAAACGTATTGATGCAGCATCAACCTTTCTTTGTTAGAGTGGTGATTTTCATGTTGGTAATAAAACACAAAACTTATATATATATATATATATATATATATATATATATATATATATACAATAAAAAACCAATAAAAATGTAAAAAAAGAACAAAATTAACTCATAAAAATAAAAAATTTAAGCAAAAATAAATTAAAAAAAAACAAAAATATTCGAAAATTATATCAAAAGAAATGACAAAATTTGAAAAAAAAACACATAATTTAAAGAAATAAAAACAAAAATTTACCAAAAAAAAAAAAAAAACATCAAAAACATTTTTTTTTCTAAGTTATTAAAAAAACCATATAATTAAAAAAAAATTTTAATAGAAAATTTAAAAATAATTAAAATTTAGATTAAAAAAAAAAATACAAAAAAGAAAAATTTAAATTAAAAAATAATAATAATAAGAAAAAAAAATAGAAATTAAATCAATTAAAAAAAAAAAAAACACCCTATCACTAAAAAACAAAAAAATGAAAAAAAACCACGTGCAAATAATTAAAAAATAAATATCCATAATTTTTTTTTTTTTTTTTTTTTTTTTAATGAAACAATTTATAAATTTTAAAAATGAAAAACTAAATAAACTAAAAGATTTAAAAATAAAATAAAATTTAATTAAAATTTAATAAATTTAATAAATAAATTTTAAACTTTAAAAAATAATTAATCTAAAATATTAAATTTAAAAACAAAATTAAAAAATAATAATAATAAATAAATAAATAAATAAAACAAATTAAATTTAAAATAAAAAATTTGAATTTAAAAAAAATTAAAAAAAAAAATTGAAATTAAAAAAAAAAAATTATATTTAAAAAAAAAAAATTAAAAAAAAATCAAAAAATCAAATTAAAAAAAAAAAATATTAAAAATTAAATATATATATATATATATAAAAAAAAAAAAAAAATTTATCGTGGTTGCGTTGCCACCAGATAATATATATATATATATATATATATATATATATATATATATATATATATAATTCTTTTATAATTTTTAATATTTTTCATTTTTCTTTTTTTTATAAATTCAAAAAATTTAAAATTTTCTTTTTTATTAATTTAATTTTTATATTTAAAATATAATTTGTTTTAATTTTTTTTGTTTTTAATTTTATTCGTTTTTTTTGTTTTTAATTTTTTTTTATCTAAATTTTGTTAATAATTTTTATTAAATTTTGTATTTATTTATTTATTTTTAATTTAGTTGATTTTTTTTTTAATTTTTTCATATTTTATTATTATTATTAAATTTTATGTTTAGTTTTTTCTTTTAATTTTTTAAAATTTAATAAATTTTGTATTTTTTTTAAATTTATTTGAATTTAATATATTTTTTTAATTATTATTATTATTATTATTATTATGCTTAATATTTTCAAATTAATTTGTTTTTTATTTTATTTATTTTTTTAATTTATTTTTTTCAATTTTTCATTTTTAAATAATTTTTAAAAAAAATTTAACTTTTTATTTTAACAATCTTTTTTCTTTATATTTAAAATTTATTTTTTATTTCAAAATTTATTTGTTTATTCATTTATTTATTATTATTATTATTATTTTTAAATTTAATTCGTTATTTTAATATTAACATTTTTTTTTGTAAATTTAATAAAATCTAATATATATATATATATATATATATTATTTTTTATAATTTAAATTTAATTTATTTTTTAAAATTTATTTGTTTTTTTAATATATATATTTTTTTAAATTTAATATTTTTATTGTATTTTATTTTTCATTTTTATTTTTAATTAATTTTTCATTTATCTACTTTTAATTTAAATAGTTTATTTATTTATTTTTATTTATTTATTTTTTATTTTATTTATTTAAGTTTTAAATTTATTAAAATTTAATATATTTCTTTAAATTTAAATTTTGTTTGTGTTTTTTTTTTTTTTAATAGACATTTTCTTTTTCTTTTTAAAATTTAATTTCTATATTTTATTTTTTAAAATTTTTTTATTTTATTTTTATTTTTATTTTTTATTTTTTTATTTTTTTTTTCTATATATTTTGAAATTTTAATCTTTAATTTTATTTTTTTTCCTTATCTTAAATTTTAGGTTTTTTTTAATGTTTGAATTAAAATTTTTATTTTTATTTTTTTATTCCTATATATTTTTAAATTTTAAGCTTTAAAATGTTTTTATTTTTTAAATTTATATTTTTCTTAAATTTTAGGTTTTTTTAATGTTTGAATTTTAAAAATTAAAAAATGTTATTTCTATTTTTAAAAATGTCAAAAATATGACACAATTT
Source organism: Pinus albicaulis (assembly GCA_034641835.2). Lineage (NCBI taxonomy): Eukaryota > Viridiplantae > Streptophyta > Pinopsida > Pinales > Pinaceae > Pinus > Pinus albicaulis. The sequence continues at coordinate 78,953,236 of CM076574.1, read as the reverse complement.
TTATTTTATTTTTTTGTTATTCCAACATCAACTGGTTTTGTTTTGAGGGTGTGTTTTCAATCCTTTTTTCAAGAAACAATTTTGTTTTTAGCATAATTTTATAAAATGTTGAAATTTGACCTTAAAAAAAAACCAAGTGCATTCTGGAATACACTTTTTTTTGTTTTTGGGGTGTTTTTTCATGTTTTTTGAGTCTTTTTGGGCTAGAGTTCCCGTTTTGAGGTCAGGTTACCTATTTCATTAGTAACAGTGTTCCTCGAGGGGAAAACCCAGTCAAGATAATTCTTTCTTTCAATAATATTCTTTGAGACTCTTCACCCTAGACATATACCAGACCTTCCCTCCACACCAACTCAACCTCCCAGATCTTTGACCCCTTTCTAGTAATTTCGACTAGGCAACAACATCCAACAACAACCGACATTCAGCAGCAACAAAACTTGGAAGACTTCGATCTCCCAATCTAGGGCACGAAACAAAGAGAGAGAGAGAGAGAGAGAGAGAGAGAGAGAGAGAGACTGAAAATTTCTTTTTTCTTCTTCTCCTTGGACTTCCCCAAACGCGCACTTCTTTCAGCTTCCCGACAACAAACTTTGAACTTTTCCCAGCTACAAGAGATATCGAACTTGCTGTGAGAGAGTGTGTTCCAAATGAATTCAATTTCCTTCCTTTTATAGGCTCCAGGTGAGGTTGAATAGGTGTCTCTTAGGCCAACATGATCCCCTTTAGGCCGACTTGGTGTGGAGGTCACATAATTCATATTTGACTCAATATTAAACCTTTTCACATGATTCAAAAGCCCATGAAGGGTCTCTTTAAATGTACACTAACTCTATTAACTCAAAATAAATCATAGAATTCCTCAAAGGGGACTTTGACCTAAAACATGGTGACCCAAGCATGAAACCCATGCTTTAATAAGTCGCAATGATAATAATAATAAATCTTTTATTTATTCTTTTGACAAGTACATTACAAGATGACTCAAATACCTTAAGTGAAGATCGAACCCAATTACAGTTTCCAACACTTATATCATCATTAAATCATCCAGTCTACAATTTGTTGGAAGCCATCTTCTTCTCTCATTTCTTCAACAACACCAAATACATCTTCAAGTCCTTTGTTTGCAACTTCATGAACATGTGTCGATATTACCTTTGCTTACTTCAAATTATTCTCTGTCATAATATGCCCTCCCTCTCAACTGGGGAGATATACCTTTCTTTTATCCAGACTCTGTCTCAACTTAGAGGGATCAACCACTTCCTTCTTTTATAATATCAGAGAACCTTTTATGGCTCTATTTCTTCTTACGGAATCAAGGTCATCATAACTTCCTTCACCATGCTTACCAATATTATCAAGTCAACTTTACTTACGAACATCTTCAATATCTTGAAGATTATGTATATGCACAACTTAAACAACAAGTACAACCAATAACAAATATACATAAGCATGAAGTTAGCTATATCAAAATCATGTCAATACAATAATGGAAGCATTAGACTTTAGACATCGAAAAACTAAACCTAGTTAGGTTCATAATCAACTAGGGTCACAAACTGGACTTTAGCTTCTTGCTAGAGTTTTTGTCACAAACCCTAGACTTCATCATCTAGACTTTAAAATATCAATCTTAATATATCTAAGGTTTCAATATTACTTTTAGAGATATATGACATGCTCTACTATAATTTATTGCAAACCCTAGATTTCATCTTCGAGACTCAAAGCTTTAGATATAAACAATTCAATCAAATACAATGCATTTAAGGGTTCAACAATTTTCATAATTTACATGTTTTAGACTATACTAGGGTTTGTTGCAAACCCTAAATTGGAGAATAATATCATCATATCCTAGAATATCAATTTCTACTAGGGGTTTGTTAAAAACCCCAGAATTCACAAACTAAGACATAAGTATCAACAATTAGCATACTTGCATATACATATCTAGGATTTCATGTACTAGCATTTCACATCAATATTGACTAAGCAAGCCCAAGACACAAACATCAATACAACGAAGTTAAATATATAAAAATTTCAATCAAGTTATGGTTTCAATCATACAGACGGGAATACACCATACAGACGAGAATACACCTAAGATCACCTAGGATCTTACTTACAAGGGTTTTGTTCACAAACCCTAAAGATCTAGGGTTTCAACACATAACTAAGATATTAATAGAAAACCCTAAGGACTAGGGTTTCTATCACAACAATACCAAACATAAACATCAAAAGGATATGAATTCTAGATTTCATCAACCACCCTAAGTAGATTGGGGTTTCATAATTAATATTGACATACCCTTAGGGTAGGGTTTTACAGTGAACCTTAAGATTTAGGGTTCCACAAGAATGATAAAATAATATTACGAGGGTAGATTCAATCTAATGATTAATCACCCTAACAAGAATCTCTATGATTCAAAAATCTAGACATAACGATGTCAGTAATGTAAAGAAAATTCCAAAAAGAAGAATGATCATACCTTTTACATGAATAGAACTTTATAACAAAGCTTATAGTCTAAGACGTACCTTTGAGTTGTTTCTTAACAAACCTTGTAGAACATCAATTCTTGAAGGGTTTCCTTTGCAACAAAACTTCTTCCATGCTTCAAGTCTACCCTTTGAAGTCTCCTCCATAACCTTTGAAAATTCAACAAGCTTTCCTAACCAAGGAAAATATAAAGAGAAAGGTTATTAGCTTATAATACAAATAAATTTTTGATAATAGAGGGAAACCAAACATAAATGAGGAGACAAGGAACAATATACTTATCCTTTTCTAAAGTAGTGAAGACTCCCTCTTAATCCAACCTTGAGGGATATCTACAACTTATAATTCAAAAATGTTTTGACAAGACATGTTAGACCTACAATTTCTAGAAATCAGAACTTAAAGGAAAACAATTCAAAACTTTAAAATAGAAGGATGTGTGAGAGATAGTATTCCCTAAGAGTCCTTGGCAAATAGATCTCATATTCATTACACTTGTTCTTCTTTGGTGGACCTTCATCAACAACATTTGCATTTCTCTTTCTCTCTTCTTATTCCTTGGATTCTTTGGATAGTGAATTTTGTAGTGACCCATCATGTGACAATTGTAACATTCAATCTTTGATAGGTCAAATTTCTTCTTTGGTCCTTTGACTTTCTTGAAGGTTCCCTTCTTGTTATGAGAAAAATAGGCATTAGAGGTGTCTTCTTCTTCATCCTCCTCCTTGTTGTTTACAAACAATACTCAAGCTTCTTCTTGACTACATGCATTCAACATTTTCTCAAATGTTGGTGTATCCTTCCAACTGTTAAGTCCTAATGCAAAGACACTCCAAGCTTATGGTAGTCTTAGAAGAGGAGTAATTACGAGCTCCTTTTTTGAAAAACTCCATCTATTGCTTGGAATTCATCTTTGATTCTAGATATCCTTATAAAGTAGGATGACACAATGTCGTCTTTTGTCATCTTAATAACTCTTAATTCATTCTCAAGACTTGCTATTTGACCGATGTTCTTGATTGGGAATATTTTGGAAAGAGCCTCATACATTCATTGACTGGAATCTAGGTTGGATATGTATGACATTAGGTTGTCCTTAACTCCATCCACTATTAGGTTCATAACCAATATTTATGTTTCTTTGAACTTTTCTTTCTCTCCTTCACTTGATTCATTTGTAGGCTTCTTTATTTTTCCTTGAACAAGATTTAGAACTTTGTTATTTTTTAGAATAAGATATATCCTCTTTTTGTAGGCCTTGTAGTTAGAGGCTCCTTCTAGCTTTTTCTCTCCCTTCATTGAATTTGTGATATTGAGACCTTCTACTCCTTGTGACATAACCTTGAAACTCCTTATTCTCCTTTCACTAGATCTTTGGGCTGCCTTTTTCTTCCTTCTTTCAGCTTAGCTCCGATACCATGTTGATAAATTAATGCTAGTAGGGTTTAGGGGTTGGTTCCTCTTTCTTGATAATTACTTGTGAATTACGTTGGCCTCTTTTACTTCTTCATTTATTTATTTTTCCTCAAGCAATTACCAAATTATATATGTATGAAGATCACAAGAACAAGAGACACAAGATGTAGGCGCACAACCAGGGTGAAACCCCTATAAGGGGAAAACCCAGTCAAGAACTCTTCCTTCAGTAGATTCAAATCAAGATGTGACACTTCTAGACTTCTAGACCTAGACACAAACCGCCTCCATGTTGATTTTTGGTACCATCAGATGTGCTCTAAGTCTCAAAATTTGCAGAGAGGCTTAGACACATGTATTCCAGATAACCCAGAAATTGTTTTGGGAAATTCCACCTAGATTGTATTTTATTGAAAAAATTAATTATTTTAAAAGGACCCTAAGTCTAAACTTAGGAAAATAAAAAAAATTAAAGTGAATTAATAGATTATGCATTTTAATGTTCTAGAAAAAGTAGATCAAGTCAAAAGTTAATTTTAGTTGTTGATTAGAGATTTAATCTCGACCGTTGAAGTTTTAACGAGAAGACTATAAGAAGGGCTTGAAGGGTCATTTGGAAAACACATGAAATACCTAAGGATCAAGAGACCGAATTTCTAAAGTGAGCAGTGCTCAGAGGAAACTTTGATCAAGAGATATTTTGCAAAGAGGGGCAGTGATTCTAGTTGGAAACATTCCTAATTAGGAGAGTGCATAACAGAGGAGACAATGAGAGCCATAGAGGTAGCACATAGTCAGTGATGCAGAGGTTACGCAGGTAGTACGTAGAGCCTAAGAGGGATTCATATTTTGCTGAGGAGACAACGTTGGGTCAGTGCCAGATCTCAAAGAGATTTTCCGTAGGCCAGAAGGCCCTAGTTTCCAGCCAACATAGAGACCATCACAGAGAAAGAGGGAAACAACCACTGTTACACATAGACTGTGCAGAGGCAACATAGGGCAGTTCGTTTTTGATGTTGATCGGTGTTGGGTTTCCGTGGAGGAGTTAGGTTTATCTCACAAGATCTTTCTTGTCAGTTTCTCTGCATGATTTGACAGATCTGTTAATCATAGACTTGTACTAGAAAATTTACGACATAATATATAAACCCTCAGCTAGGTTTTTCTAGGGACATTAGTCCAAACACAACTGTGTCAGATGTGTCTATGATTTCTTCTTGTTCAGTTTTGTTTCCGAACTTGCATTTTTCTCACTTTATTTAATGAAGGTTGCAAATGTTGTTGTAGCAATAAACTGAATAATTAATTTATCAGTTAGAAGAATTAATACCATTTGTTGTAATAGGATTCTAGATTTAAGGAATTTTCACACTCTAACCACCAAGTCAGCCCTTACTCCTTGTAGATGTCCTTTTCTTAGCCTTCCAAGTGTCAAGGCTTCAAGGTGCAACTTTAGATCAAAGAGTAGATTTTCGGCTGCCCAGCTTCAGAATTCAACCTTGCAGCAAAAACAAAATTTTGGCCCCAGCTTCAACCCAATATCTTCACAAGTGTGAGAGAGAGGTAGCCCAAAAACTTGATTTTCTTCTTCCCATCTTATTTCCTTTTTCTCCAAGAAATTTGCAATATTTTCTAGCTATTGCTTCTTAGAGATCAAACTTGTTGATGATGCACTCCAAATGAAGTCGAGTTTCTCAATATATAGGCTTATTGTGAGGTTGAATTGCCCTAATCTAGGCCGACTTGGTGTGGAGGTGACATATTATATTTTTAACTCAAAGAATTATTTTTGCATGATACAAAAGCCCGAGAAGGGTCTCATAATAATGACAATGTCTCTAATGACTCAAGACAAAACCTAGAAGTCCTTAATAGGGGCTTTGACCCAGAAAATATTGACCCAAGCATGAAACCCATGCTTTAATAAGTCATTTTCTTTAATAATGAATTTTCTTTTGAAAAGTACAATTATGAAGACTGAAATTGGTTACATTCTTCAACATCACTCACCCTAGTAGTTAATGGTTGTTGAGAAATTAGGGCTTTTATTAAAATTTCTCTTTCATGATAATTACTTGTGATTTCGTTATGCTTTTTTCACTTAGATCTTATCTTTCGTTACATTATTATGCTCTTCATCAAGTCAATTATCAAATGCACAAAAGACACAAAATTTAGGCTTTCAAGCCAGGGCAAAAACCTCTCCCTCTTGGAGAGAAAAACCCGATAATAATTCTTCTTATAGATCTTCAAATGACGAGTACCATAACCATGACCTATACCCTTGACTTTAGTATGCCTCCAATACCTTGTCACTACTCTTCTAGGCTCCTTATGTTGATCTTCCTTTATGCACTACTTTGCACCAGAACTAGGGAAACTTGGTCCCTAGTCTAATAGCCCTTGATAATAAGTTCCTTTCCAACCTTCCTTAGATTTATGCTTGACCTCCGAGAGATCTCCTTTCAGTCCTTCTTAGTACATACTTGATGCACAATGTCAAGGTCTCTTTTTTACCGTGGAAACCACCCTTGACGCTTTGTATATTTTCAGTCTCTTTTTGAAGTATCTGAGATCAAGAAAAAGACTAATATAGTTTCTCTTTTTCACACTTTGCAATCCCTTACTCCTTGTTGTATGGTTTCTCTTCTTCACACTTCCTTCAACACTAGATATCAGACCCTTTATATTACTGTTCTTTCCTGAAGTATCTTCGGCCTACCTCAGAGATGCGAGGTAGGCACATACCCAAAAAAAAGAGCCCTTATCAATGAGTTATAATCCTTTTTTCCTTCGCTGAATTGCTTCTTCCTTACACACCCGAAACTGACCTTTTCTCACACTTCTGTCTCAAAACGTAACTGAATTGCTGGTGACCAAATGAGGCCGCAATCCCTCCTTTATATAGGGACTGTCTCCTTCTTCTAGGTCGACATGTCTTCCTGTGGGTAAGACGACTTGAACAATTTTTTGTGGGCCGACTTGATAAGGAGTGTCTCCAACACATTTGAGCCGACTTCAAGGAGCACTTTTACAAGGTCTTGAGGCATACTTTTTACATCAATAATTGTCCTTTACAAGTGTAACAACACTTCATATACATGACTCTAAATTGCATATTTATGACAAGATGAAAAACCCTTAAAGACATCAAGAAGAAGTCTTAGACCTATAATAAAAACTCCTTGCTCATGAAACCCATAAGTCAAGCATTTACAAAATACATTTTATTATTTGTGTCTTCTTCATTACATAAATTCATAATTACAAGTCACTATGAAGACCGAACCTAGTTACACTTTTCAACACTCCCCCTTAACTAGGGAGGTATTCATAATGGTACATGGTCACTCTCAATATGAAGAATATCATAAGAAGAATTCGATTGGTAATCCCATCTGTATGGCATCATATCAACCAACATTGTCATAGTGCAAGGCCTTGACTAACAACTACATTTCTCCACGAGATATTTGAGCTCCAATGCCGGCGAGACCAATGATGAATAAACACCTACATCATTCTCTCCCTTGGATCATATCCCACCCAGGTTCACTTAGGATATGTCCATCGGGACTATTATTTTCTTGGATTCCCAACCCTCAAATAATATTGGTCCTTCCACGACTACTCTTATCTTGGATGCCCTAATACATCCCCTAAAGAGTATCAGATGCCAGATGATTACCTGATCCTCCATTCTGTCTTCTTAGGTCAAGACCAAAATGACGTGTGTATCTCTCCCTCTCAACTAGGGAGGGCATATTCTGCAAAGGAATGTACCTAAGCTCCCTTTGGGCTTAGGAATTACTGAGTTTATTCCAATTAAGAAACTTATTACCAAGCTCCCTCTTAATCAGGGACCTGCAACAACAATGATGAAAATGCCTAGCTTCTCATGAAGATCTCCTTTCTTCAATGTCGTGAATTTATTTGTATTTGAGGAGTATTCATCTTTGGGATCTCTTCATAAAGCCCAAATCATCCATTGCTTTCATCCAAGAGTCATGTCTTCTATCAGAAAGTGATCCATCATTCTTCTCATCTGCTCTAGCTTCATGCCATGCTGCTTTCTTTCAAACCATACTTCTTCCAAGGATCTTTCATCATGCCATATGGTTATCAACTTGTGGAAGGTATATCCTTCCCTTTGGCAGCCTTGCATAATCTCATCAGATATTATTTAATTATAAACATGAACTTTTAAATCAAAAGTTACCTTAGTGATGATTTTTCACCAAGACATCTTCTTGTAGGCATTGACATCCTTCGTTACAGGTTGACACATCTCTAAATATATGTATTGTCAAGGGTTTATATCTTTTCCAGATTTCTATCAGAGTCTACATCTCTTCCTAGGGGATTTCCTATTTAAGTCTTCTTGGCTTCCTTGGATGTTGACTTATTTTGATCATGATTGCACTTCTCATGATTTATTCCTTTCTTTCTCCACACAATTTTATTTCATTCCCGAGAGCTTCCAATATTTAGTTCCTTGATTGTGTACAACCATCTAATATTCTATATGAGGCCATATTATGTTGATTTAATCTGGTGTGGATCATGCCTTTTGGAAACTTGTGCATCAGAGGAAATTCTATTTTCCTTTGATCATGCTTCTAAAGATAGAAGTATATTACCTGCAACCATATGAGATGACTTCATAGCATCCAGTGTCAACATAAATATACATGTACCTCATCCTTTTTCTTTTGAGTCATCCTACAACAATTTTCCTTAGAATGAAAAGTTTCATTCTCTTGACCTACTTTATCAATATGTCATCACATCCTAATACCATAATTATGCAAGTTATAATTCTTGATGAAACCTTTTGCTTTCTTTCTAACCATTAAATCCAAAGAGGACTTCATTAGAAAAATGTCAGGACATGTTCCCATATTGATTAATGAAAGATGAACCATGATCTAGATAGCTTCCTTCTATACAATGAGGTTCCCAGGAGCCATTTTATGTCATAGCATGGAGATATCTGATAAATGTTCTTCCATACATCCTCTTATGATAAGTACTCCTAATTTTAATGCTTCTATCCTGATGCTAATGCATCTATCTAATCTACAATGCATCATAATATACTATTTTACAACCAACAGATACCTCTTAAAGAAGAAGATGATCTCAATCATAGTAGAGATCTTTCACTTCTACTTTCTTAGGATTCTTTGAATGAGATTCTTCTATTTCTCCGACAACATGGGCTTCCTCCTTTTTCATCGTCCTTATTAGATTTGGGACAATCCTTTATATAGTGTCCAAGTTCATTACAACCATAGCATCATTTCTTATCCATGTTTCTTCCTTTCTTCTGAGGACCAAACTTACCAAATTTTCCTTTCCTCCTTGACATGGCAACATAGGCTTGATTTTCTTCATTTGATCCTGTCTCAATTTTAGCTTTTATTGTAGTCTCTTCTATCTTACATAAAGACCATAGATCCTAGAATGGTGTTGCTTCTTTCTTCCCATAGATGCTTGAAGTGAATTTTCCACATCCCTTCGGTAGAGCATTCAACACCACTGTAGTCATTTCTCTATCAAACATTATTTATCCCAATTCCTGTAGTTGATCTCACATTTCAGAAATCTTCATAAAATATGAAGTGATTCCTTCCTCTTTAGACAACTTCAACTTATACAGTTCTTGTCTAAGAGATATTACTTCCCCTGCAGTACTCACCGAGAATAGCTCCACCAATTTGTCATATATTTCTTTTGAAGATTCTAGTTTTGATATATAGGGGATGAGAGAGTCCTTTATGGATTCTATAATAATCCTCTAGGCTCTTACGTCTCCCTTCATATATTTGGCATGAGCTTGAGTTAATTCTTTTGAAGGCTTAGTTACCGACCCCTTGATATAGTCCATGAATTTGTTCTCAATAAGATTTAGATCTGGTCCTTTTCTCCATGCAAGAAAGTTTGAAACCCCAACCAATTTGTTGCTTTATTTGAAAAAAGACATTTTGACAGATTCAGATGAAGTCATAAAGATACTTACTTGAGTAGATGCTTTATTTTTCTTCTCAGCTTCCTTGTTGATGATGATCTAGATCGCAACATGAGCTCCCTCTTAGATTAGCTTCTTTAATAGTGGTGAATGAGAGCTAGATCACCTTAAATCCTTGATGATGATGATAATGATCAAGGGTGGCTTGATGATGGATTTAACAAGGTGGCTTGATGATGTCTTCAACAATGTTGATTTGATTTCAACACCAAATAGTTGTTAATGGTGATGGCTTCAGTGTCCTTGATGATGTTGACTAGATCTTGATGTATAGGTATTTTGAGAATGGTCCTTGATCTTCTTGAGATGATTTTCCAATTTCTACAAATTGCCTCTTTTGAATGAATGAATATCTTCTTAGATTTGAATATTGATTCTTCAATGCAGATTTCTGAACTTTGCTTTGATTCTTTCTAGAAAAACTTATCCTTGATCTCTTGATACTTGTGTGTCTTCGTGCCAAATAGCCCTTTCTTGACTTCAACACCTTAGCTCTGATACCATGTTGAGAATTTAGGGCTTTTATTAAAATTTCTATTTCATGATAATTACTTGTGATTTCGTTATGCTTATTTCACTTAGATTTTATATTTCTTTACATTATTATGTTCTTCATCAAGTCAATTATCAAATTCACAATAGATAGAAAATTAAGGCTTTCAAGCCAGGGCCAAAACCTCTCCCTCTTGGAGAGGAAAACCCGAAAATAATTCTTCTTATAGATCTTCAATTGATGAGTACCATAACCATGACCTAGACCCTTGAATTAAATATGCCTCCAAGACCTTGTCACTGCTCTTCTAGGCTCCTTATGTTGATCTTCCTTTCTGCACTGCTTTGCACCAAAACTAGGGAAACTCGTCTTTAGTATAATAGTCCTTGACAATAAGTTCGTTTCCACCCTTTCTTCGATTTATGCTCAGCCTCCTAGAGATATTATTTTAGTCCTTCTTAGTACATAATTGATGCACAATGTCAAGTTATTTTTTTACTATGGAAACCCTCCTTCACGCTGTGTATACTTTCGGTCTTTTTCTGAAGTATCTGAGATCAAGACAGAGATTAATATAGTTTCTCTTTTGCACACCTTGCAATCCATTACTCCTTGCTGTATGATTTCTCTTCTTTGCACTTCCTTCAACACTAGATAGCAAACCCTTTATATTACTTTTATTTCCTGAAGTATCTTTGGCCTACCTCAAAGATGCGATATAGGTACAAACCCAAAACAAAGATCCCTTATCACTGTGTTATACTCCTGTTTTCCTTCGCTAAATTGCTTCTTCCTTACGCACCATAAACTGACCTTTTCTCTCACTTTTGTCTCAGAACAGGGCACCCTTATGTCAATTACTGATTCTCTGAATATCTGGCAATCAAACAGACATGGGTGCGGTCAATTATTTGACTGCGACCATGTTTGTCTGATTGCTGAAACCGCAGATTTTTGCAAGCTATTACAAAAATCGAGCGAGTCATATTTATACGAACTTCTGAAATCTAATGAGCATCAAAGATTAATACAAACAAGCTATTGTATATAAGTCAATTCCATAGAGCCATTCTTTTCTGTTATATGCTTATTGATCATAGTGACGCAAGTTTCCCAATAGTTATTTCATTAGGGGAATTTTGAGGTCTAAAATGGGCCTCTTAAGGAAAATGTACAATCAAAATTCACTTTATGAGAACCAATCACATTTTAGGGGATGACATCATCCCTAATGGTTGATGTGGCATTTCTTGAGTTAAAGGTACTTACTTGTCACATTCTCAATGGTGGATAAAAACTCATGGTTAACGATTGTAGTGCTCTAAGTGTTTTTAAAGTCAAATTAAAATACTCATAATAAATGTCATTTCACACTTTTTGAATAAAAATATATTATTTTCATTTCATATGTTTTGAAAGAAACAATTCATATCCCTATACATTTATTATATTATATTATATATATTATTTTTATATAGTATATTAATTACATGTTATTATACAATTTAAATAATATAAATTTTAATTAATAGCATATAATATAATTAAGAATTTATAAATTTATATTTATATTTTATTTTAAGTTATTTAAGTACAAAGGACAAATTCATTAGTTTTTCAATGATAATGACTTTTTCTTGAAAAGCTCATTCTTATTTATAGTCACATCAATACAATTTTTTTATTAATTTTATTTTGGAATAACTTTTGAATTGAATTTAACTATGGCTACATGGATTGTGGTGCAAAAAGTGAATTGCAAATTCATAAATATTATTTTATTGGTTTAGCTATTATTTTATTATTTCTTTAGGAGGCCCATTTTCGACCTCAAAATTCCCCTAATGGTTATGTCTAGAATCTTGTTTAATCTTCATAAGTGCATTTTCAGGAGATTGTCCAATAATTTCACACTGATCATCAGGCCTCCAACTTCATACCTTTGTCTAATACCTTCACACTGATCATCAAGCCTCCAACTTCATACCTTAGTTCTGATACAATGTTGGAAATCAAGATGTTTTAACGTATAACATATTTCCATTACATGATAATTACTCGCAAATCTAAAAACATTATTATTATTATGTTTTCTTTCTTCATCAAGCAATTACCATAAAACACTTGAAGATCACGGAATAGAACACAAGATATAGACTCCAAGTTAGGGAAAAGCCCCTCCAAGGGGAAAACCCAGAAAGTCTCTTGTTATAGAACAAGATCAAATGAGATATCCATGACCCATAACTACAAGAATTTTTCTTTTAGATTCCACGCCATAACGTCCTTCCTTTCAGCAGATTCATCAACAAGAAACTAGCAACTAGAGATATGTTAAGGAAAAACATCCACAAACCCTAGCTCCAAGAAGAAATCCTTGCTTTCAAATTTCAACCTTCCTCGTCTTCTCTATCTTCTCTGTAATATTTCAGACCAAAAACATAAGTGTGTGTCCAAATGAGCTCCATTTACCCTCTATTTATATAGATTAGAGGGGGTGGAATATACACATCCATTGGGGCAAAGCCGACTTGACATGTAAGGTGACTTGACATCTAGAGGGGTTTTTGTCCCAAAATTTACAATTAAAATTTTCTTATTCTTTTTCATTTACAATAGGTCCAAAATAGGACTCACTTTTTTGACTCAAAAACTAGAAGCATGAAGAACATGGTTATCTCGAAAAAAAAATCATTTTCTTTTCTTTTGTTTTTTGCATAAAAATAGATATTGGTACAAACTATGAAGACCAAGACTAGGTAGATTCTCCAACACATAGAGGGCTTGGTGCTCTTGATAAAATGTTAGTTCCATACCATCATACATCTAACAAAATCTAATGGAAACCTCGCAATCCAATCCTAAACATTGTTGTCTACTAAACTCTAAATTGGATCTAAAATTCTACGTTCTTCATATGAAATCCAACAAGGTTGGAACCATTCTCAAACTTTCAGAAATAATTACTAATAATGTTAAAAATTTAAGTAAAATGAATTGTACTTTTAGAATTTAACATTACCATTGTTGAAAAGTGTAACTAGGTTCGATTTCACAATGACTTGTAATTATGAATAACAAAATGTATTTTGTAAATGCTTGACTCATGGGTTTCATGAGCAAGGAGTTTTTATTATAGGTCAAAGACTTCTTCTTGATGTCTTTAGGGATTTGTCATCTTGTCATAAATATGTAATTTAGCGTCATGTATATGAATTGTTGTTACACTTGTAAAGTACAATTATTGATGTAAAAAGTATGTCTCAAGACCTTGTTAAAGTTCTCTTTGCTCTTTGAAGTTGGCTCAAATGTGTTGGAGACACTTCTTGTCAAGTTAGGGCAGAAAAAATTGTTCAAGTCAGCTTATCCACAGAAGGACATGTCCCACAGGAAGACATGTCTGCCTAGAAGAGGGAGACAACCCATATATAAAGGAGGGACTGCGGCAACCTCATTTGGTCACCAACCGTTTGGTCATGTTCTGAGCCTTGAGCTTATGTTGATTGCTGATGAAGTGGCACGCTTCTTTTTTGACTCATATTCTGGGAAGCTTACTCAAACTTTGTGGCATGAATCACCTTCCCCTAGCCCAATTTAAACTAGTAGTCTTTAGTGCGATTTTTTGAAGGCTTTTTTGGTGGATTTTTTCGATTTAATTTCTTTAAAATGTTGTTGGAATTCATTGAAAATAGAATTTTCATGGGTAACCTTTCACAATCGAAGTGCCAAGGTTTTTGAGGTTTTTTAAGGTGTTGAATCCATATATACAGTTAAAAAACTAGTTTAAATATAGTAAGTCAAAATTTTACCTCAAATTGTTTCACTGGATTCCGGCACCGAAAACTCCAAAAAGTCGCACAAAAAACAACTCCCATTTTAAATAGTGGCTCAAATACATTTAAATTCTGTGGCTAAATATATATCCTGTGGCTAGTTTGTGGCTAGATATATATTTGACTCGTTGGAGATCATTATGTGATATAGAAACCGTCAGTTGCACTGAGCATAGTGTGTAATGGCTTCGTTACAATGTGTTACTTAGGATCACCTACAGTGGCATTGGTCTGATGGCTCAATTCAGCTCGTTCAAAAGTTCGTAGCTCAAAGGCTGGTATTCTACCAGACTCATTACAATGACGAGATGTTGGCTTATTGATTTAATAGTTATTTGCATACTCTGTAGTTCAAAATTTCATTATAGTGATTCGACACCTCTCAGAGTTCACAGAGTGACATCGCTCCTATTCTATGGCTCAGGTCGTATCCCGAAGCATCACAATTACTCGCATTTCAGTTCTGTTCCACACGTATCAATTTGTGATACATGTGCTCTGAGAAAATTATGCTCTATCTCGCATGGTGTGAAGACAATGACGCCACAGTGGATTGATATAATGGCACCTCTGGGACTGTATGGTTGTAACCGTTGAGATAAAGTGACACTCTAGAACTACAAACATATGATAGTGTGTGTAAACGAAGCCGACATAAAGGAACGATCCATCGTTTAGTCCCAAAGGCTAGTAATTTTTGAAATGTTAAACTCAACTGCAACAGAGTAGCAGGACAGAATTAAATTTATGATGTGAAGCCGAAGGACAACAACGCAGCGATTTTTTTTGTTTGACTGTCTACACTCCACCACACATTGTCGTTGTTTAAAACCTGCAATTCAATTTTTTCTTATGGCGGTAGGCCTTTCTCTGAAATGAAATCAGTGGTTCACACATCAAGCTACCTAGTTTTAAAACCTGCTATGTTGCACCATAAACTCCACCAACCACCATTTGCATTCACGCGTGTTTATGTTTTTGAATTGGGCCATTTTAGTTGAGTGGAGCCCATGGTCCACATCAGAATCAATCTGACGTCACCCACCCGAAAAATGGATGCTATAAAGGTCTATGAAATATCTGATATAAATTTTGAGTTCAGCTATCGTGTATCTCCCAACCAATGAGAATGTGATCGCACATTTTAACGTCCAGTCACCAAGCATGAAATTGGATGTGATAAATTTATGAAAATGGATTTTGTCTCATAAGTTTCAAATCCGCGAAAAATGTTTTGTAAAGTTCTTTTTAAAAAAAACTTTGGTGAAAAAAATTTCAATGTTTATGTTGTAAAGTGTCACGGAAAATTTTATTTTAATTAAAAGACCATAGGTTATAAATGTACGTTTTGTATATATATATATATTGTAATAGATAGAGTAGTTTTTTTTATGCCCGAACGCTGTAAGAAAAGGACAGAGTGTAACACAACGAAGCACCGTAACTGTGTGAAAAGAAAGTCACCATGTTAAATGGAGTCAGAGAGAAAAAAGAGAATGTTGTGTCTTGTAGCAGCTAAGTTTTTTCTGTGAATCCAGAACCACTAAGTTCTGAAGAAAACTCATTTTGTAACAGATCAACATTTTCAATAGAAACAAAGTTTTAATTTATCTCTCTGTCCACATTGTTCCAATTTTAATTTCTCTGTGTCAGAAGGAGGAATTGTTATTTTTCTTCTCTATTGTTCGGAATATTCAGAAATTCCAACATGGTATCAGAGCTAATCCAGGGTCTTTGCATTTGCCAAAGAAGTTGAAGGAAGAAGAAAGGAGATGTTGAAGCTTTTGACTAGCAGTGTAAAAGGCTAAGCAAAATAAGGTATTTACTAAAACAGAGTTTGTTTTGTGTTTGTTTTAAGGAGTGCATTCCAGAGGAGTTTTATTAAGGACAAATTTTAATCTCTCAGCAGTGAGAAGGTTCATTTAATGAACACAATCAAGTTTAAAAGGATAGTTCAGTGAGCTAGCTATGACAGGAGCCAACACAAGCACGAGTATGAGAAATACTCAACTCCCACAGTTCAATGGGAAGAAATATGACTATTAGGCAATCACAATGAGAGCCCTGTTTGCCTCTAAAGATTTATGGGAGCTAGTTGAAGATGATTTTGAAGAACCAGTAGATGAACAAACATTTAATGCATTAACACATGTAGAGAAGGATTTGTTGAAGAGCAATAGGAAGAAGGACTCAAAATCCCTCTTCTATCTCTATCAAGCAGTGCATGAAAGTGTATTTCCAAGGATTGCAGCAGCAAAGAGGTCCAAGGATGCATGAGACACCCTCCAAACAGCCTACCAAGGTATGGAGAAGGTAAAGACAACAAAGATTCAATTAATGAGAAGAGATTTTGAAGTCATTTGCATGGAAGAGTCTGATACAATAGACTCATTCTTCACTTTGTTGATTGGGTTGGTTACCCAAATGAGATCTCATGGAGAGACAATAGAAGAAAGAAGAATAGTGGAGAAAGTATTGAGGAGCTTACCCTCAAGATTTTATGTGATAGTAACAACCATTGAAGAGACAAAAGATCTCTTAAAGTTTACAGTTGATGAACTTCATGCATCATTGATGACTCATAAACAAAGATTGGGTAGAACAAGAAACTCATCTTTGGAGCATGCCTTCAAGAGACAAATGTCCTTTGGAAGAGGAAGAGGTCAAGGTAGAGGAAACTATAGAGGAAAAGGAAGAGGCAGAAGCCAAAACAGAGGAAGAAACAACCCTGCAAATACTAGTGGAAGGGGCAGCAATCAAAGTTAGAACCAGAGGCAAGGCAAAAGCCAACAAGGTGGACAAAATCAAGCACATAGACAAAGGTATGATAAATCCCAAGTCCAATGTCATTACTGTAAGAAGTATGGACATTATGCCAATGAATGTAGGAAGAAACAGAGTGACATGGGTAATAGATCCAGTGCTAATTTTACTAAGGAAAATATCAGTTAAGAGAAGTTGTTTTTAGCATGCATTATGGCTGAAAAAAAGAATGAAGATATATGGTTTCTAGATTCAGGATTTAGCAACCATATGATTGGAAACATTTCTACGTTTTCCATGATTGATGAAAATGTAAAGTCTCAAGTAACATTGGGGACAGACAGTAAGGTTCATGTCATGGGAAAGGGCAGAGTGAGTGTTTTGACAAATAAAGGAGAAAGGAGATCCATATCAGATGTTTACTATGTGCTTGGTATGAAGTGTAACCTTTTGAGCATTAGACAGCTCATTCAGAAAGACTACAATGTATTTTTTGAAGATGATGTATGCACATCATGGATAAACCACCAAGCAAGAAATGCATTTCACAAGTGAAGATGACAAAAAACAGAATGTTCCCTCTAAAGATGAGAGCAGATTTGAAGAAAGGAGATGCAATGGCAGCAGTGACACAAGAGACATTCCAAAGAGAAGCAAATGATGAAAACTGGTTATGGCATTTGAGATTTGGACATCTCAACTTTGGAGGTTTGAATTTGTTGCATATGAAATGAATGGTAAAGGGATTACCATTGATTGCAAAGCTAGACAACCTATGTGAAGGTTGCATCTTGGGCAAACAACACAGAAAAAGCTTTCCATCAGGAAAGAGCATAAGGGAAAAATCACCCTTAGAAATTGTCCATTCAGATTTGTGTGGACCAATGCAAACACCATCATTAGCAGACATCCACTATATGTTGACATTTATTGATGATTACACAAGAGAAACATGGGTTTATTTCTTGAAGTTGAAGAGTGAAGTGTTTGAGAAATTCTACCACTTTAAGGCTCTTGCAGAGAATCAAAGTGGGCAGCATATTAAGGTCTTAAGAACAGAAAGAGGAGGAGAATATATCTCCAAAGAATTTCTGTTTTTTTCAGAGAAAATGAGATTCATAAACAATTTACAGCAAGGTATACACCAAAGCAAAATGGAGTTGTTGAAAGGAAAAATAGAACCATCATGGATATGGTAAGAAGTATGCTGAAGGCAAAACATTTTCCAAATGAATATTGGGTTGAAGCTGTACATTGTGCAGCATATGTGCTGAATAGATGCCCAATAAAGAGTGTTATGAAAATAATTCCGGAAGAAGCATGGAGTGGCATAAAACAGTTTGTCACCCACATGAGAGTTTTTGGTTGTGGCCTATGCACACATTCCAGATCAGCTAAGGAAGAAGTTGGACGGTAAGGGGGAGAAGTGCATATTTGTTGGATACAGTAAAGAATCCAAATCATACAGATTGTATAACCCATCCACCAATAAATTTATGATAAATAGAGATGTACAATTTATTGAGGAAGCATTGAGAAAATAGTGATGGAAGCATTGAGAAAATAGTGAATGTAAAAAACTGTTTGTCTCATGATGATGATGAGGAAGAAATGGCTGGAAGACATCTCTCATTAGCAGCACCAGCTTCACCAACACAAGGACAACAATTGACACCACAAGCAGGTATGAAAACACCCTTGAGAAGTGATGTCAGTGCTTCTCCAAGCACATCACAAGGAGCAGATTTGAGTGCTTCTACAAGCACAAGTTCAACAAGTGAAAGAGGAACCAGATTCAAAAGTCTGAATGAGATTTATAAGAAAGATGCAGCAAATGAAGGTATGAACTCTTTATTTGCATTATATTGTCATGTAGAAGATCCTATTCATTTTGAAGAAGTTGTAAAAGATAAGAAATGGATAGATGTTATGGATGGAGAAATAAATGCCATAGAGAAAAATAAGACATGGGAATTAGTTGATCTCCCAAAAGGCAAAAAAGTGATTGGAGTGAAATGAGTGTTGAACCCTTAGTTAAACTGAGGGGGGTGAGGGGGGGGGGGGGTGTGAATCAGTTTAACACATTCATGGACTTTTAAAACTTTTCATTAAACCTTATTTACACTTTTATTTCATGTCCAACTTAATATGTGAGTAATCTTAGAATGTGAGCAGCAAGTATTAATACAATATAACAGTAGACTTAATATGAGAGAAGCAGGTATTGAGCAGATGATATAAATCAAATCAAAACATAAACATCATGCACAGAGACACCAGATATAAGTGGAAACCCATAAAGGGAGAAAACCACATCTTATTATTGTTGTGATGCAAAGGCAAGCTCCAACTCCCTCTCACCACTGTTTTTCTGCAGGCACCAACCTATAGGAGGCTGCAACCTCAATTCTGCAAGCTACAACTTGCAAGGAAGAACCAACTCCCTTCAATTTTCTGTAGGCACCAACCTACAGGAGGCTCCAACCTCAGTCAGCTACAATCTGACAGCTATCAAGCTACAACTTGATAGGGAAGCTCCAACTTCCTCAATTTATCAAATTGAGTGTTTGCTGATTTACCTCAGGTATCAGCTCTATTCTGTAGCATCTCTTTCTGCTCTTCTTTTCTTAATCTTCTCTACCTCACTCTTCTATACTCTGCATTCTCTATATTTTCTCTCTCTAACCTCCTTATGCATATCCAGTTGATATTATTTATAGAGTTCCTCACATGACTGTTTGTATTTCACAAAGAATTTGGAGTGAACAGTCATGACTCTTTGGCTTCTGTCTTCTCATTCCTTTTATCTGTTTATTCAATAAATATAACTTTAGGTATCAATTTAACAATTTAGTGGGATATTTGTTCTCTTCCGGATACTTGCCAATGCATCACAACAATATAAATCAATTAAAAACATTTACATTCAATTACAATAAAAATTCCAGCTCACTCATTCAGCCTCTTGGCTAGATGCGCATTTGTCTTTTCTTTGACAGTCTGTGTTTGTATATTCTGTGACTGTGTTTTAGCTCTTTTCTGCTCTGTTTGTTCTTCTGTCCTTTGCTGTGGTGTAACTGCTACCTTTAAATCTGGGCATATTCCAACCTTTTACACACAGCAAGTGTCTTGTTGATGTGGTGAGTTTCGCAAGCGGAACAGACATACATTGCAATCGCTTTATATTAATAATCACCCTCCCCCTTAATCCGAGGCCCGTGGGTCCACAAACCACGCGGCATATTTCAATACAATCGCTACAGCGTTTTATAACAGCACCTTTTATATATATACATATATATCTCGTAGTTTCAATTCTTGGCGAACTTATATAAAGTTTTAACATATAAACTGCCATTTCCACATAATATATGTTGGTCCATATAACGAACCAAAAATTCTTACTTTTCTATGAAACCTTCGAATAACTCTTGGAGTAAATGATAAAACCTGTTTCAACAAAAAAAACCTTTCAGGCCCACCTGACACATTTTCCAATGCGATATACTACTCCTCTAGCGATTTCTGATTCCGATTGATCTGATGCGATTGACCTGATGCGATGCGATTAATCGCAATCGCAAACTTCTATTTGCATGTTCCGCTGCTTTATTTAACTCCGATGTGATTGACCTGATGCGATGCGATTAATCGCAATCACAAATTCTATTTGCATGTGCCGACGCCCTGTATTAACTCCAATTGAGATTAATGTGCAGACCCGACTATATTTTATAAGGCAGATTTTATATGACTATCGCGTCCGGTATTGCCAATCGCAATCGCAAGCTACCTTGCTCCGATGCGATTGATACTTTTGCAATTGTTCCGATGCGATTGATCGCAATCACAACTTTATGTTGTGATGTTCCGATGCCTTTATATTTTCCGATGCGATTAGACTGTTCCGATGCGATTATGCCAGACTTCAAATACGTTTGAACCATAATTCATACACCCATCAGGTCCGAGACTCAATCAGAACTCTTGTCGATTAAGGCTTTGATACCTTTGGCTCTTTGTCCATTAAAGCGCTTCATTACAAATATCTACGGTTTGGACCTTTGGGTCACGATTCTCGAAATTATATATATATCCTCTGACTTGGGCGATTCTCGGAATTAAGGTTCATATATATGCATACATTTCTGTTTGAGTTATGATTCCCAGAATAAGATTTTATATTATATGTAACTTACTGGGTAATGATCCCTAATGAGATTTATATATATATTTACTTTGTCACCCAATATTTAGTGTATGTGCATTGGGGGCAATTCTAAATTTGTTTGTGTATCCTTCTCGCTCTGGTAATGATTATAGGAATGTTGGTTTGTATATATATATATATACTTGCTGCTTGGGGGTGTTTATCTCTTAATTGGGTTTATGTAACCTCCAAACTGGGGTAGTACTCCGGGAATTTTTGCTCCCGCCTCTCAGATAATGGCTCGCCCGTTTCTCCGCCTCTCGCCTCTCATATAACAACTTCGCTCTGATATTCGCCGCTTCTCGCTCTCGCCTTTAGTCGTTATTGGTGCCCGACCTCTACCTCTCAGCCACTTGGGCACCGCCTCACGCTTCTTTGTCCTGCCCTCTGTCTTTGCTG
Organism: Pinus albicaulis; assembly: GCA_034641835.2. Lineage (NCBI taxonomy): Eukaryota > Viridiplantae > Streptophyta > Pinopsida > Pinales > Pinaceae > Pinus > Pinus albicaulis. The sequence continues at coordinate 78,931,570 of CM076574.1, read as the reverse complement.
CCTCCATTGCCATCAATGACAATATTTCCAACAGTCTCCCCCTTTGGCATTGATGGCAATACACTTTCTCTGTGGTAATACATTTTCTTTGTTTTCCTGCTCTTCCTCCTGTTGCTTGCTCTTCCTCCCACTTTGACATCAATGGCAAGGGGTTCGAATTCTTAGTGTAGCTTCTATTCTTTGATCCTGTGATTTTATCCTTTTTCAACATTTCGTGCATTTTCTCTCTCTGGAATTTTCTGATTTTGTACGCTGCTGCTTCAACTGCTGGATTAAATTTACATCGGGTTCACTACTCTTCCGTGTTCGATTCACATCGGGTTCACCACGCTTCCGTTGCACCACTGACCCTTTTATGCTGAATGTATTCTTGTTGTAATCCTTTTGATCCTGAGGACCTGTTTTCATGCTTCCCTTGCTGGTTGATCTCCCCCTGAGAATGATATGTTCGTTTCTGTTCTCCCCCTGAAACTGTGCTTTCTCTTCATATTAGGGAGTAGCATCTACAGATACTACCCCTAGTCTGTCTCTCAAATATTCAAATGGTTCTCTGGCAAGCGGTTTAGTAAATATGTCTGTTGTCTATTCTTTTGTTGGCACATACTCCAGTTTTACTATCTTCTGAGCCACTTGTTCTCAAAGAAAATGATACTTGATTGGGATATGTTTAGTTTTAGAGTGAAGCACAAGTTTTTTAGATATACTTATAGCACTTGTATTATCACATTTGATTGAGATAGGTTCATCAATGCTTACCTTCATGTCTTGAAGAGTTTGCTTCATCCACATGACTGTACAAATATGCTGTCACTGCTATATATTCTCGCTTTCCGTCAGAGACATAAAGAGGATGTTTGTTTCTGCTTACTTACACCTTCTGTGACTTCCTTCCTAGATAGAATGCACCTACACTTGTACTTTTCTTGTCATCCATACAACTGCCCAATCTATCTTTGTGTCAAGCCAAAGTGAAGCTTTTGCCTTTAGGAGCACCAAAGTCAAAACCTGTATGTTCCTTGTAGAGATCCTTCAATATTTTTCAATCTTAAGATGGTTTTGTTTAGTGGGGCCGTTGATGTCGTCTAGCCACTAGTCCTACCACTAAAGAAGGATGTCTGTTTTTGATGCCTGTCATGATACGTGTACCAGACTTCCCATCATGGATCTGTAGAGTCTTTGATCTATATCAAAGGTAATTCAGATCATCACACAACTTTGAATCCAAGAATCATGGATTTGACACAGTTTGCATTCTCCATTTTGAAAATTTTTCTGAACATTTTCACAAGTATTTTTCCCGTGAGATAAATGTCCCCGTGTTCTTTGTTGAATTTGAAGTCCTAGAAACTGAGCTCTCCAATCATAGACATCTCAAAATCTGTTTTCATCTCATCAGCAAACCCTTTTTCTAGTTCTTCTCTGTTGCTTCCAAACATAATGTCATCAACATAAACTACAACAATCAGGAGTTCATTTTCATTGGCTTTTATGTACAGATTGTTGTCTACTCCACCTCTCTTAAAGCCTTGTTTTTGCAAATATTTATCTAGTCTTGAGTACCAAGCTCGAGGAGCCTATTTTAGTCCATAAAGAGCCTTTTTCAGTCTGCATACATAGTCTTATTTGTCTGTTAATGAGAAGCCTTCTAGTTGTTCCATGTAGACTTCTTCTTCTAAGTCTCCATTCAGAAATGCAGATTTTACATCCATTTTATATACTTTGAAGTTTTGGTAGCATGCAAAGGCCATAAACATTCTAATGGCTTCCATTCCTCAAGCACAAGGCAATAAAATCTAATCTAAGTCCTTTTTGATTTAATATCCTGTGATAATTAAAGGTCTCATTTTTTCTCATTACTTGTCCTTGCTCATTCATTTTGTTTTTGAATACCCATTTTGAACCAATGATATTTTTCTCAATAGGTCTAGGAACTAGTTCCCAGGTATTGTTCTTCTCAATTTGGTCCAATTCTTCATTCATTGCTTTTATCTAATACTTGTCCTTGCTGGCTTCTTCAAATTTATTTGGCTCTATTTGTGATAACATGGCTAAGTATACTTCTTCTGTTTGTTCTGTTAGCTTCCTTCTTGTTTGACCCCCTACTCTCTTCTCCTCCCAATGATCTCATCTTCAGATGGTTCTTCTCAGTATACTTGAGAGTTTAGAATTCCAAACTTTCAGGTATCTTTCATGTCTGTTTGTTTCCTCATCATCTTGGTTTTCTTTTCTTCATGGCTGTTTGATGGACTCCAACATTCCCAGATTCTTTGTTGAGAATGAAGCTTCATAAAATCTCACGTCAATGCTTTCTACTATTTTCCGAAGAGTCTGTTGTAGCACCTATACCCTTTACTTTTGGATGCATATCCCAGAAATATCCCTTCATCTGCTCTTGCATCAAATTTTCCAAGATTTTCATCATTATTCTTTATGTAACACTTGCTTCCAAAGATTCTAAAATTTTTGATTGAATTTGGTTTTCCATGCCATAGTTCATAGGGAGTCTTGTCATTGCTTGGCCTTAAGTGAGCTTTATTAAGAATATGCACCGCTGTGTGTACTGCTTCTGCCCAGAAGGTCTGAGCAAGATTACTTTCATGCATCATGGCTCTGGCTATTTGCTGTACAGACCTGTTTTGTCTCTCTGCTACTCCATTTTGCTGAGGTGTTCCTGCAATAGTAAATTATTTCTTTATCCCATGTTCATTGCAGAGGTCAGCAAAGTCATAATCTGTGAATTCACCTCCTCTATCTGATCTGATGCATTTCAGCTTACATCCTGTTTGATTTTCTGCTAATTCTTTGAAGATCTTAAATTTTTCTAGAGCTTCTGATTTATTCTCGAGGAATGCAACCCATGTCATTCTGGAGAAATCATCTATTATCAGCATGAAGTAGGATTCTCCACTTGGAGTTTTAGTTCTTGCAGGTCCACACAGATCCATGTGCACAAGATGTAGAGGTCTTCTTGTTGATAACTCATATTTGGCCTTGAAGGATGTGCGAGTCTGTTTGCCTAGTTGACATGATTTGCATGTGGTATTAGAAGGCCTCTTTATTTCTGGCATGTCTCTGACATCATTCTTCTTGCTTAGTCTGATTATGTGATCAAAGCTGAGATGTCCCAACCTTTTATGCCATAACCATGACTCTTCTAGTTTGCTAAGATGACATGCTTCATCTTCCTCTTTCACAATGTAAACATTACTCTCTATTTGAACTCCTTTGAGCAGAGTCTTACCTGTGGTGCTTGATCTGACTTCACAATCTTGTGCTCTAAAAATAACTTCACAGCCTTTGTCACACATTTGACTGACACTTAGTAAATTTGCTTTCAGCCCATCTACAAATAGTACATCTTGGGCCTTTCCTCTGCCATTGTCTATGTTGACTGAGCCTTTTCCCTTGATCTTACCTGATTTATCATTGTCAAAAGTAACATTGCTAGATTTCTTTTCATCAAGAGTTATAAACTTGCTTTTATCTCCTGTCATGTGTTTAGAGCAGCCACTGTCCAAATACCATTGACTTTTCAAATCTTGAGCAGTTAGAGCCAAGTCACATTTATTCACCTTCTTTATCCACTAGAGGCACCCTTTTGTTTGGTATCTTTTGTGAGGTGATGAATTCCATCTTCTTAGAGGACATTCGGAAGGTATATATCCAACTTGATTGCATACACAACATTTGATCATAATTTTTGTAGAATTATGAGTATGAATAGAATTTCTTTGATTCATAAACTTCCTTGAGGTGTTAAACATCAATATTTGTCCATACTTTCTACACTCAATGATTTTATGACCAAATTCCTTACAATAAAAACAGTAACCATAGAAACTATTTGCATACCTGATGTAAGGTTGTCTCTTCCATTTGTTTGCTTGAGGCAGTCTCTTCAATGTTTGCATCTTTTGCTGGTTTGAATTACTCCTCCTTGCATGGAAATATGCAACAATGTGTCCCAGCTTGTGGCAGACATAACAGGTGGCATTCTTCATAGGAAGGAAGAATCTCCTTTGATGGCTTCTGAATTTGACATATTCAGAGACATATGTCCCTTTCTTTGTTTTCTTAGTATTTATTGCCTTCTTTGTTATTAGAGGTTTCTTCTGATCTCTGTCTTACTTATTATAGGTTACTTATTTTGTAGGAATTGTTTGAGCTACTTCATCATTCTTCTTTGATTTTACAAAAATAATCCCTCTGTTTTCTTTTTTTTTTATGTTACTTGATTCTCCTTCATAGCCTATTCCAGTTTTTATCATAGGGGATCTTTGAGCAACTAGAATTTCATTCAACTTACTAGGGCTTGTTGTTTGAGAAGAGCTTATAACCACTTTCCTTTGAGGATTTTCTAGTTTCTTCCTGAGACATACTACTTCTTCTTCCAGCTTCTCTTGTTCTCGGGTTTTATCCTTGATTTGCTGAAGTAACATGTCTTCTATCTTCTTGGCTTCTTCAAGTTCTACCTTCAGCTGCATGAGGATTTCTGAATTATGTTCTTCTCGTACAAACTTGAGGAGAATGTCCTTTTGTTTTCTGCATTTCAGCTTGAGTCTATCAATCTCTTCTAGAGCACTTCTTAGCTCCCCCTCAAGGTCGACTTCACCTTCTTCTTCTTCATCTTCTAGCAGGAGACCTTCAAGTTCTTCTATAGCCATCAATAAAAATTCAGAGGTTCCATCTTCACTTGAGAGTTCATCTGGATCTTCAGATGTACTGCTGTCTTGTTGAGCATAGAAGGATTTTCTGCTGAACTTCTTTCCTTTCTGCCAGCTCTTTGATGTATTTTTCTCTGACTCTTGAGCCTGATTCCTTACTTTCTTGTGAGGACACTTAGCAGCATAGTGTCCAACTCTTCCACAGTTAAAGCACTTGAAAGGAAGTTTAAATTTGTATTTTCCTGAGCCTCTATCCAATTTCTTGACAAATTTTGCCTCTTTTTCATCCGAGCAAGAGCATATGGCTTCCTCTTCTTCTTTCTTATTTTCTGTTTTAAAGGCTGCCTCCCTCGTACTTGGCTTCTTCTATGGGAGCCTCGTCTCGTATGCTGTTAAATTTCCAAGTAGCTGGTTCATGGCCAAGGTCTCCCAATCAGTTGTTTCTTCTATTGCAGACACCTTGGGATTAAACCTGGATGGAAGAGATCTTAGAATCTTTTGCACAATTATACTTTATGGCATGGTTTCTCCAAGAGCTTTCATATTGTTAACAATTTCTGCAACTTTTAGGAAGAAACTGTCAATGTCTTCATCATCATTCATTTTTAAGTTCTCAAACTGGGCTCTATAGACTTGAAGTTTGGCAGTCTTTACTTTCCTGTCTCCTTCATGGATGTTTTCCAGAGTATCCCACATCTCTTTGGCAGTGTCTTTGTGCATTAATTTGATAAACTATGCTTCACACAATCCATTCAAGATGGCATTCATGGCTTTTGCGTTAGCTACAAAATCTTGTTTACATTCTTTCTATGAGTCAGTTGCCTTTGGGGCATATACTAATTCCACAACACCCCAAAATTCTATTCCTAGAGACATTATATATGTCCTCATCTAGATTTTCCAGAAGGCATAATTTGCACCTGTAAAGAATGGGGCTTTATTGGTTGAGCATCCTTCTTTACTAGCCATCCTGAGAGCCTAGAATCTCCTTTCAGTTGTTAAACTGGTACAAAGGAACTCGCTCTGATACCAATTGTTGAACCCTTAGTTAAACTGAGAGGGGGGGGGGGGGTGAATCAGTTTAACACATTCATGGACTTTTAAAACTTTTAATTAAATCTTATTTACACCTTTATTTCATGTCCAACTTAATATGTGAGTAATCTTAGAATGTGAGCAACAAGTATTAATACAATATAACAGTAGACTTAATATGAGAGAAACAGGTATTAAGCAGATGATATAAATCAAATCAACACATAAACATCATGCACAGAGACACCAGATATAAGTGGAAACCCACAAAGGGAGAAAACCACATATTATTATTGTTGTGATGCAAAGGCAAGCTCCAACTCCCTCTCACCACTGTTTTTCTGCAGGCACCAACCTACAGGAGGCTCCAACCTCAATTCTGCAAGCTACAACTTGCAAGGAAGCACCAAATCCCTTCAATTTTCTACAGGCACCAACCTACAGGAGGCTCCAACCTCAGTCAGCTACAACTGACAGCTATCAAGCTGCAACTTGATAGGGAAGCTCCAACTTCCTCAATTTATCAAACTGAATGTTTGTTGATTTACCTCAGATATCAGCTTTGTTCTGTAGCTTTTCTTTTCTTAATCTTCTCTGCCTTACTATTCTATACTCTGCATTCTCTATATTTGCTCTCTCTCCCCTTATGCATATCCAATTGATATTATTTATAGAGTTCCTCACATGAATGTTTGTATTTCAAAAAGAATTTGGAGTGAACAATCATGACTCTTTGGCTTCTGTCTTCTCATTCCTTTTATCTGTTTATTCAATAAATATAACTGTAGGTATCAATTTAACATTTCAGTGGGATATTTGTTCTCTTCTGGAGACTTGCCAATGCATCACAACAATATAAATCAATTAAAAAAACGTTTACATTCAATTACAATAAAAATTCCAGCTCACTCATTCAGCCTCTTGGCTAGCTGCGCATTTGTATTTTCTTTGACTGTGTCTGTCTTTTCTGTGACTGTGTTTTATCTCTTTTCTGCTCTGTTTGTTCTTCTGTCCTTTGCTGTGGTGTAATTGCTGCCTTTAAATCTGGGCATTTTTCAACATTTTACACACAGCAAGTGTCTTGTTGATGTGGTGAGTTCCGCAAGCGGAACATACATACATCGCAATCGCTTTATGTTAAAAATCACCCTCCACCTTAAGCCGAGGCCCGTGGGTCCACAGACCATGTGGCATATTTCAATACAATTGCTATAGCGTTTTATAACAACGCCTTTTATATATATACATATATATCTCGTAGTTTCAATTCTCGGTGAACTTATATAAAGTTTTAACATATAAACTGTCATTTCCACATAATATATGTTGGTCCATATAACAAACCAAAAACTCTTACTTTTCTATGAAACCTTCAAATAACTCTTGGTGTAAATGATAAAACCTGTTTCAACATAAAAAACCTTTCGGGCCCACCTGACACATTTTCCGATGAGATATACTACTCCTCCAGTGATTTTTGATTCCGATTGATGTGATGCGATTGACTTGATGTGATGCGATTAATCGCAATCACAAACTCCTATTTGCATGTTCCGCTGCTTTATTTAACTCCGATGTGATTGACTTGATGCGATGCGATTAATCGTAATCACAAATTCTATTTGCATGTTCCGACGCCCTGTATTAACTCCGATTGCGATTAATGTGCAGCCCTGACTATATTTTATAAGGCGGAGTTTATATGAATATCGCATCCGGTATTTCCAATCGCAATCGCAAGCTTCCTTGCTCCGATGTGATTGATACTTTTGCGATTGTTCTGATGTGATTGATCACAATCGCAAATTTCTGTTGTGACGTTCCGATGCCTTTATATTCTCCAATGCGATGAGACTGTTCTGATGCGATTATGTCGGACTTCAAATACGTTTGAACCATAATTCATACACCCATCGGGTCCGGGACTCAATCGGAACTCTTGTCGATATGTTCCGCTTCACAGTTTTTCTCCGATGCGATTGGGAAAGGGCCCCACCATATAAGGCTTTGATACCTTTGGCTCTTTGTACATTAAAGCGCTTCATTACAAATATCTATGGTTTGGACCTTTGGGTCACGATTCTCAAAATTATATATATATCCTCCGGCTTGGGCGATTCTCGGAATTAAGGTTCATATATATGCATACATTTCCGCTTGGTTTATGATTCCCGAAATAAGATTTTATATTATATGTAACGCCCGGCTGGGTAATGATCCCCGGAATGAGATTTATATATATATTTACTTTGCTGCTCCAATCTTTAGTGTATCTTTCAGTGGGGGTAGCGATTCTCAGAATTTGTTTGTGTATCCTTCCGCCTGGGGTAATGATTCTCGGAATAAGGTTTGTATATATATATATATATATATATATATATATATATATATACTTGCCGCTTGGGGTAAGCGATTCCCGGAATTGGGTTTATGTAACCCTCAGCTGGGGTAACGATTCCCGGAATTTTCTGCTATGCCTCTGCTTGTGATAATGGCTTTGCCTCTGCCTCTGCCTCTGATAACCAGTTGTGATAACGACTCTGCCTCTGCCTCTGCCTCTGATATAACAACTCTGCCTCTATATTCGCTGCCTCTGCCTCTGCCTTAGCTACTATTGCTGCTCAACCTCTACCTCTGCCTTTGCATCTGCTGCCTTCTTTGTCTGTCTCTGTCTTTGCTGCCTCCATTGCCATCAATGACAATATTTCCAACAATGGGTTTATAAAATCAAGAGCAATGCTGAAGGTAAGATTGAAAGGCACAAGGCCAGACTTGTTGTCAAAGGCTACAAGCATCAACAAGGAAGAGATTATGAGGAAAATTTTGTACCGGTTGCAAGAATAGAAACAGTAAGAGCAGTGTTGTCCATAACAACACAACACAAGTGGAAGGTTTACCAAATGGATGTGAAATCAAAATTCCTGAATGGAGTATTGATGGAAGAAGTATATGTTGAACAACCTCTAGGATATGAGAAAGAAGGCCAAGAGAACAAGGTATGCAGATTTAAGAAAGCTTTGTATGGGCTGAAATAAGCACCAAGAGCATGGTACAGTAGGATAGATGCCTATCTACTGGAAAATGGGTTTGAGAAATGTGAAGGAGAACCCACATTATACATCAAGGAGAAAGATGGTAAGATGCTCATTGCTGTTTTGTATGTTGATGATGTGATCTTTATAGATAATGATGCTTACCTCATTGAGAATTTTAATACAACCATGAAGGATGAATTTGAGATGACTGATATGGGATTGTTGAGATACTTCTTAGGAATATATGTAGAGAAAAAATGTAAATAAAATTTTTATTTCTCAAGCTAAATATGTAAATGAAGTTTTGGAAAGATTTAACAGGCAAGATTGCAAGGCAAAAATTACTCGTACAGTGATGGGATTGAAACTGAGCAAAGAAGACAACAACAAGGATTTTGATCCAAGTTTGTATAAAAGCATAGTTGGCAGCCTCATGTATTTGACTGCAACTAGGCCGGATATTATGCATGCTATAAGTTTAATTTCCAGATTTATGGAAAGGCCAAAGGAGACACATTGAGAAGCAGCAAAAATAATTCTGAGGTATGTGAAAGGAAAAAAAAAGGTATGGTATTTTATACACCACTTTAGAAAATTTTTAATTGATTGGATATACTGACAATGATTGGGCTGGAAGTATAGATGACAAGAAAAACACCTCTGGATATGTTTTCCATATGGGATTAGGAGCCATCTCATGGGCTTCTAAGAAACAACCAATTGTGGCTTTATCAACATCAGAGGCAGAGTATGTGATAACGAGATCACCCACAGTCCCGGTTTTTAGATTATTTCAATCTTAATTCGTGTGTAAAATGCCTCCAATGTTTCATTTCCCAACCAGTTCCGCCAATTTGCAACTCACACTGTTCATGTCACTTGAACTGGAAATTTCAATAAATCTGTCTGGGTTATTTTAATATCTCAATTCAGGGAATTGAGATATTAATTCAACATTCCTCTATAGCTATAACCCGACAATCCATCTTCACATAACTCCGTGTAACTAACACTAGGCGTATATGTGTTAAGTTACCCTTCCGTTGGTTATTAATCCAATGTATTAACCAACCCAATTATATGATTTAATCATCCACACAGTACGTGTAACCCTCAACCATAGGTTTATGGCCTTACCGACCTTTAACAAAAGCCTGGGCGTAATCACACATACAATTTATCTTTGCCAATATAAACACTTTGCACATACCTCGTTAAGCCCGCAAACCTTGGCTAAGCAGCAACAACCAATATGTGTATATGCATGGGCCCCAACGCTAATGGTCGTCTCCATCTGACGGCGGACAACACGTCGCCCTGCTCCATATGATCCGACGGATATCGCTTGGCCTAGATGCACGAACGATAATGTGCGATGGCGCGCAATGAAAGCGGTTTTTTGGGTCTCGCCTTATGCCACGTGTCAGTTGCTCTATGGAATCACTCCCAATTCTTAAATACCACTTGCCCCACGAAAGCGATGCGATCAAACCCGAAAACCTGCCTTCACTGTTCACTCCCACAAGGTTCCATCTTCTTCGACGCACCCGGTTCCGCTCTTCTCCTTTACGCTCAGGTTCCACCCGGCTTTCGCTTAAGGTTCCATCGAGCACCGTTCTATTACTACCATCCGACTTCGCCCAGTCCAATTCGATCAATAGTTCGATTGCAGCGTGATCACGTTTGGCTACACGGAAATCATCCACCGTTCCTCGATGCCAACCCACTCGTGGTACCAGTTTATACACACATGGTTCTCTGAAACCTTCCAACTGTAGTTTCAAGTCCGAGACTCTAACATCTCCGCAGAGCCTATTCGTGATGGTTCTTACACCTCGGGTCGGTTCAATTACGCAAAACTCAGTTCAATCAAGGCACATACAATCTCAAATTGCAGAGTACATATTTACACATTCTTATACAATTGGTTTTGAGATACGGAAGTTATTCACTCAACAATTAACGCAACGATGCCCTTCTCACATAATTCAAACACAATTTCTTTTATACATATCCAAAGGTACTCATTGAAATTCGAAGACATTCAAACATGATTTAACCCCATCCAGACATACTTAATTCAGAGACAGTTCTTCCATAAACAGATATATATATATACGTACAGGTGATCAATCTCAAAAGAAATCACTTACAAATTCATGGTTGGCCAGATATTCAATGCGAAGGCCAATACCCTCCTACTCTGTTGCTGAAGAAGTTCTCTAACTCTCTCCCCATCTAAACTCTTCAGGATTACATTTATACCACAAGGATGACCTGAATCGATTAAGGTCTTCAAACAACTCAACAACTCTTAACATTCCAAATTCCTTAATTTAGACTCTATAGTTGAACGGACCCTAAATTGACTCATACCTTTGGCTGTCTATTCATATTCCTAACATAATCAATTCTTTCATGTTATCAATTACTCGAGAACAGTTACAATTTCTTACAAAGTTTATTCAAAATACTTAATAATTACATGAGGGAGTAAAAACATGAGACCCCCTAGGTCTACTTATGTACAAGGTATTTGATTGTGCCTAATGCCCCTGCATCAGACTCCCAAGGTTAAATTTGTTCATGATCTCCTGATCATGTGTCTTTGATCTCTGCCTCCTGGGTCCCAAACTCTGTTTTGTAGTTGTCCATCAGTTGTATCATCCTTCAATTGCATTTCTCCTGGTTTCCAGACTTTGTTCTATAAATCACCTCCAGTTATACTTTCACAGTCCACTTTTGTATTTCTTTTGCTGGAACTCTCCTGCTTTGCTGCTACTGTCTGCTACGCCTGAGTCACTCTCATCATCAGTCTTCTGATGTACTCAATCTCCATGTCCAGCTTATCCTCTAGCTGGAAATTATCTTGCCCTCTGCTGCTGCTTTCAATCTCTGTCACTGCCAATGTTGCCTCTGCCCTAACATCCTAAATATCCTTTAGGATATCTCCCTCTGCAACATTCTTCTTTTGTTCACCATCTGCAAATTCATTCTCAGAAAACAATTCACCATTTAATTCTCTACCAGCAATGACATACTCTTCCAATATACTAGTAAACAGAATTCGATTCTGCAAGCTAGTATCTGCTCCTCTCTTCTTCACAGCTTCAGGCATTTTCATTCCAATGTCTATAGTTTCTCTCTCTTGCATAATTTCTCCCAACAAACAGTTCAGCCATCTCCTTCGTACTGGTTTTGCATCTTCAACATGCTGGATGTTAAACTCAGCATTTCCTCCGTCTTTGTGGGAAATCTTCAGCAATTTCCTCTCATCTCCTTGGTTGACTTCAGCAACCAAATTAAGTTCTCTAGCCACTGTATCTTCATCTTCTGTCAGCATGGAATGCTGATTCTTTCTCACTTCAGCAGCTTTTAAAATCTGCCCTCCAGTCTGCTCTTGGCTCATCAGTCTAGTCAATTCTTCTCTGACAGTGACAAATCCTTGCATATGAGACATGGTTGTCTCATCCTCCTTCAACAAAAATTTTTCTTTTCTTAAGACAATTTCAAAGGATGAATTATCTTCTGCATCACCTGTACACATAAACAAACTGTCAATGTTAAAACCATGAGACCCAATGATCTCAATTGATGACCTAGTCACCAATTCTTCTCCCGGAAATTCTAAGTCTGGTTCAAGGCTCAGAAATTCTTCATCATCTTTCTCTTCAGTTGTCAAAGCCATCTCTATTGCTCCAATCACCATGCCCAAATGATGATCCCTCACTATGTTTTCAGCCAACACAATTTCCTTCTTATTCATCTCTCTGACAACTTCCAACTGTTGTTCTTCCTCTTTCTCTGCATGATTAAGACATGGATCATCAACAGTAAAGTTCCAATGCTTCAATGCCTCCTTTTCCTCTGAAAACACATTAGTATGTTGTCCGAAACTTCCTTCCAAATATTTTTTCAACACCCCAGCATGCTAATCTGCATCCTTCATGAGACTGTCAGCTAGTCTCACTTTTCTTCCATCATCTGCTTCATGAACTCCATCCATGAAGATCTTCCTGCCTTGCTTTCCTAGCAACTTATCCAATGCATAGGTCCTCTGCTCCTCCAATTCTCTTCTCTGAGAATCCAACCTCCTATATAACTCAACAACTTCCATAGGAGTAGATTTCAGGAACTTTACACAACCCTTTATGCCTATGCTTGTTCTTGACCAATCCTATCTTGGCCCTTCTCTCTCAGCTTCAACATTCTGCTAGATATCTTCATTTGAACCTTCTATCTTCATCTCTCCCTGAGATCTCACTATCTCAGCATTGATCTGAACAGATTTCAGATTCAATGTCTTCTTCTCACCAACAAACTCTGAAGCTTGTTCATATTCCAGTGGTGTACCTGCAAACACACAACTTTTTAGTTTTCAAATCACAAGACCTTTCAGCCTTGGCTACTTCCTCAAGCACTTCTTCTTGAACAGGTCTGCACATGGAATCTTCAACTTCCATCCTTGCCTCAAGAACTCTGGGTTCTTCTTCCTCTATGGAGTCTGTCATCACCTCACATTTGTCAGACTCATGAACACAAGCCCTCACATCATCTAGACTTGTCAAATAACTCAGGAAATCCTCAATGATATCCTCCTCTTCAGCAAGACAAGATTCTTGCTGCCTCAAGTCTTCATCATGTCCTACAAGATATCCTGCAGGCTCCACTCTTCACCTGTGCTCTGTTCTGCTTCACAGAAAAAAATTCCTTCTTTCAACTCAGCTGCTCTAAGTTCTTTCCTCAATAAGGTAATCTTCTTCTGCCTCAACCTCAACTGTAATGGTTGCCATTTCACATTCTTCCTCATGAGCCAACCAACTCTCTGGCTTTCTTCTATCCTCAGTTTCAATCTGTTGAACTCTTCCCTGATCTCAACAAATTCCTTCCAATACTCTTCATCTGTGAGTCTCTTCCTCATGCCAACTACTTTGGCATATTATGTCACTCTTCTACTGTGGCTTCTCTCAGAACCTCTGCAATCTCTGCAGTCTCTGCTATGGCTCTCAATAGCCATTTTATCCTCTAGGATTTCTTCACTCACAAGCTGCACTAAGCCTCTGCAACATCAAGCTCTCTTGTTGCAACTCACCTCACCAATACCTTCCCTCTGGATCCGGCTTTTGGCAAGTACTGGTCCCCTTCTTTGCAGGAACCTTCGGAGCACTCTCTTTTGCTCACTAGGCTTCACTCTACAACTTCTCTCAAGAACACCTCTTTTCTTCTATCATCCAACCTCAGTTGGGAATCTTCCAGGTTCTGCCAAACTCTTTCTGCACTCAGAATCCCTTGCTGGATTCTTCTATCACTGCTCTCAAAGCTGTGATCTGCTTCTGCTGAGATGTCTTCAATTTTCTGCACTCTGAATTCTGCAAACAATCCTTCAACCAGAGTTAAACACTGCTCATTTCTCTTGAGAACACTGCAATTGTCCTCCTTATCCAGCCTCTAGCTGAATACTAGGCTCACTGCCTTCACTATCAAGATCTGTCTTCAATTTTCAGCAACCATAATTCTGCAATTCCAAATCAAGTTAATTACCTGCAAGATCATGATCATGTCCTCCACTCACTCTGCAAATCCTATTCACTGTGATTCTGTGTATCCTTGATGTGTGATCTTCCTTCTTCAAATCTGCAGTCTTCAAAACTCTTGTCCTCCAATTGGACTCTACAATTCTGCAATCACCTTCACTATATCTCTGTAGGTTGCAATCTTATCAGTTTCCACAAGTCTGGTTTCCTTACATTCACCAAACTTGGACTTTTCAAAAAGAGCTATTCCTGAAGCTCTGATACCACTTGATAACGGGATCACCCACAGTCCCATTTTTTAGATTATTTCAATCTCAATTCATGTGTAAAATGCCTCCAAAGTTTCATTTCCCAACCATTTTCGCCAGTTTGCAACTCACACTATTCATGTCACTTGAATTGGCAATTTCAATAAATATGTCTGGGTTATTTTAATATCTCAATTCAGGGAATTGAGATATTAATTCAACATTCCTCTATAGCTATAACTCGACAGTCCATCTTCACATAACTCCGTGTAACTAAAACTAGGCGTATATGTGTCAAGTTACCCTTCCATTGGTTATTAAATCCAATGTATTAACCAGCCCGATTCTATGATTTAATCATCCACACAGTATGTGTAACCCTCAACCATAGGTTTATGGCCTTACTGACCTTTAAAAAAAGCCTGGGCGTAATCACACATACGATTTATCTTTGCCAATATAAACACTTTTCACATACCTCGTTAAGCCCGCAAACCTTGGCTAAGCAGCAACAACCAATATGTGTATACGCATGGGCCCCAACGCTAACGGTCGTCTCCATCCGACAGCGGACAACATGTCGCCCTGCTCCATACGATCCGATGGATATCGCTTGGCCTAGATGCACGAATGATAATGTGCGATGGCACGCAATGAAAGCGGTTTTTTGCGTCTCGCTTTATGCCATGTGTCAGTTGATCTATGGAATCGCTCCCAATTCTTAAATACCACTTGCCCCACGAAAGTGGTGTGATCAAACCCAAAAACACGCCTTCACTGTTCACTCCTGCAAGGTTCCATCTTCTTCGACGCACTCGGTTCCGCTCTTCTCCTTTACGCTCAGGTTCCACCCGGCTTTCGCTTAAGGTTCCATCGAGCACCGTTCTATTACTACCATCCGACTTCGCCCAGTCCAATTCGATCAATAGTTCGATTGCAGCGTGATCACGTTTGGCTACACGGAAATCATCCACCATTCCTTGATGCCAACCCACTCGTGGTACCAGTTTATACACACATGGTTATCTGAAACCTTCCAACTGTAGTTTCAAGTCTGAGACTCTAACATCTCCGCAGAGCCTATTCGTGATGGTTCTTACACCTTGGGTCGGTTCAATTACGCAGAACTCAGTTCAATATAGGCACATACAATCTCAAAATGTAGAGTACATATTTACAAATTCTTATACAATTGGTTTTGAGATACGAAAGTTATTCACTCAGCAATTAACGCAACAATTCCCTTCTCACAGAATTCAGACACAATTTCTTTTATACATATCCAAAGGTACTCATTGAAATTCGAAGACATTCAAACGGGATTTAACCCCATCTAGACATACTTAATTCAGAGAAAGTTCTTCCATAAACAGATATATATACATACAGGTGATCAATCTCAAAAGAAATCACTTACAAATTCATTGTTGGCCAGATATTCAATGCGAAGGCCAATACCCTCCTACTCTGTTGCTGAAGAAGTTCTCTAACTCTGTCCCCATCTAAACTCTTTAGGATTAAATTTATACCACAAGGATGACCTGAATCGATTCAGGTCTTCAAACAACTCAACAACTCTTAACATTCCAAATTCCTGAATTTAGACTCTATAGTTGAACGGACCCTAAATTGACTCATACCTCTGGCCGTTTATTCATATTCCTAACATAATCAATTCTCTCATGTTCTCAATGACTCGAGAACAGTTACAATTTCTTACAAAGTTTATTCAAAATACTTAATAATTACATGAGGGAGTAAAAACATGAGACCCCCCTAGGTCTACTTATGTACAAGGTATTTGATTGTGCCTAATGCCCCTACATCAGTATGTGGCAGCTACAACAACAACATGTCAAGAAGTATGGATGAGGAGAACGTTGAGAAGTTTGTGTCATGAACAGGTAAAAGACACAAAAATTTATTGTGATAATAGCTCAATTATAGCTTTATCCAACAATTCAGTGTTTCATAAGATAATGAAACACATTGATTCCAAGTATCACTACATCAGAGAGCTAGTGAACAATGGGGAAATTGTTCTACAACATTGCAGAACTGAAGAGCAGTTTGCTGACATATTGACAAAACCATTGGGGCAGAAGATTTTTAATTATTTAAGAAAATGTTTGGGTATGGAAGAATGCAGCAGTTGTGTTTAAGGGGGAGTGTTGAAATGTTAAACTCAATTGCAACAGAGCAGCATGACGGAATTAAATTTATGATGTGAAGCCGAAGGACAACAACACAACGATTTTTCTTGTTTGACTGTCCACATTCCAACGCACCTTGAAGTCATTGTTTAAAACCTGCAATTCAATTTTTTCTTATGGCCGTAGGCCTTTCTTTGAAATGAAATCCGTGGTTCACACACCACGCAACCCAGTTTTAAAACCCGCCATGCCACGCCATAAACTCCACCAACCACCATTTTCATTCACCGCGTGTTTATGTTTTTGAATTGGGCTATGTCATTTGAGTGGAGCCCATGGTCCACATCAGAACCTCGCCGTCCAATCCTGTGCGTATCACACAAAACCAATCCGACATCACCCACCCAGAAAATGGATGCGATAAAGGTTTATGAAATATTTGGTATAAATTTTGAGTTCCACCACCATGTACCCACCAACCAATGAGAATGCAATCACACATTTTAAAGTCCAGTCACCAAGCGTGAAATTGGATGTGATAACTTTATGAAAAGGGATTTTGTCTCATATGTTTCAAATCCTTGAAAACTGTTTGTAAAGTTCTTTTTAAAAAAACCTTAGGTTAAATTTTTTTTAATGTTTATGTTGTAAAGTGCCGCGACAAAGTTTCTTTTTATTAAAATACCATAGGTTATAAATGTATGTTATATATATATATATATATATATATATATATATATATATATATATATATATTGTAATAGACAGAGTAGTTTTTTTTATGCCCGAAGGTTGTAAGAAAAAGATAGTCTAACATAGTGAAGCACAACGACTGTGTTAAATGGAGACAGAGAGAAAAAAGAGAACATTGTGTTTTGTAGCAGCTAAATTTTTTTGTGAATCTAGAACCACTGAGTTCTGAAGAAAACTCATTTTGTAACAGATCAAATTTTTTAATAAAAACAGATTTTTAATTTATCTCTCTGTCCACATTGTTCCAATTTTAATTTCTCTGTGTTAGAAGGAGGAATTGTTATTTTTCCTCTCTGTTGTTTGGAATATTCGGAAATTCCAACAGTAACTACTGTGGCATCGTGGTATCAATTTGTTTAATAAATTTGCAGTTATGAGACTCAAATTTATTCCTATGTGAGATTGTATTGAATAGTGGCAGTACTCATAACAATGACATTGTTATATGCCATGGAGTATCATTCCATGACATCGAATTATTTGGCCACGATAGCTAGATCACAAAGTGCACATTATGACTATAGTAATGTTTATGATGAATAGTACATAGTGGTCATATATGATTTTGAATCACACTAAAGGATGTGTACAGTTTCGGTTGATCACAATAACCTGTTTAAGGGAGGGATTTGAAAGCTGAGGTCTTGGAAAATTATAAAGGACTCTGCAAGAGTATCTCGGCTTGAAGGACGATGGAATGAGGCATTTGTGTCAATAAAGATGCATTTTCTAAAGGATGATTAGACATAAAGAAGTAGATAAGGTAAAACATTGTAGAGGTATGTATTATTTTTATGTGCATTTCATATCAGAATTCTATGATAAACAGTCATTAGAATGAATCTATAAAGTAATTAGGGTTTTGCAACATGCCCATGATAAGAATCTAGGGTTTGAATATCTGACATTATTGAAGGTTTTTTGTATCTAGGGTTTAGGGTTCATAAACCCTAGATGAGACTTGGATTGGAAAAACTTTAGAAGTATGAAAACCATTTCCTTATTTTAGTTGTTCCCTCTATAGAAGCCCTATCAATTGAAATAAAACATCTAGGGTTTGCAGATAATCTAAGGTATATGGTAAACCCTAATGAGGGTTGAATTGGATAAATCCTAGGGCGTGACATCAAAACCCTAAGGCTAATAATTCCGTTGAAAGTAAAAGTCTTATCAAGGATAAAATCAAGAAATTTAGGGTTTGTATCTAAAATCCATAGAAGTTCACTCTCTAAGGAACAATAGAAACCCCAAATTGACAAAATAGACATCATGCTCTTATCTTTGTATATTTTTCTTGGTTGTACTTGTTAGTGAACATTGTAGGTACATAATAAAAGAAGCAAGACAAGAAGGATGGTAATGAAAATCATTCCATGTGCTTGTTAATGTCTTCTTGAATATGATGAGAATGATGGAAGGAGAAAGCTATAAGGGCCTAAAGTAATTGATGCTAACAAGTTCATTGATGATTAAAAGAGTAAGCATTCACCATTGCATTTGTCCTAAAAGAGTCGTTGTTATGAAGCATGTCATCATAGATAAGAACACATGATAATAGAAAACATAGAATCTACTTATTTGATTTGCTTTGGGAAAGATCATCTAGTTCAAAGAAAATGAGAAAATTGGAACCATATTGCATATTATTCATCCAAACATTTTCTGACATCATGTTAGAGGGAGTCATTTTTCAAAAAGGGATCATAAATATCCTATAAGAATCATCATTTTGGAAGATTCTTGGTAGTAGCATTATGAATGGTATATATTCCATCTAGTATGGAAACAATACTCTTGAAGGATGAAGGAATGCAGATGGTAAAATTTCTAGGTACAATATGCAAGCCCATTAAGAAGGGATGGCTATATGATTGTATGAAAAACAAATGTATGCATATTGTAAGTAACGTTTTAGGAAAAAGGCTCATATCTATAATAATATTGCAAAAAGAGTTGGATATAAAATGTGCTCGGTAAGCTTTCCATATGGATGCATGTTGTCCATGCTTTGGTATGGAATCTCTCAGAAGATTACATGGCATAAATATAACAATGTTGATTAACATCAAGTATAGTTTCTAGAAGAAAGAACGAGAGTTAACAACGACAACTCCAAGAAAGATATTACAACTTGGTAATCAAGCTCGATCCATGGGCACTTTGATTAATATGAATGCATGGGGAAAGATTCACGTGGAGATGGACTATACGAAAGGGTGTTGATCTCGAATAACTTAAGTAAACTAATGCTTTGATGAGAAGGTTGTCACGATAAGGTGAATCTGTTTTTAATATTTTTGTTATTGGTAATCTGGTTAACACATTGTTTTGCTACTTGGAAGGATATTGCAGTAATACATGATGAAAATTGAGGAAAGTTCAATTGTATGGATTGAATATATGGTTTTTGTAATCATGTATTCAATATGTTTACATCATCATCTTGGGATTGAAAGGTAGCAATGTGAAGAGATAACATGAAGTTCAACTCCGTACAATGAAGATCACTTTCAGAAGGAGCTACAATTGGCTTGAAGTTTGATAAGGCTCAATATAATGTCTTCATTGATGATAAAGAGAGGAAATTGATATGCAAGGTTGATGGCCTGAACCTTGTTGCTATATTGAAGAAAGAGATACCAAGGAAAGAAGGAACCATGCAACTATCTCCATAAATAGTTGGTAGTTGGTACTCTTATGTGAACATACTAGAGAGCTTGTGGTTATGACTTCCCAATTGAAAGGAAGAAATGATCTCCTCTTTGGTTGAGAGGGAGTGATGATAAACATCACATGTGCATTCCATTTTTCATGTGTCATGCACTTGACCAGGAATAACAACCATAAGTCTAAGTGAAGGACATGGAGGGAGAATGGTGGAGAATTGGATAAAACATCTGTGGTTTCCTTGAGGATATGCAATCGAAGAAAGGAAAGGTACCGACACTCTTTGAGGATAGGACAAGTATCTAAGACAAGAGTGGTCGAAGAGGACCAATATTCTTTGTTGATTGAGGGTTAAAATTCTGAGATAATAATAGTCCTAAAAGGACATGCCCGATGAACATCCAGATGGGGTATGTTCCTTAGAGGTAGTGCAGTATCTCACGTAAAGCCTTCGAGCATAATGTTCTTGAATAAAGTTGAGCTTACCAAATTAGGCCTCATTGACAGTGTTGGTCATAATCTTGATGCTAACAGGTGGCTTATCAATTCGACTCCTCTTATGAGAATATTTTTATTTTGAGAATATCCTTGTACTAGTTGTACAATTATGAATACCTCCTTAGTTAATAGGGACTATTGGAGAATGTAATGAGTTTTGGTCTACAAGATTTGTACCATTATGTATTTTTATGTAAAAGAAAAAGAAAAGAAAAATTAAAATTATTATTATTTTTGTAGATAAGCATGTTCTTCATGCTTCTAGGTTTTTGAGTAAAATAGTCAAAGTCCTATTTTTGACATATTGTGTAAGAAAAAGAAAAAGAATGTTTTAAATGTAAATTTTGGGAAAAAACCCCTCTAGATGCCAAGTCAGCCTACATGTCAAGTCAACTCCACCCCAATGGACGTGTCTATTCACACCCCCCCTAAGCTATATAAATAGAGGGTAGATGGAGCTCATTTTGACATGCACTTGGATGTTTTTAGTTTGAAATATCGCAAAGAAGATAGAGAATATGAGGAAGGCTAAAATTTGAAAGCAAGGGTTTCTTCTTAGAGCTAGGGTTTGTGGATGTTATTTCTCAATATATATTTGGTTGTTGGTCTCTTGCTGGTGAATCTACTAGAAGGAAGGAAGTTTTGGCTCAAAATATAGAGGTGGAATTTATATGGTTATGGGTATTGGATATCTCATTTGATATGATTCTATAAGAATATATTTGATGGGTTTTCCCCTTGGAGCAATTTTTCCCTGACTTGGAGCCTATATTTTGTGTTCTATTGTCTTCTGTGATCTTCATGTTCTCATGGTATCTTCTTGATGAATAAAGAAAACATAATAATACTAATAATGATGTCAGATTCAAAAGTCATTATCATGTAATGGAAATCTAATAAGTTAAAACCTCTCACTTTCCAATATTATGTATGTCGGTATTGGTGGCATTGATTGTTGAACTCCTCTGTCATGACCCTTGTAAAAACATACCCTTCGGTTAAGCAAAATCAATAATTTGGCATATTAAGCCCTTTTTAATTTAATTTTAATGCTTAGAGGGTGACATTGATGATGGAGATCACAACAAAGGTAGGAATTTGATGATATGTAGTTGTTTGTTTAGTATGACTTTTTTGGAATTTAGAGGTCATTTTGAGACTCTTTATTGTATTTTTGGTTCAAAGATTGGATTGTGCTCTGTGTTATTTTGGTTGTATGCACCCTTGCTATATACATGATAAAATTTGCATATTTGTGTATAATGGTTTGGATTCATATGGATGCACATGAATATATTGTTTTTTTTTGGTTCAAAATTTGACTATTTTTTGTATTTTTGGTCAACTGATTTTGTAGTCTGGCTTTTTTCTTGGTTTTGGTTTGGTTCACATTTTTGGGCTCAACCAGTTTGATGACTCGTCTAGTTCTGATAACATTTCTTTTGAACATTGAGATTCATAGTGGGTGTTTCCTTTTTAACTTTGAAAGTAGGATACCTCCATGAAAATTACGAAAATTTTCTAAATAAAATTCAAACAATAAGGTTGTGAAAATTTATTTACATGATTAGTTACACAAATAAACCAAGTTGCATAGATATATTTTAATTTAGATTTATCATATAAAGAGAGCCTTCACTTTGCACTGTTTAATTGAATATTTATCTAAAATAATTGATCACAAGCTAAAAGAAAATATATGCATTAATTGTACTTGGACGACTCATTTAACTTCATATATCAATAATTTTTTTGGGGTTTTTCAATTTAAACTCATGGACTTGATTTTGGATGGTTACAAAATTGTTAAGGAAATGACTTGATGTTGGATGGTTACAAAATTGTTAAGGAAATGATTTGCTCATAAGGAAGGAAATTGCATAGAAATATCATTGGACTTACTTCTATACTTGTCAAGGTTACTAAAGTTGCTATTGGAAACTAGGTATTTCGTAAATGCATCATATGAAAAAACACATATTTTGAAGTTTTGTGGGACTTTATTGAGAGGTATGGGCCTCATCTATTTAAGCACATTAAGTGCTTAGCACCACATTTTAATAATGTTCAAGTAGACACTTCAACATTCTATGAATCAAAATATGGTGAGTCAGTCAATGGTGTTGAATCTAATGAGTAAATGCATTCTTTAGTCAATATTGATGATAAATAGAGTTCAAATTATACATATACACAATATAGGTCGGAATTTATTGCAAAGGAAGTTAGATTACTATACAATGTTGAAAAGAATGAGCCTACATGATCCTAGGTATTTTCATAAACATGGATACATATGATATTGTTAAAGGAGTGAGGTTGTGACCTATCTTGTTTAGTGTGATAGTGAAATACCAAAAACTCTTTTCTTGTCCTTAATGTAATGTAGAAGTGTAGTACTTTTTCTAATAGAAAATATGTTGGATGGTAAAACATGTTCCTTGCTAAAGTTTAAAGGTATTGAACTTGAAAAATTAGAAGGTGCATTGTTCATAGTCCACTATATTTATAACTTTAGGTTTGTAGTAGTAAACTGAAGTTGGTTCATCAGTTTAATATTTGCTTTCATATAGATTTACATTCTCTAGTTTTACATGTAATATATTTTGAATATTGGCATTATAATAGAATTTATGTTTATACTAATGAATATGTTTAGAAAGGTATATCATACTAATAATCTAATTTTGGATGGCAATATTTATATTTCACAAGTCTACAAAGTCCATACTTTTTTTTGTAACTGAGAAGAACCCAGCAACCCCCCTGACATGTAACTACTAGCAAACCTTTGAGGGGCTACGATATTTCCTCCTCCCCGCAGCCCGGGTCACAACAAGGGGGATTTGAACCTGGGTCTTTCGAGTTACAACAATTTCAAATTTCTCAGATTAACCAATTGAGTTTCCCCCTCGCGACCAACAAACTCCATATTGATAATAATTGTTACACAATTTATGAAAATAAATTGCTTGAAAATCTGGCGTTGTTGCTAGGAAAATTCTAGGGATTGGGGAATTCATAATATTTTTTGAATTATATAATTTTAAGATGAGTGATCATAGTTCCATTTTTATATTTCAGTTTATATAAATATCAATAAGGAGTATAAAAAAGAGATCACTATATACATGGAATTTTTAACTAGGCTCTATGGAATTTCATTTTTCTCCCTTAATATATCAATTTTGGTCCCAAAAGATAGTAAACTTCCTATGCATATGCCATGCATAGAGCCCTCCTTAAGATTTGGACATGTGCATTTTTATCTTTATGTGAGTTACTGTATATAGGTTTATCTATTTCCAGTGTACAGATTTTTTCTTAGTAAATACTCTATATTCTTCTTAGCAAACTACTATTATCAATTGTTTATATTTTCTTTGAGATCTCTTATATTTTAATTAGTTGTATATTTGCTTTAAATCAAGCTTCAATCCATTTTCTAGACACAATTTAGAGTTGTCATCAGAGCATTGTTACCAATGTTATGTAGTAATATAGTTGCGATGAAGTGTTGTAACTTGCCTTGGTCGCAGAGGAATTAGAATGGATGCTAGTTAGAAGATTGAAGTTTAACGACACATCTTCCATTTTTCTTAGTTAAATAATCTTTACTTGATGGATGTTTGTAAATTCTCCTTTGAATCATTAACTACACAATCAACACCATACTATTGCATGAGCCATTTACTCATAGAGGCCATGAAATCTTACAACTTTATTTTTCACCATTAAAACTATGCTAGATTGAGATTGAAGGAATAAGCCTTACTTCTTTTGAATTTTTACATTGTTAATTATAATTCATGGTCGTAAAAAAATGAGATTTATGTTCTAATATAGTTTTTGAAGAAGGTATTTTGCATTTCAAGTATTGTTTTCTTAGATTAAGATTTATCATTTCAACTATGGATGCTTTATGTTACCATTTTCTGTTGCGCCCACGTTTACGACTTAGAGGAAGATAAAGGACAAGACAAGAGGTAAGAAATTTCACATTCAATTTTGTGAGTTTCTCTGATACCTTGTCATGTTGGTAACGTACATCAATTTTTTTTGAAGTAAAATTGTTGAAGGCTGATAAATGTTTTATGCATGAATATATCCCAAGAGAGAAAAATAGAATTTTTGATAAAAATATTTCAATCATTTCCATTTGTTGTGTAGTAAGAACCACTCTATTTATTAATCCATTGGAAAGTAGATTTATAAAAGGGATGCATTTGAAGGACGAAGCAAATGAAGTATATAGAGCTTCTAAAAAACAATAAAATACTTCAAAGTAAGGCATCAAACTTATGAGTTAAATTATTTTCTTGTCCAAATTTGTATAATGAAGTGACAATGTAAAATATTTTCCATAAATTCATCAAAAAACTTAAAGTTACATAGAAGTTTTGTTTTGTTTCGTTTGTTTTAATATTTTTGTAGCAAATTGACTTGGAAAATCTCTTAAAAACAGAGTTGGAACAATCAATATTTGAGGGAGAAAAAGAGGACAATTTTAAAATATGTTTCTAAGGGATAAATCCCTTGGGATTTAGTTTCCAATCCAATTTGAATCAACTCATTCCAATATCACATGAAAAATTTATGCCCAAATTACTCACTATTGGTCATATAATCTGCATTGTGGCAATCATGCATCTTAACTGTTCATTAGCATATGTTACATGTTAAATCATTACATATTCAAAAACTACTTATATTTAAGTTGAGCTTAAAACACAACTTGAATCAATTCATTTGGATATTGTATGAAAAAATATTCATAAATTAGTGATTTCTTATCTTAAAAACGACACAATTCAAAACTCTGTCTCCCTCACTATTCATTAACAGGATTTAGGTATTAGGTAAATGTATTTTTAAAAGATATTTCTATGGGAGATAGCCACATGAATACACTTTAATCTCCCACCATAATAATGTTTATTAGACTTCATACAAAAACGTTATGGTAAAAATAATCCCTGTACGTCTAAACTATAAGTCACAAACAATGTTGCCTTGCATATTTTTCTTAATCAAATTTGATATATGAGTTAAAGGAAAAATCAAACCCTATTTCTATTGGAGGTACCTAAATAAATCTCCTTTAATCTGCAAGTGAAATCACATCAATTTTTCATCAAATAAAAAATGTGGGTTACAATTACTAATTTTTGGTCTAAACATAAATTAACGAATAACCTCATCAACTCTGATATTCTTAAGTACGTTTCACAAATCAATTCAAATTAATTTGTAAACCAGTTTATACTAGATATATCCCTATAAATCCTCTTCAATATGGATTTGGAATCCTTTGAATTAGACAACAAACAAATATTTTATAAAAAAAATATCATCGGGAGGTCTAGGGTAGCCACCACTTAGCAAATACAAATATATTTGTATTTGTGTAGTTTTCCTTGGATTTGTTTTCCATACAATATTTGTGATTATTTTGTGTATTTATTGGATGAAGACCAATCACCTTCCTTCTTTCATCGTTTCACATGTTTTTAGGTGTATTTATTAGATGAAGACCAATCACTTTCCTTTTTTCTTCCAAGCTTGGAAATCCATGCATGTTGAAGTCCAAACTCTTATGCATTTATGTAGTAAAATATTAAATCTTCCATGATACTACCACTGCCAAATTATGACTTCAACCTATTTTTCCTTCATGTGTTTCCCATACCATCCTGCCCCCTAATTCATACAATAATATAACTCATCTCACTTACCATGCTGAGTTACCAAACTTGCTACTCTGCCAAGAAATCTTAGTCTTGCTCATTATGATACAACTTCCAATCTTCTGAATCTCAATTGGAAACAAGCTACAAGCACCACATGATTGAGATTCTACATTCATATTTTTTATTCCGTTTAGTTCAACTAACCATTATGGACCAAATCAAGCCTTCTACCTCTTAGTATTTCGTTTCATGGGCCTCTAAGGTGGGTGAGGGTATACTTATTTTCTATTTTTAATCAACAATTCATTCAACACTAGAAAACGTGTACTTAGAAAGTTTCCTATGCCTCTTTTTGTTACCCTTATATTCCCTTCCCTATTTATCAAAATGTTTGAGGAAAATAAGCCTTTAGTTGGGGGGGCGGGGGGGGGGGGGGGATTATTCATGACATATTCTAAGATATGTCCCATATGTTTATCTTGCCTTTGTGACATCTAGAGAGGTTCCCTTATGAAAAATGGTGATATGGATGGTTTTATCACATGGAAGTTGTAGTTATAGGAAAATTTAGAACTTTGCAATTTGTCATTTTCTTACATAATAATGCCTCTTCAAATTCAAATTCACTTGGATATTGGTCATTATCTTCATGGCATAAAATCTTCCTCAAAATGATCAATATTTTGAATTACAGTGTAGCTATAGTCAGTCTTCATAATTAACATTTTAATGATAAATATAAAGCTTTTTCTAAGGCATGTTCTTCATGTCCTTTTCAAAAGAAAAAAGAAATGAATTTTGAAAAATTAAACTTTTTCTCGAAAGAAACCAAGTTGACCCTTCTCCTAGTAAAACTGACTCAGTAAAAGAGGCACCCATTCACCATCACAAGAAGATTATATATAGAAGCATTTTGTCATCCTCTCAAGCAAGCAACTTGAACTTCTGAGGAAAACAAGAAAGAAAAATTTGAGGCTCATTCAAGGATGAATATGTGGCTTGATATAAACCGAAATTTCTGAGATGGTATAGGACCAAGATTCCTGAGATGGTGTAGGATCAAAATTTCTTAGATGGCGTAGGACTAAAATTTATGAGATGGTGCCGAACTAAATTTCTGATAAAGAGAAGGACCAAAATTATGAGATATGTTAGAGAAATAGGTCCAAGTTTCTTTCCCAATCAAACCTAAACAAATCAATTTCAGTGAGCATGCTTATTAATTGACTAGGATGAAGTTGGAATAGGTTTGACCAAGTCTCTTTGCTGGTCAGTTTGACCTTATGAATGACTAGTAGATCTAGGTGTGTCTCTTGTTGAACTAAAGAATTTTTCTAGGGAAAATCTTGCTAGGTTTTTCCCCCATGTGGGTTTTCTTAGGATAAATCCTTGTGTTCTTAGTTTAGATGTCTCTCCATAATCCTATTTACATATACATTATATTGTTGATGTCTTCTGTGTAACTTCTTAATGGTGGATAAGAACATGAAAATAATTAGATCATTAGAAGTAATTATATTCTTAGAAAGTCCTATGAAAAACCAACACAATAGTTGTTGATCAACTCATGGTTGACTTAGTTGATCTGACACTATCAAATATTCTCTAAGAGAACTTTTTTCATGCCATTTGCATGTGGTTGAGGCCAAATCAAGAAAAAATGAGAGATGTATTTTGTGCAGGTATGTTTGTAAGACAGATCTCGAACTTTTCTCATTGTGTACTGGTAAACAAAATTCAAGTCTTTTTGCACAATAAAAGCTTTCCTTCATAAAACTGAAAATATAGAATGCATTAAGGCAGGGAATGAGGAAACACATCCTTTCCCTTTTGAAGCACTCAATTTGGATTTAATAATGAGCTTGGCATGTGCATTTTTGTGCACATTCTTGAAAAAAACATGAAAAAAGGAAAAAATGAGAAAAACACAAATGTCTCATTTCAACCTCACACTTGGACATTTGGAAACAAATAAGTGACAACTTGATGAGTAATTTATTCAGTGGGATTCTCTTGTTTATTAGGAAGGTTATCATCATTTTTTATTGTAAATTCAAATTAAATTTCTCTTAGTTGAGCAAGAGAGACGCTTTTGAGGTGTTGGTACATAATACCAACAATTTGCATCATAATTGCATTCTTTCATCATTCATAGCTAATGAAATTTAAATTCCAACCTTGAATCAATAATGAGTAATGGGTGATGCCAACCAATTACCTTGTTAAATTTTAGCAAGACATATAATTTCTAGTAGTTTATGAGTAACAATACAAAGACTCTTTCTATGCACATTAAAGTATAAAAAATCTATTTTTCCAACTCCCTCTTTTTCTAAAGAGAAGATTTGGAAGATAAACACGAGATGACTATGTATTGAATAAAAATATAGGAATTTCCATTGGAGTATCTTTTATGCAAATAAATTGCGTAACAATAGGTTCATGCTTCATAATCCCATGAGAATAAGGATCTTGAATGCTTGAGGTTGATGCAACATTATTTAAATAAGGAGATGGAAAGAGTAAGATATAAAGTTAAAAATAAAAAATAAAACAAAGAATATGAAGGATAAGTCAAAATCCAAAGTAAAGCTTGAGTTTTGGCCACTTGTTGTGAGGCCATTGCCCCAAGTCTTATGCACTGAGACACATACCTAAAAAGGACTAAATTAAATTATCATAATACCCCATGCAAAAAAATATTATGCAAGAAAAAGGGACTCTATGAAATGAAGTTAAAGAAAAGGGAATAAAAGAAAACAAAAAAAAATAACAAGAAAGGAGGTAAGGACTAATGTTAAGGAAAGGGTAACTCAATGCATAAGCACTCCCTCAACAAAGGCTTTAATGTGGATGGATATTTCACATAATATTACTTTTTTGTGTAAAAAAACCCATGAATTTAACCCCATACCATTCCATATATCATTACAAAATACTATTTGATCGGTTTCCTAGGAATTAACACCCTTCTTGGGTAGTGGCACACCTAATAGGGGCTAATGATGATCCTCCCATACCTACTTTTGTCAACAAGCATTGATTATATAATTTATTGTGAAGTTGAAGATGATACATAATTTGATCTACCTAATGGCATTTGCATATGACATGACTCACGTTTTATGTAGTATTAACTTGTGTACATGCCTTAGATTAATGGTAAAAATTGGGCATTTGGAACCTATCCTTGGGCGATGTACTTTGCATAGACATGTCATGGATGTTATGGGATTTTAACTCATATTATAAGGGTATCCACCCTTAAGAACAAATATCTTTTGAAAAAATAAGTTTAGTTCGACTAGATTAATGCCATTATATGTAGAATGGCCACAAGAGTTTTGCAATGGGGTGAGAAATTTGGGCAAAACTTGAAACAATTATAGTGCTTTTAAAATTTGTTGTGAGAAATCTGTCACAAAATTTGATCACTCATAGGGGCACTTCTGGAGGAGGTCATTAAGGATTTTGAGGAGATTGTTCCACATGTTGAGGAGGATGAATTAGAACTCGAGGAGAGTTTACATGATTTGGGGAGCATCTTTTGGGTATTTTGACTCATTCTTTTTTGTACCATGGATATTATGTATTACAAACTTATCTCTAGGGATTGTTAAGAGACCATGACATTAAATTTTTATATATTTTTAGGTATTTTATAAGAAAATATTATCATTTTAATGAGAAAGGTGCTAGATCTCTCATATAAATAAGAGAAGCACTTCACATTTGGAATTATTGCTACTTGCGTAGAAACATCACTACTTGTTTACTATTTATTTTTTCTAAATTTCTATGGATGGATAGTTAGAGTGACTTATTGTGGATATAATTATGTATTTTATGGATGCTCATTGCTAGGGTTTTGAAGATTGATAAATTTCTTAAGCAAGTGTCTCGCTTTATCTTGTGGTTTTTGTTTATGAATAAATTCTAGTGTAACTATACTTAACTAGTGGTGGCAATTTATTCTCTTTGTTTCTTCTTGAACAAATACCTCTTTTCAAATCTCTTGGAATATTACTCATGGAATACATTCTCTTGAATCATCTCAAAGTTATTAATACTATACTAGGTGACATTTTAGGGTTAGTGGACAACCTTAGATATCTACTTGCATATCTAAAATGAAGTTGATGATTAAACACATATGCCAAAAAATATATATAATGATCACTAGTATGATATATTTAGTCAATTATATTATATAAAATAATATGCCAAAAAATATATATACTGGGTACTAGTCTACTCTCTTTATTTCACTTTTTGTGGGAAAATTTAAGTTTTTGTTTCACTTATATTTAATTTTCAGCAATAAAATACCG
The DNA here is from genome assembly GCA_034641835.2 of Pinus albicaulis. Classification (NCBI taxonomy): domain Eukaryota; kingdom Viridiplantae; phylum Streptophyta; class Pinopsida; order Pinales; family Pinaceae; genus Pinus; species Pinus albicaulis. Next base: position 78,900,962 of record CM076574.1, on the reverse strand, counting down.
TAGATTTCTAGGATTTTCATGCATATTTTTGACTTAAAATTTTAGGGTTTCTTTCACATTCTTGACTTAAAATCCTATGTTTTTCTTGTATGGCTAAACCTAAAATAATTTTATTACATAAAATATTCCTTGCTGGTTTATAATGTTGCATAACTAGGGCTAGACATGTTTTTTTAGTTGGTTGTTATGCGCCTTATAATTTTCAGATTTTAAAAGTTAAAAAAACTCTAGATTTATTCATTATTTTAGCCCTATTGCTACTAGTCTATTAATCATTTTCAGGAATAAATGGTATTTTTTTTCTGACTTCTTTGTTACTACAATTTCCTACTTTTTATGTAAGTTTTACAATAATGTTTGGTAATTTTCCTATTTGAGTGTTTTGGGGATTATGTTGGATGATATTGTTGCTTGGCGAACCCCTTAGACTTGAATGTGTCGTACCTTAAGAATTTCAAGTCCTACTACCAAATATTATTTTGATGGATTTATCCTTCACTATAATGATTGAAGTTGTTACTAAAGTGATAGTGGTATCATTTTTGATGTTACACTAAGTTTGGGCACCTTGCGAAGGATTTTCACTTAGGTACTATGTTTTGTGATAACATGCATCAAATACTCTCATTACTAGACAAGGAAAAGGAAATAAAATAAATCTTGTTACTATGAAATTTGACATATGTGATGTCTATAATAATAATAATAATAATATTAATCATCATCATCATCATCATTTAATTTTAAATTCAATGACTAAGGTAGACACCAAATTGGTGTATAAGACCCCCTTGTTTATGGGACTAGGGACTTGCCTTCGTGCAACAAGTTGACATCTAAAGTGTACTGGAGGTGTACATATTCTACCCCCGTCTACGTTTGAACCCGTGAACTCTTACAAGGAATAAAATGTTCTTAACCATTAGGCTCGCTCAAGCTATACCATCATTTTGAAATATCCAATCTAGTTTTCTACTACTATATGAACCACTTTAGTGGATTACATAAGTTAAGGTGAAATACACAATTACTAGTGTCAATATGTTGGTGGGAAAAAGTTCAAATAAATATTCATATCAAACTTGTTCAATATATCAATATGAAACAATGGTTCCTCTCTCATTATTTCTTTCCAATATAACCTATTTTTTACTTCTTAAAAATGTGAATGGGGACCTTGATAATTTGATTCTTCCTTAGGTATCATAGTGCCACTTTATCATGATAATAATAAAGTATATTTTGGATATGGCAATAATAAATAACACTTTTTTTCTCATTGGTGTGATGAGTATGTATCCATATCCACAACTCATATTGTAAGTTGATGAAATGTGTTTTATGCTCACAAATTGGATTTAGAGAAGTGTCCTAGGACTTACATGAGCATTTTGCATGATAATAGGGAAAAGGCGAAGGTTCATATGCAAAGGAATATTAAAAAAATTTAAATTAGTAGTGTCACGAACCTTATAATTTCTTTTATTGGTATTTTTACACATGGATGCAACATTGAGGAAATCCAACCACTTTAGTCTTCCATTTTTTGAAAAGGATTCCAAGTTCAACTTGACTTTACCAGTTCAATGTTTCAAGGTTTTGAAAGGATTATTTGGTGGATAAATATGGGAATTTTTTTTACATGAGAGGGACATAAAGGCTCTTTTTACATGATGTGCTATTCTAAATTGAATCATATGAAAGTTTTTTCATCTATAAAACGTTTTTTTTTTCTCTCCAGAATGAAGAACAAGACACTTTTTCTATTATAAAAGAGGTTTCATATACTTGGATTTTCCCTTGATTTATCCCTCCCTAAAAACATAAAATTACTATCCAAAGATTTCTTATGGATGTTCCTTCATTGCGAAAAGTTAACAAAAGTCAATATCCTTATAAATTGTCCTGAAAAAATAAAACTGTAAATAAACTCGTAAACCCAAATAAAGAAGTCAAGATTGTATGTCCGATATTGCAGAACATAACTTGTTCTAAAAAAATCACAAAAACTAGAATCCTGTCAAAACTACCCTCATATTTCTATGAAACCAGACCTCTAGAAAGAACCAGAAGAATATATGATTAACTTTTCATGCCCGACTCTTGGTTGCAACATATCTATAAAGAATATATGAATTTTCTTGAGGTACATGTTCATAATACATGTGCACTAGATAAAAAATAACCACCATTTTTGTTTTTGATAAACAATCACCACAATTTTTGTTGTTGCAAAGAGATAATTGTGTAAATGGGAACAAAAGTCATTACATGTTTGCATTTTTGTCTCTTCTACAACAAGGAGCATCTTGAAAGTTGTAGAGGTTTTTTTTCTTCTATATTATCAAAAAAATGAAGAGATAGTTGGAATATGTGGACTAATATCATCACAATAAATTAAAATGGTTTGTTTTTCATTGTGGAAGACCATGGATACTTATGGTACAAGTGAGGATAATTGTTTCAAGTTCCCCCCATATTTGCTTAAGGATGTATTTAATTTCAAAATATCAATAGATCCATACCTATTGGATAGAAACTACAAACAATTTGTATCGAAGGATGTCACTATGACGCGGCAAATAGCTGAAAGTCCGCCCCAAGGAGAGCTGGTCCAGCGGTGACGTGGCTCTGTCCTCGTTCCCTTTTCCTCCACGTGGTCTATTTCTTTTTATTAATTATCAAATTCATAGAATTTGATAAGTAATACTATCCACAACGTTTAAACTTTAATTTATGTTCCCGAACCTTAAATTATGCCCTTTGAAACTTTATATTAATCTTCGAACTTGTATTAATACTCCACGCTTCGTAAATCAAACTTTACAATGGAATTCTCGCTCCGGTCCCACCTCTACGTCCAATATCCAATCAAATGTACGCCCATACCTTAGGTTAAATTCCATGCATCTTCACTGTGCGACCACCGTCCGATGACTCTGCGCCAGATCGACGACCCTCGTTGATATTGCTCGACATCTTCGTACTAGCTTTAATGTGCGATGAGAATATGGAAAGGTGGTTTTGTACTCCCGTCCGGTGCTACGTGTCGATGGTTTTATGGAATCGCTTCAATTCAGAGAATACCGCCTTCCCCGCGAAGGTGGTGCGATATGGGCAATCCACCTTTCGAAACCACTCGCGGTTTTTGCACAGTGTTTAACTGTGGTTCACGCCAGTTGCACGATCCTCCTCGTTCTCTAACTCACACCTAAACCACGGTTCCGGGTTCAGAAACAACAACTCTATTTTTGTACAGAACGAGAAATATTCCAATTAAACATGTTCACGACCACAATCTCTCTGCACAGATCTTTCCTGTGGGTAGCATTGACTTAATAGGGTTTATTCGAATAAAATTAAAGGAAATAATAGACAGATGAATGCGGAGTCGATACAATGGTTCGACTCGGTAATTGTATATATATACACAGAATTCAATTGCTTCACAATTAAACAATTCTTTCAAAGACAAGGATTCGGTCTCTCCAATGGCAAACAAGCTTAGAAACCATTTAACTGGAAACAATTGTAACACATAGAGTTTATTGCAGAAATCTCTCTTCCTCCTACTCTCTCCCTTTTTCTACATCCAGAGAATACAATTTATACAATCAACATATGTCCTTTCGGTTCCTCTGTGAGGACCGTTATGGTAACTCAAGAGCCTAATTACAATTATTCGAAAACTAAAAACATGACAGATGGACTAACTATTCGACTTCTACAACTCTAACTGATCTAATAATACAATCAGCTAAGGTATTGACACCTAGCTGTAACAATTCAAATATTTTCAAACCCTCCTAGCCACAACATGTGGAAAAAACTCCTACATTGCTGGCTAGTGTCTAATGCCCCTACATCAGACTCCCGAGGAAAATATTCTTCATGGGCTCCTGTCCATGAGATCTTCCACTGATCTGCCTATCTTTTGCAACATTCCTTCAGTCATCCAAGTGGCATCTTCCTCTGGCTTATCCTTCCATTTGATCAAGTACTGAAAGTACTCTCGTCCTCTGGTCCTTCTAAATGGTCTTTTATCCAATATCTTCTCTGGTTGCAATGGCTGTGCTGGAGGTAGCTGCTCTCTCCAATCAATCTGTTCCTTGTTGCCTGTTCTTTCTTCTGCACCATCATCTTCATACTTGTACAAATCTGCAACATTAAAAATGGGAGATATTCCAACATCAGGAGTTAATTCAATCTCATAAGAATTTTCAGAAAACTTCCTAAGTATCTTGCATGGCCCAATATTTTTGAACTTCAATTTATTGTACTGCTTCGTTGGGAATATCTCCTTTCTAAAGTGTGCCAAAAACAGATCTCCTACTTCAAAGTGAACTTATTTTATGCTCAAGTCTGCTCTGTTTTTTTATTTGATGCTGCTGCCTGTTAGTTGCTGTTTCACTTGTTCATGTATGGCCTGGATCTCTGAAGCAAATTCCTCACCATCTGCACTTCTTAGCTCTGCCTTCCCCAGACTTCTCAACTCTGATATCCCTCTGGGGTGCATTCCATAAACAATATGAAATGGGCTCTACCCTGTGCTTCTGTTTGGTGAGTCATTATATGCATATTCTGCCTGAGGAAAAATGTGATCCCATTGTTTGGGATGCTCTCCTGCAAGACTTCTCAAAACATTTCCCAGACTCCTATTCACTACCTCAGTTTGTCCGTCAGTCTGAGGATGATAAGCTGAGTTGAAACTTAGTTTGGTACCAAGTTTCTTCCACAGTGTCCTCCAAAAGTGCCCCACAAATCTGGTGTCTCTGTCTGAAACAATACTCTTGGGCAACCCATGCAATCTAACAACTTCTTTGAAGAACAAGTTAGCAACATGGGTGGTATCACTAGTTTTATAACATGGAATAAAATGTGCCATATTGGAGAATCTATCTACCACAAAAAAGACTGCATCATTCCCTCTCTGAGTCTTGGGAAATCCTAGAACAAAATCCATGCTCACCATGTCCCAAGGCCTGTCTGGAATAGGCAAGGGAGTGTACAATCCTGCATTCTGGCTCCTTCCTTTAGCATATTGACAAATCTTGCAGTTCTTCACAAACTTTTCCACTTCTGTTCTCTCTTGGGCCAGAAATAAAAGTGACTCAGCTACTCATAAGTCTTATCAGTACCAAAGTGTCCAGCAAGTCCACCACTATGCTTCTCCTTGATCAAATTTTCTCTCATGGAACATTTTGGTACACACAATTGGATTCTTCTGAATAGTAAGTCCTCCTGCAGGAAATAATCTAGCCACTGGCTTCTAACTGTTAAAACAGGGTTAATATATGCCTCAAAGGCTTCCTTAAAATCAGGATCTGTTTTGTACAACTCCCTGAGAAAATCAAATCCTGCAACTTCAAAATTATTTTCTTGAACAAGCATGTGCCTCCTACTCAAAGCATCAGCTACTCTATTGGCTTGGCCACTTATATGTTTCAAAACAAAATTAAAAATTTGGAGATACTCAACCCATTTAGCATGCTTATGTTTCAACTTGGGCTACTGTACAATATACTGCAAAGCATGATTGTCAGAATATAATACAAACTCCCTGGACATCAAGTAATGTCTCCATTTCTTTAGTGCCTGAACAATTGCATAGAATTCCTTCTCATAAGAGGAATACTTTCTTCTGGTGTCATTCAACTTCTCACTGAAGTATGCCACAGGCCTATCATCCTGACTCAACACAGCTCCAATGGCCTCTCCACTGGCATCACATTTTACTTGAAATGGTTTAGTAAAATCAGGCAGAATCAAAACAGGCTTCTCTGTTATCTTTTGCTTTAGCAGCTTAAAATTTCTTTCTGCTTCAACAGTCCACTTAAATGGTTGTTTGCTCTTATTTATTGTCTCAATTATGGGCGCATTGATCTTAATGAAGTTTCTTATAAACTTCCTGTAAAAACTAGCAAGTCGATGGAAACTTCTTACCTCAAAGACATTCCTGGGTGAAGGCCACTCCAAAATTGCCTTAAACTTTTCTGGGTCCATCTTCAATCCTTCTGTGGAAACAAAAAACCCAAAATACACCAACTCTTCCTTCATGAATGAGAATTTCTTCAGATTTATCAGCAGTTTCTCTTGGTGCAGCTTTTTCAAGACATGATTAAGATGCCTTAAATGTTCTTCTCTAGTTCTGCTGAAAACTAATATATCATCCAGATACACTATCACAAATTTAACAATGAATTCTTTCAATACTTCATTCATAAGTCTCATAAAAGTTCTTGGTGCATTTGAAAACCCAAAAGGCATTACCATCCATTCATACAGTCCTTCATTTGTCTTGAAAGCAGTTTTCCACTCATCACCCTCTCTTATTCTAATCTGATGGTATCCACTCTTCAAATCTATCTTTGAGAAATATTTAGCACCACTCAAACAGTCCATTAAATCCTCAACTCTGGGCAAGGGGAACCTGTACCTACCTGATTGTGACCTTATTAATTGCTTTGGAATCAATACACACCCTCCAGCCTCCATCTTTCTTTGGGCTCAATACTGCTGGTACTGCACATGGACTCAAACTTTCTCTAATCAGCCCCTTGTCCACCAACTCCTGTACTTGTCTCTTGATTTCCTCATTTTCCTTGGGAGTCATTATGTAGGCTGCCTTATTTGGCATATTTGAGCCAGGGATAAAATCTATCTGATGGCTGATTTTTCTCACAGGTGGCAGCTCATCAGGTAAATCATCCACAACAATGTCACAGTAATTGTCTAACATCTCTTGTATCTCTACTGGTAAGTCAGAAATCTTTGTAGAAGTAAGAACTAATTTAGGTTTGCAAAATAAAGCAAAACTTACCTCTTCTTCTTATATCTGCTACAGATATTCCTTCCCGCTCAGCAACAAGGTCTTTGGATCAATCACTCGGCTAGATGGCTCTCCTTCTTCCATGGGTATCAATGTATGATGTACCCCATCCTTGAAGAACTTGTAAGTGTTCTTCTTTCCAACATGCACTGCTGCTCTGTCAAACTACCAAGGCCTACCCAATAGTATATGACACACATCCATGGGCATTACATCACACAGAACCTTATCTTTATATTTTCCCATTTGCAGCTCTATTTCACACTTCTCTTTCACAACCAGCTGATGTCCTTTATGCAGCCAGGACACCCTGTAGGGAGTAGGATGATCCCTTGTCTTCAACTTCAGATTTTCTATTACCTCAGTGGAAACCAGATTGTCTGTGCTGCCACTATCAATGACTAGCTGACAACATTTCCCTTGGACTTTGCATATGCTCCTAAACAAAGTCTTCCTTTGTGCAGGCTCAGTGACCTCTTTGGCTTGCTTCAACAGGACCTTATTTACCACCAAGGATTCTCCCCTCTCTGGAAGAATTTCTTCTTCAATTTCTGCCTCTTCTCTAGCCTGGGCAACAACAGCATTCCTTGGGCCAGCACCCACATTCTCTAGACATTCATAGTGCTTGTGTCCCACTTGCTGACATCTATAACACCTCAATTCTCTACCTCTGCCTCTGTCTCTACCTCCTCTTCCTTTTCCTCTGTAGGAACCCCTTCTGCCCCTTGCATCATCCTCTGTAGATGCATTCTGAGGTGAGCTACTGTTAGCTCCATCCCTGGGTGTAGCAGGCTTTCCTCTACCACCCTGACTTCCCTTCCCTCGGAAAGTACCTCTCTTCTTGGCAGACTGTTTCCTCAGGAGTTTCTCCTCTACTTTCAAGGCCAACTAATAGGCCTCTTCTACTATCTTAGGAGTCAGGAGACCAATCTCATATTGGATCTCCAACTTGAGACCATTCACATATCTGGCAGTCTTCTCTGGTGTGTCTTGGAATTGCCCAGCCCTTATGCTTACTCTATAGAATTCCTCTGTGTATTCTTTTACTGTCAGCAACCTCTGTCTCAGGTTCTGCATTTGTTTATACAATGTCAACAGGTAATCATTGGGCAAGAATTTACCTTTTAATTTGGTCATCATTCTGGTCCAGCTCTTGATAGGTTGCTTGCCAACTCTCCTCCTTTCCGCCTGCACTCCATCCCACCAAAGTGCAGCATGTCCTTTCAGCTTTGTTACTGCAAACTTGACCTTCTTATCTTCACTTATTTCTTCATAATCGAAGCATTTGTTCATTTCATTAATCCATTCTACTAGTTCTTCTGGATTCAGTCCCCCTGCATAGCTTGACACTTCAATTCTGGGCTTAACTGCAGACCCCAGAACAGTTCTAAGGAGCCTCATGTCAGGAGGAATTTCCACATTTTCTTCAGCTTCTTCTGTTTCAGGTTCACTGATGTCTTCCAGATATCTGGGCTGTCTTCGCTCCATGGCATCCATTCTGGCCTCGACCCTCTGCAACATTCCCAACACCTCAGCGTTGGCAACATGTCTTCTTCTGCCAGCACCTCTACCGACTCGGATCGCCATGTCAGCGAAATAACTTCATACCACAAATCTGATACCACAAATGACATAGCAAACAACTGAAAGTCCGCCCCAAGGAGAGCTGGTCCAGCGGTGACGTGGCTCTGTCCTCGTTCCCTTTTCCTCCACGTGGTCTATTTCTTTTTATTAATTATCAAATTCATATAATTTGATAAGTAATACTATCCAAAACGTTTAAACTTTAATTTATGTTCCCGAACCTTAAATTATGCCCTTCAAAACTTTATATTAATCTTCAAACTTGTATTAATACTCCACGCTTCGTAAATCAAAATTTACAATGGAATTTTCACTTCGGGCCCACCTCTACGTCCAATAGCCAATCAAATGTACGCCCGTACCTTAGGTTAAATTCCATGCATCTTCGCTGTGTGACTACCGTCCGATGACTCTGTGCCAGATCGACGGCCCTCGTCAATATCGCTCGGCGTCTTCGTACTAGCTTTAACGTGCGATGAGAATACGGAAAGGTGGTTTTGTACTCTCGTCCGATGCTACGTGTCGATGGTTCTATGGAATCGCTTCAATTCAGAGAATATCGCCTTCCCCGCGAAGGTGGTGCGATATGGGCAATCCACCTTTCAAAACCACTCGCGGTTTTTGCACATTGTTTAACTGTGGTTCACGCTAGTTGCACGATCCTCCTCGTTCTCTAACTCATGCCTAAACCACGGTTCTGGGTTCGGAAACAACAACTCTATTTCTGTACAGAACGAGAAATCTTCCAATTAAACACGTTCACGACCACAATCTCTCTGCACATATCTCGCCTGTGGGTAGCATTGACTTAAAAGGGTTTATTCGAATAAAATTAAAGGAAATAACAGAAAGATGAATGCGGAGTCGATACAATGGTTCGACTCGGTAAATGTATATATATACACAGAATTCAATTGCTTCACAATTAAACAATTCTTTCACAGACAAGGATTCGGTCTCTCTAATGGCAAACAAGCTTAGAAACCATTTAACTGGAAACAATTGTAAGACAGAGTTTATTGTAGAAATCTCTCTTCGTCCTACTCTCTCCCTTTTTCTACATCCGGAGAATACAATTTATACAATCAACATATGTCCTTTCGATTCCTCTGTGAGGACCATTATGGTAACTCAAGAGCCTAATTACAATTATTCAAAAACTAAAAACATGACATATGGACTAACTATTCGACTTCTATAGCTCTAACTAATCTAATAATACAATCAGCTAAGGTATTGACACCTAGTTGTAACAATTCAAATATTTTTAAACCCTCCTAGCCACAACATGTGGACAAAACTCCTACATTGCTGGCTAGTGTCTAATGCCCCTGCATCACACTAATTCAAATTCCAACTTCTTGATGACATTTTGGTTATAAAATATAAATCCTTGTTTAAAGATGAAAAATGGTTAATATTAGGTATGTGTTATATTCTTTGCATGACTAGGTGCTAGCATTCTTACATGGAACTAGGCGTAACGAGGGCGTTGTGGGGGGGAGGTAGCCTCCCTGCATGGGGTTTTGGGAAACACCACAATTTATTTATTTATTTATTCAGGCCCATTGGTGGTTTGGTGGGCCTAAGGATGGTGAGTGAACCCACCCATGGTTTTGGGCATGATGGTTTTTCCCATGGTATTTTGTATATCTATTCAAGGGAACTACAATTATGTTCTACTCGAGGGTTAATGGATTGCGGGGTTGATGAATGATTCAACATGTATATACTGTATTATAACATTGAAAGGAATATAATGAAAAAACATTTTTCTTTTCTTGGTTTTGGGCTCTAGGAGAAAAATCTATGTATATATGTTTTTTTTCACCTTCGTATATTTTTTCTATTTTTGAAGAATTTGTTTGCAAGTAGTTTTTGTATAGGGTTAAAATCTTCATTTAGAATTAGAAGGTTTTTTCTTCAACGAGATGCCTTTGTAGCTGAGGGGTTTTTCTTGGGCCTGTGGTAGACCCTGTTAAAGTGGGAGGTCTATGAGATCAATTATTTCAGTGAAAGGAGATGGAGAGAAGTGGAAAGATAAAGATCGAGAAATTTAATGGAATTATTTTTGAGCTATGGAAGCTCAAGATGGAGGATCTTTTGGTGGATAAAGCTTAGTGGATCTTGTGGGATCTAGGTACTAAACCAATTTCAATATCGACAGATGACTTGACCAAGTTGGATCGAAGGGAAAAGATAAAAATATGATTGTGTGTCTCAAATTTATTATTACTGAATGTTTTAAGAGGAGCTACAATAAAGTATTATTGGGATAATTTAGGGGATTTGTATCAATCTAAGTCCCCAGTGAACAAATTTTTCCTGCAAATTTTTTTTTATAACTTGAGGATGAGGGATGGAGTCTCGGTAAAAGCGCAACTGATGCCTTCAATACTGTGGCAAGTCAATTATGATATGTTAACATTAAAATTTCAAACGAAGATAAGTGCATGAATTTGTTGTTTAATCTACCATACTAATGAGACATTCTGGTTTTTGCCATAGGTAGTTATGTTATGACATCAAAGACTAGGACATATTGGAGAGAAGGGCCTTTAGATACTACATGGTAATGGTATGGTAGAAGGTATGTATAATTGATCTTTAGTTTTTATTTCTGTGGAAATTTTTTATATGGGAAAGAAAATCGAGTTATTTTTCCCTCTGGTGCTAAGAGGGCAGAAGGAATATTAGATCTTGTGCACAGTGATGTGTTTGGACCTGTGTCGGTTCCATCACAGGATAAATCTATCTACTATGTCTCGTTTATAGATGAATTCTCAAGGAAAATATGAGTACATTTTCTCACAAAGTTACCAAAATTCTTTTACAAGTTTAAATAATTTTAAGGTTCTGGTGGAAAATCAAATAGAGAATAAGATTAAGGTGTTGAGGATAAATAATGGTGGAGATTTCTACCAAAAGGAGTTGGAAGAGTTTTTTAAGAAGTGAGGTATAGCATGAAAAAATACACATCCATATACACCTTAGTAAAATGAAGTTGCCGAAAGGATGAATAGGATGTTGATGGAAAATGAAGGGAATCCATGCTCGGTTGTGCTAGATTAGGACAAAAATTCTAGGCAGAGGCAGTGGATACTGCATCTTACCTATTTAATATATCACCTTCATCAATGTTGGATGATAAGAATCCAAATGAGGTATGGATTGGTAATAAATAATCCCTTTCACATCTCAGGGTATTTGGATGTGATGCATATGTACATGTTCCAAAGGAGAAAATAACCAAGTTAGATAGTAAATATGAAAGGTGCATATTTATTGGGTATAGAGATGGTTTAAGAGGGTGCAACCTTGGAACCCAGAAATAAGGAAGGTTGTGTACAATTGAGATGTGGTATTTAGATAAGTGAAGGATGTTATGAAATAGGAAGTCCTATCAAAGGAAGTAACTAGAAATATAGAGTTTGAATTGAAGGAGTAATAATCAGAGTCTACACGAGAACATGAATCAGAAGAGGAAGAATCACACACTCCAATTTTGAGGAGATCAGTTTGAGAAAGAAGGAAACAAGAGAGGTATAGTCAATATAATTTTAGTTCAAAGTTTTATTTATCTTTTACTGATGATGATCCCATAACTATTAGGGAGGCAATGGATTCAGAGGATGGAAAACTCTAGAAGAAGGCCATGGTAGAATAAATGATAGTCCTGGACAAGAATGAGGCATTGGATTTGGTGGAACTACCATCTGGAAGAAAATACATTGGCGACAAATGGGTGTTTGAAAAGAAGACAAATGTTGAAGGAAAAGTGGAGTAGTACAAATCTCAACTAGTATAAAAAGGTTATTCCTATGTGTTGAGAATTTATTTTGGTGATATTTTCTCTCATTTTTCCAAGTTAACATCTATTAGATTACTTTTAGGTGTTGTCTCTACTTTTTATTTTGAAGTAGAAGATATGGATGTTAAGACAAAGCATTCTTACATGGGGATCTGGAAGAGGAGATCTACATGAAGCAATGGAAAGGCTTTGTAGTGAAGGGTATGAAAGAACTAGTATGTAGGTTAAATAAGTATCTATATGGGTTAAATTAATCACCAAGGTTGTGGTATCAGAAATATATATATATATATATATATATATATATATATATATATATATATATATATATATATATATATATATATATATATATATATATATATATATATATATATGAAGGGACTTGGCTTCACAAGGATAAAAGTGGATCTCTATGTTTATTTTAAATTAATTGGTGACCATGTTTTCTATTTGGTATTGTATGCGGTTGATTGGAAATGAGAGAGAAATTGTCTAGGATGGGAAGACCTAATTGTCCTCTAAATTTGACATGAAGGATATTGGTGTTGCAAACTATATTTTGGGAATGTAAACTAAACGAGATTGGGGAAAGAGGAAGCTCTAGTTAAAATAGAGGAAGTATGTCAAGACAATATTGTAGAGGTTTAATATGCATGATAGTAAATTGGTGAAGGTTCCTATTATTTTAGGTGCAAATTTATCTATAGAATAATGTCCCAAGACACAGGAAGAGAAAGAGGACGTGTCCCATGATCTATATGTGAGTGCAATTGGTATTTTGATGTATACAATGGTATGTAATAGACTAAAAATTATACATGTAGTGGGAGTATTGAGTAGGTTTATGTCAAAACCATGGAAGGAGCATTAGACAACACTAAAGTGGGTTTTCAAATATTTGCATGGCATTAGTGATTATGGTTTTTGCTACCAAGGAAGGCTACCAAGGAAGGCTAGGGTTAGACAGACTATTGGACATACATCTACAAGTAGGTATGTGTTTAACCTATTTGGAGGAGCAACTAGTTGGATGAGCAAGAGACAATATATAGTGGGATTTTCAACTACTAAGGCTAAATACATGAAAGCCACTCATGCAAGTAAGGAAGCAATGTGGTTACAAAGTTTTTGTTGAGGTATGGGGTTGGGATAGTGAGATATAAGGATATCTTGTGGCAGTTAAAGTGAATTTTTTTGGGCAAAGAACCTTGATTATCATTCAAAGACAAAGTATATTGATGTTCGATATTACTTTGTGAGGGATATGGTTGAAGAAAAAAAGGTGTTGTTGTTAAAGGTGAACACATTGAAGAATGTTGCAGATGTATTAGAAAATTCTGTGAGCACTAAGAATTTTTCTTGGTGTAGAGAAATAATGGGCATTGTGGGATTGTGTTGATAATTGTATACTCCTGTGACCCACTATGTGCAAAGAAAACAAGTGGGAGAATGTTGGGTATGTGTTATATTCTTTGAAAAAATAGGTTCAGGGAAACACCTCAATTTTTTTTTTAAATGCAGATCCAAGGATGGTGAGAAGACCCACCCATGGTTTTGCACATGGTTTTGGGCATGATATTTCCCATGGTATTTTGTAGATCTGGTCAAGGGAACTACAATTATGTTCTAATCCAACATTAAAGGATTGAAGGGTTTATGAATGCTTCAACATGTATATAATGTATTATAAAATTGAAAGGAATATAATGAAAAATCAATCTAGTTTTACTGGTTTTGAGTTCCAGGAGAAAAATATCTGTGTATATTTTTTGTTCTTTTGATTGTATATTATTTTTTTTTTTCAAGAAATCGTTTGCAGGTAGTTTTTGTATAGGGTTAAAATCTTCAGTTACCTCCTATCAATGCATGGTTTTAATTATTAGTTGGTTGTACATAATTACTTAGAGGTAAACTTATACTACAAAAATTACATTTAAAAAAATGTTAAATGCATGAATACATAAAGAAATAAATATAAGAACATATTTTTTTTCAAGGAAAGAAATTGAAAAGGAAGGGGAGCAATTTTTTCCACTTTTTCAATATGCACGATTAATTTCATAATTGTTATATCTAAGGAAAGTTCAATTGTTCATAGTCCTTACTCAAAATATCTATATGAAAATATACAACCAAGGTTCATTGCCTCTTATTGGGAAAAACACAGAGAGGGGGGGGGGGGGGTGCTGAATTAGTATTTTTAATTCACTTTTAACTTTTAATTTCACATTCAGAATTATGTACGCCACTATTGTGGTTGTGGTTTTGGTGCACAAGTGTACCAATCCACAATTTCTTAAGAGGAGTGGTTGTTTCCTGTAAGCCTTGGTCACAGGCAGATAAAAAAAAGAGTTAGCAGGTTAGTGAATATGCTATAAAACATTAAACACACTAAATCATGATATAGTATGCATATATAGAGAGAAAACAAAACAAAACTAAACATAAACATGAAAGCTCATAAATATTCAAACATAACAATAATACTAATGGTGGCATCAAGGTCCCCTCTTATTTCTTGTTGTTAGGAAGAAAGATACTACATTTCAACTCTTGCCAAAGGGCCCTTAGAACTATGGAATTCTAAGACCCGATGCAAGGAAATTTTTACCTTCTAGATGCTTGGTGCAAGGTCTCTCTCTCTACTCTAAAGGATTGAATTTGTTGGATGGACAACACCCGAATCCCCTCTTTACTTTTGCTATGGATTGCACACTACTGGATTGCTCATGGGAAATTTGGCCAACATAACAATGTGCTCTCCCTTTGCTCCTCTCTTGGTGGCCTTTTATAGATGAATTCATATTCTCCTTCCCTCTCTTGGTACATTGATGGATGGCGACCCAAGAGAGAGGGTTGATGCCATTTTGTGCCACTTGATTCCTTTGTGTGCTCCATTGAGGTCCTAAGGTGGCTTAGGAAACTTTCCTTGGGCAGCCTCAAGTGTGGGATCATTTCCTGGAGTGTGCCATGTGGTCCCGGAAAGTGAATTCCACCATTCCTAGGACCGCACAGCTTTTCAAGGGAAATCCGCGCAAAGGCGCGCTTATCGAAGAAAAATGCACAAAAAGGCGCATTTTTCTTGAGTACTTGGTGCACAATTTGATTTTTCCTCTTGACCTTAGAGGGATTTTAAAAATTTTTCAGATCCTCTAATGTGCCTCAACCCTATAAATCCTTCTGCCTGACATTTAATAATGTCATATTTTCTTGTTTGATTTTCCATTGATAACAATTTCCCCCTAATGTGTGAGGTCTAGGAAAAACTATATAGCCCAAATACATTAAAGTTTCTTTTCTGTGTAATGTGTGGAGAGAGAGAGAGAGACCTGTGTATAGCTAAAAGTTGAAAATTCCTTACAGTGCGTCGAAGAGTGATCATGTTCTGTGGGAACCCTGCAAGAAATAGTATGATAAAATAAATACAATTTTTCTACGAGACGTGCATGTCCCATGGTCATGATGCTTTGGCTAGCTAAAAAAATCCATCTAATAGATACAAATTGTTTCTGTGTCACTAGTATGGTAGTGATTTGCTGATTTGGTTGATGACGACAATTGTTGACGCCCTCAGGGGCATTTTTATTTGAAAATATATGGAATGTGGTGGCCACATGCATAATCTTGGTATGTCATATAAACACTCATTGTACACATGGGTGTATGAATGTGACCTTCCCGTGTAAGCATTGCTGAAATATATGCTTATAATGGCACAGGTCTTTAATGAATTTGAGAAAAGTGCAATGGTTGTAAAGTATGATACCATATTGACATGAAAGCTTGTGTAATAGTTGAATGTTAGGAGGATCGATGACATCCGTGGGCAATGATGATTCCCACAGTGCCACCCGAGAATGCCCCTATTGTGGTGAGGGGTCATCCAAGGTACTGCTTCCTTTTTGGAGGATGGGAGTTGAAGTCGACAAAAAGGAAGCCTCAACCGAATGAAAGTGTCACTGATGCAAGGGATCGAGGTCTCGGATTTGATAGGTTTAACATAGGCATGATGGCGAGGGGTGACTAAAAACTGATAATGGGGACTCAGCGGCCCAAGGTCAGAGTATAAAAAAGTAGTTTGGCGGCGGTCATAACTATTTCTGATGAGGAGATCCCTGGAGTTAGTAGGATTTCCAAGGTGGGTATATGTTGGTTATGAATGTCATGGTGGCTAATGTGTGAAAGGTGTGATACTCCGACCAAGGGTGACTAGGGATTGCTGCCATGGGATAAAAATGGATAGATGAGTGGGGGACTTTGTTCACCATTTGCGGTCTTTGTACACTTACCAAAAGAATGAAGCAATGGGATTGGATTGTACAAAACACAGAGACGGGTGCCCCAAAACATGACAGTGCTTGCTCATTGATGATGTGAGGAGGGTGTTTTTGCTGAGGGTGGGGGACCCATTGGTTGGTCTCTTATGTGGGGGTGATGAAGCGGATGGAAAATATCGCAGATGGGCTATGCTGATGGAGGTATGGTAGACCAAATGTGAGGCGTTGTGGTGCCCTTTCGATTTTCTTGAAAAAAATGGTAGTCTGGGAAAAGGGTTTTATTTTGATACTATAAAACTTGACTTGATGCATGATGGATGAATGGGCATGAAGTGCTTCCCAGATTGAAGTGGTATGGTCATGGTGTCATGATTTTTTTGATGTATGGTCTATTTTTTGTGAGGGATGCCATGGAGGGGAGGATCTACTGACCAACAAGGATGTTCATCATGTGCAAGTTTGGGAGATGATAAACATGGTCAGATGTTTGGAACCTATGGTTAATTTCTTATGGAAAAATAATGTCAGGATATGCAAATTTTTTCTGGGACTCTATCATGCTAAGGGTAGAATGATACATGCTCTGATACTTTCAGTGGCTAAAATGATGGATGGTTTGTACAATACCTGAAAAAAACATACCCCAAGTGAACGCATCTTCCTCATTCAAATATTATTGAAAAAAATGCACCGAATGAAAAGAAGATGAGAGAGGGCATGCCTGTTGGCACTATAAATTATTTTTTCGGAGGTGTGAATGTGTGGGGCCTCCTTTAGGTGTTATGAGGTGTTGATCACTGTGTTTCATTCGGTTTTGAAATTGGGCCTTATAAGCTCTCGTTATGGTCCTCCAAACAATCTGAAAAGGGCGACATATAGGCCAATATGGCTCGTTTC
This sequence comes from Pinus albicaulis, assembly GCA_034641835.2. NCBI lineage: Eukaryota > Viridiplantae > Streptophyta > Pinopsida > Pinales > Pinaceae > Pinus > Pinus albicaulis. The sequence goes on along the minus strand of CM076574.1, from coordinate 78,883,561 downwards.
ATCTCATTTGTGACATTAGAGTGTTTGAGGTTTTGAGAGGCCAGAGGCTTCTGTGGATATGTTATTGCCAATGCGGTCAGCCTGAGTACCTGAAATTTGTGATTATTGAGCCAGGTAGGCCCCATAATGTCCTGCATTTTATTTTTTTCAGTGTGACTGGGCAAGTGTCCATAAAAACCAGGTTTGTACGGATTCCTAGCCTTTTCTGGATTTAACCGTGCAGGTGATCAAGGAACACGCACAAATTTTTCGTGCAAAATTGAGGGGTTTGCACGAAATTATCATGCCTGTAAGGGATTTCTGCATGCATTTTCTACACTTTTACAAGTTACAGGTGCACGAAAGGTGCACCTATTTTAGAAACAAACACAGTGAGCATTGTAAACAATTTTGGGAAAAATTTTGTGAAAATTTTTCAATTTTTTGAATATTTTTATGTTGCTGATGTGTGTCTATTGTGGTGACAGGATGTTATGGAGGGAGAGAGACTGGCCTGACATCCATATTTCTATTGCACATGATGTAAATGCATGCCAACAGTTGGCGAGATGGGGTCTTCTTAAGTTCTTGGAGAACGACCTCTTGTGATCACAGGATCATCTTTTGCGCTACTTGATACGATGTTGGAAAAATTGGTGCAAGTTTATGGTGCTATGGGGGTGTGATATGACTATCCATCTCGAGATAGATATATAATTTGTGACTAGGCTACTACCTCAGGGCGAGGTGCTCCATTATCCGCTTCCCCCTGGGAGGGTGGATCTTTAGCAATTCGTGGCTAACCATTATGGCGGGGCACCTCTTATGGAGGGGTGAATTCAGATAGCCTCTATGACTAACCATGCCAAGCGGTGTGCTCTGTCAGTTATTGTGTGATTGACGGGGTCATCGTCACCCAATCAGGCATCGGGCCTGCAGATTGGTGTTTTGTGCCCACTGAGAGCTGGAAACTTCTTTGATTTTTCCCATCACTGCTACGACAGAATGCTGGCTTAGCTCTCAAAGGTCCATGATGGATCGAACTTATTCAGATATGCTAACATCTTGTGTAAAATTATGTACGAGAGAGTGGTGTTGCTGAGGCCTATGGTGGCAGTGCCTGCTGGGGGTCCTCATGAGCCTCATATGAGGAGGTGGGCCCCCGTGATGCCTCGCGGTGGGGGAGGACAGGTGGGGAATTATTGGAACTTCACTATAGAGGCTTGGTTTGAGGCCAATCCTCAGATGTTCCTGCCTTACCTGTATGCTGGGATGGACTTCCATGGAGACCTAGACATGGGTCTTCATGCGGGATATAATGGGGACCAACAAGTATGTTTTTTATGTTTTATTCTACATTTTTTGAGTATTTATGATTTATATGTGTATTATGATGACACTGACATAGTTGTGTTTACTCTTGTAGATGTTGGTGAGGTTGAGCGTCTTGTGGCTCGATTGGTGGGGCACCATCTGATCCGAAGGCCTTGAGGTGTTCCGTTACCAGTTGGTGGGCAGGGAGGGGTTCCGGTGTAACCTCAGGGTGGAGTACCTAGTGGTGACTTTGGCCCCTCTAGGGAGGGTAGTAGCTCGGCTGCTGCTGAGTGCGCTACGATAATTTCTTGGCAAAGGCTCACATTGCAGAGGTGATAGAGCAGATGGCTGCTCTAGAGGTCAAGGCCCGCGATCTAGAGGATGCATTGGGCCGAGTGGACCACCTTACTCAGGGGATTCCTACCTGTGGCTTTGTGGATGACTTCGACGATGTCTGGTTGGATACATTGATGGCCCGTGAGAGGGGCTTTCGACCAAATTTGTGCCGAGTGGCGGCCTCGGTCTTGACAACTGCCCTAGTGTTGGTACTAGGAGCAGTCGTGGGTCCAGGTGCCCAACCTGGAGGGGTACAAACCTAGAGGATTTTTTGTACACAGGGAAAGCACCTGTTATGAGGATGCTTCCCTTATTTTTGTTGACTTTCACATATGTATTTTTTGGTTGATTTATGAGTCAAATACATGACTCCTCTTTTGTACTCAGACATGTTTTGATATATATATATATATATATATATATATATATATGAGGGAGATATATTTTTTGCGGCTCTATATGGTGTGTCCCATGTTGATATGTGTTTATGGATGATGTGTTATGTTGATGGATATCTATGTGTTTTATGTTTTTCTTTTATGTATGATGGTTTATCCGAGATGCATTCTAGTTTAAAATATGGTTAGCTATGCAATCTGTTGTTTGGTTTTGATTTCTTGGCACATGTGTGAATGTAATGTGATCAAATTGACAACTTAATATTTTTGCACACAAATATTTTCTAAACATATGCGAATCCCGTACCTCAAAATTTTGGTTTAACTGTGACACAACTAATTAGGAATCTACGTAGATATGAAAGTGACAAATGCGTTGATTGAAGGCGTCGCACACGAGTCCAATGACGACGTCATATTCTGCCTGATTTTTTGTTGCTGAATCGATGCATACTCTATTGGTGAAGAATGGTGATCGGTTAGGGTGGTAGATGACCCAGGTGGCTGCTGCTAAAGTTTGAGACCATCACGATGCTCCATCAATGAACCCAAAGTAATGGTTGGGTTGAAAATCCATTCATGACACTAGAGAGTTTTTTGTGACAAGTCTTTCATAAAAAATTAAAGTTTTGATGCGTGTACGTTGATTCTAGAGCTGAGCCCTCTTGGCCCTTATGGGTAAAATTTCTTGAGGTAGAGACTGTTGTCGAGGTTACTCAGGCATGTTCCATCCGGCTCTTTCAAGATGTATGCCCCCTTGAGGAGACAATGTCTTATGACGTAGGGTCCTTTCCATAATGTTTTGAACTTTCCTTGCCCTAGGGCTTATTTTTCGACATCATAGCAGAGGACTAACTCTCCCTTGGTAAATGAACGAGGGTTGATGTTGTGATCGACTGATTCTTTCACCCACTTCTTATGGGCCTCGTTGTGCTAGAGAAACTGTCATCGAATTTCATTGACAAACTCTAGTTGTACTACGAATTTATTTAGAGGTTGCATGTCATCGAGGAGTTCGATGGCGGCGTGTAAATTCAGGATTTCACGTTCTATGGGAATCACGGCTTCAACCTTGTACACCAGGTGGAAGGGTGTGAACCATGTGGATGTTTTCACTATCGTGCGGTATGCCCATAGGGTGGAGAAAAGCATGTGGTGCCAGCTTGTTTTTTGGTTATTCACCATACATTGTAACATTGTTTTGAGTATTTTGTTCATAGCCTCTACCTATCCATTGGATTGGGGGTAGTATGGTGATGCGAATTCATGTGTGAATCCAAGATGGTGAGATAGCTCCTGGAAAACTTCATTTTCAAAGTGTTTCCCGTGTTCAGAGACTAACTCATTGGGTACACCGAATTGAGCAACGACATGGTTAAACAAAAATTGTGCAATGGTTTTTGCGGTGTTGTCGTATGTGGGCATAACCTCTGCCCACTTGGTGAAATAATCAACATCTACAATAATGTATTTGTGATTGCTCGACGATGCTGGGTTGCAAGTCATGAAGTCAATCCCCCATTTACAAAAGGGATCGACAACGATGATAGGGTGTAGGGGAGCAGTAGGGGCTCTCGCCTTGTGAGTGAAGTGTTGACATTGCTCGCACCCCTTGAATGTTGAAATGCAGTTGCGAAATAAAGTGGGCTAGAAATATCCTTCCCATAGGAATTTTTGGGCAGTGGATATTCCGGAGAGGTGGCCAGTGCAAGCTCTGCTTTGGTAGTCATTAAGGGCTTGTTTCGCTTGGTCGTGGGTAAGGCATTGACGTAAAATGGTGTCGATGCCTCATCGGTATAATACATCTCCCATAAGGAGGTATCGGGGGCCTGGTGGCAAATGCACCGAAAGTCGTCACGAGTAAGATGGGGTCTGAACTTTTGTGTTCGTAAAAACATGAGTATACCTTCGTACCAAGGGTCATCGATTGCTACGAGGAAGCGGTGTTTGTCTAGTAGTGAATCGTTGAATGGTGATCCTTTGGTATGACTTTGAGGTCCATAATGAAATCTGCTAAGATTAACGCCTTTTTTCTCTTGGGGGAGAAAAACTGTAAGTTGTATTCTTGCAGAATGAAAATCTAGCGGGCATATTTGTGGTTCATTAAGCGGTGTGTGAGTAGATATTTGATGAGGTTAATATCTACAACGACTGTTGTGGTCTTTAAGATGATGTAGTGGAGAATTTTTTGGATTGCGTGAATTAGCGCTAGGGTGATATTTCCTTCGGGCTCATATCTTAATGTAGGGCTTGATAAGGTTTTGTTGACGTAATAGATTATGTTCTCCTTCCCATATGGGCCCTCCTAGATCAGTACTTTGGCTAAAGAGGTCTCAAATTCTGATAGATACAGAATTTAGTCTTTTTTATAGTCTGGGGGACTGATCATCGGTGATAAATAAAATGTGTCCTTCAACAAATCGAATGCTTGTTGGGCTTGATCGTCCCATTTGAACGGGATATACTGTCGAAGGAGATGAAGGAATCCTTGAGCGCAAGTGGTGTAATCTGGGATGAAATGTCTCAGAAAGTTGGCTTTTTCCTATAAGATTTTTAGTTTCTTGAGGGTTTGAGGTGGAGGTACCTCTTTGATAGCTTGGACCTTTAGGGGGTCCACTCTAATTCCTTTCTAGGACACAATAAAACCTAAAAGTATTCCTGGTGTGAGGAAGAAGACACACTTGAGGGGGTTCAACCATATGTTGTATTGCTGAAATCGTTGAAATACCAACCGCAGATCCTCGAGGTGGTCTGATCGCTTCTTGGATCGAATGGTCAGGTCGTCCAAGTAGGCAAGGATAAGGTGTGCCGAGTCATGAATGATATAATTTATTTCCCTCTAGAAGGTGGCTCCAACGCTCTTTAGGAAAAATGGAATTACCTTGTATGCGAAAGTTCCCTAAGGGGTAGTGAACGCGGTCTTGTACCGGTTGATGTGGCGGATTTGAATTTGATTGTACCCAGAGAAGCCATCCATGAAGGAGAGGATCTCGTGACCTACACAAACATTGATAACTTGATCAATGAATGGGGTAGGGTAATTTTCCTTGGGACATGCTTTGTTCAAATCATGAAAATCGGTGCAAATGCGTACGGTGCCCTGTTTTTTCATGACGAGAAAATTGTTGGAAACCCAAGATGTGTAAGCGATGGGGTGGATAAACCTGGCATTGTGAAGCTTATCAATTTCTTTTTTTATTTCTTCCACCTTGGATGGGTGCAGTTGACGTTGTTTCTGGCGTATTGGTGGTACATCAGGCCAGGTGTCAATATGGTTCTCTACAATAGTGGGACTAAGCCCAAGCATCTCCGAGTAGTCCCATGCGAATATATCTCGATACTCTTGCAGCAAGTGGATGTAAGAGGTTATCTCTTCTGGTGAACATGCTACCCCTAGTGAGATTTATTTGACTTTTTTAGGATTTCGAGAGATATTCACCTTGATGGCAGATGAAATTTTTGACATGTTTCCTTCCTCGAATGCATTGGGCACTGGAATGGGGTTCTTGAACCAATAAACCTTCCCTGATGGAAGGAAATATTTTGATTCAATCGCATAAATCTCTTATTCTCCTGTCTTGTCAGGGCTGAATGTTTCTCTAGGGAGAAAAAGCGAATGGTGATGCATTGCATCCCATGGATAATCTAGCTTCGTCATGGTCTCAAGGATGTCCTCATTTGAATGAAATAATGATCCTAAGGGGGATTGAGTCTGCGCGAGGCCATGATGAAGAGGTTCAGTCATAACGGAGTTGGTCGACAGACAAGAAAAATATTCCATCGTTGATGTTGTGGAACCGGACGTGTTCGACGGGGTGCATATGGATTGGGTTTGCACCATCATTGGTACAAATACTCTTCTAGTTGCAGCTGACTCGACACCTATGACACATGCGAAGATAACCTTAGTCATGGTTATAATACATGATGATATGAATCGTATGTGTTGTATCGTGTCGTCGAAATTTGGTGGGGGAGGAATTTCCATCTTGGGAGTTTGCGTGAGAGAAAGTATAGATTCCTTGTTAGGATGGGAACTTTCTAGGAGTTGGAAGTTGTGCTTGGTACATAGGTGCCTAAATTTTTCCATTAATGGGCATGCCTCTGGTTCGTGGTTATGGTTAGTGCAGATGGTGCACGGTACCACTATGCCAACCGAGTAGATTGTGTGGGAATCGACACTACTCTTTGTCCCTGAAGTGGAAGCTCGGAAGGGATCTGGTGTAGGGGAGATGGTCCTCTACTGCCATTTCCAAGCTTTTGGCTTGGGTATATCTAACTCTTTTGGGGAGTGTAGAATTAACGCTTCTCTCACCGTTCAAAGCTTTGGGAGGTGTTCACATTTCACATTATGGTGAAAATGTGAGCAGATCCAACAATAGCAGTGTGTGATTTTTTCCTGGTTAGAGAGGTGCCTTTGAGGGAGGGATGAGACCATGCGAAATCTATTCGCAAGGTGCTTCAGTTCTTTGCACTGGTTGACGTAGTGGCTGATTTTGTCACATAGTCCGCATGTTGGCCTAGTCTGGACATGGGTCTTGCTAGGTCGATGCGCCTTTCTAATTTTCCCGACGTGTCGGAGTGGAAATAAGGTAGGCTGCCTGGGGGTATTCTGTCTTCCCTCATGGTTTTTAAGCTATGGATTGATGAGATCCCAGAGGTGTGTCTCTAATAAATGTATCATGTCAATTAGTGGTCGCACTCATAGGATATACGCACAACGCTTCTCATGGTGGTTGCCCTGACATACTAGGAAAAAAAACCATACATGGGTGTTCTCATCCTGTTTGTTTGGCGATGTGATCGGGTACCAATGACATAAAACTTCTAGCTTAGGGAATGTGGTGACCACATGATTGCATGTGTTACATAACGCAAATATTGTTCTTCTCTGGGGAGGGAAATTGGGGGTGACTAAGGGTTCCCCAACTGGCCGCTTTTCAGATGACAGGAAGAGGATGGATCTACTCGTCACATCTTCTTGCATCGTCGAGCTATCCATGGATTCTGTATCAGAGTTGTCTTCAAAGGAGAGGTGTACTATGGCTGTGCGTAAACTAGTTAGTGCTAAGAGAAATCGAGGGATGTAATGGCACTATTTTAAAGTGTGGTTGCCAAAACATATCGAACATGCAAATTGTGTTGCTTGCAAACCAACATAGTATACTCGTTCAACTAGATACCACCTTTGTACTGCGCATTCGTCAATGAAGTGGTCACGTTCACCGCACAGTGCACATCGTATGATAGGAGGAGGGAAGATTAATGTGAGTCTTTCTAGTGCTTGTTGTGCCTCCTGCAGGTATAATATGATGCGAGGTTCTTCTCCAGTTGACTGGATGTAGGGATCCTCTTGATAGGATTTCTCGACAGCATGTAAGGCATCTCTGTATCATATAATTTGTAGGCAATGATGGGTGTAATTCCCATAATGGCCACATATAGCGCATGCGTGGTTGGTGCGCAATGCTTTGCCTTGATTTTTGGTGGCTGGTTCCTTCTTATGGGAACTTGTTGCCGCGATACTTACTGCAGAGTCTAAGGAGCGGTTTTAGCTGTCCAACTCTGGGAAGATGTGGGTAGGGTGGCCTACTATGTCGCATATGGCATATGGTTGTAATTCCCGTTGCATGGTGGGATTTTATACCTTTTTCCCCTTTTTACTAGTTTTCTTGGTCGTAACCATCAGTTTTGTGATGGAAATTTCCTTCAATGGGATGATTGCGTCAGTCTCCTTAACATATGGGGCCTCCTTGGGAATGAGGGGGATTAACCCTGTAGAGGTGATGTTTGTGATTCCCGTCGTGGTAGGTGGGACCAGGTACCAAACCGCAATTGCAAATGATAAGTTTGGCAACACCACTGTGGCCAAGACTTGTTGCAACACAAAACCATATGGGGGGTAGAGGAAAGGAGTTTGGGAGGTGATGTAGGCTAGAGAGGTTGTCATGGTTGAGGTATCGGTGTTGTTACTGCTTGTCTCCATCTCTTGGCTAGCTTCGATGCTTGATTTAGAGATCATGCACATCATAGCCTTTGCGATATCAGATGATGATTCTGGTATAATAGGGGAATCTCTTAGAAATGACACGAAGATAGACGACGGTTTGAACTAGCCAGGGCCATATTCTTGGTACCGTGTTAGCGTCTCAGTAGATGTGTCTACACAGGGTGGAACGACATCAGTATGTGTTAGGGATCGTTTGTCGTGGTATGTCAATTGGTTGACAATAATGATGCGATCCTCATGGGGGAACATCATGGTTTAGAAGACGGAGGAGGCTATGGTTGAAATGGAATACATGTAACTCTGCCCAAGGAGTATATTGTAATCGAGTTGAGCATCCAATACTTCAATGTCTATAAGGACTATCTTTCTAGCCAAGAAGACTGGGTCATTTTGGTAGAGACCGATGGGAGAAGATGGGTGCTTGTCATATGCTCTGAGTGTGATGTCTGATGGCTTTAGTTCGGGAGACCGTAACTTCTTCTAGACATTATTTGACATGATGCATGTGGATGCACCCTCGTTAATGATACATCGGTGAATGGTGATGTTTTGGACTGACACCGATATATCGAAGGCAACCATCAAAGGAAGCCTAGGGGTGGTTTTATCTAAATCGAAAGACATTAGGCGTGAATCGGTAGGGTAGATCATGCCTAACGCGGAAAGTAAGGCTTTCCTTTGATTTGGGCATGATTGTAATACCTCCAAAGCTAACATGGAGGTGGGAGATTGGGCTAAATAGTCCACACTGCTATAGTTATGGTCCGCTTTGGAATGGTTTCCTGCTTGCCTAGTTGGTCCCTTAGCCATTTTTTGTAAAGGTTCAATAGGTATCTTTGATATAGTCAACGGTGTTATTGGAGCACTCTTGCTAGCTCCTAATGAATTGGTTTCTGGTGGGGTATCGTAATTTTTGGTTCTGTGTTTGAAAAAACATTTGTTTGTTGGTCATGTAGATTTCGTGGCTTTTATTTTTCGAAATCGTCAGGATTTTTTTGCTGTTGTTGGGAGCTAACTGTCCCTTGATGGGGGAAGGGATCATGCATGACAATTTTTTGCTGTGAGGATCCCCCTTGTCCTCGGTTACCCTGGAGCTTCTTCAGCTCGGGGAGATCGGGACAATGGTGAGTGTAGTGGCCATGTTCACCACAGATTATGCAAGAGTGGTTGGTCTGAATATTCTCCCTCTTGTTATGCCCTTGGGAGTTATTTGGCTCCTGGTTTTGATTTCGGTTGGAGTTTCCTCCAACCTGAGATCGCGGAGGGCGCTGTTGATTATTTCCCCCCTGTCTAGGATTTCCCTTTTGTTTGTTTTTTTATTTTTTCCTTGCCACGTTGGGAGGATAGCTAGGATTCTCCTGATTATATGATTGGCGCGATTGTGCTTGGGAAGGTTGCACAAAATTCGTCTGTGCATTATTCTGCATGGGTGGGTTTTATGCTGGGGATTGGGAATATTGGGGTCCCTATCCCTGGTTTGTGAATGGATGTTGGGGGGGAGCTCTTCCGTCAGCATTTCTAGCTGTGTATTGGGTCCCTTGAGCTGGAGGGTATGGACATCCTTGCTAATGATGGTACGACTACGCCCTATTGGTCATATTCTGCAAAGGTGCATGACGGATCCGGTAGCTAAGTTGCAGGATGTTCTGGTTAGGATCATATGCATAACCAGGGTATGACTACTGCTGCCTAGGTGATTATGGGTCAGTGACCCAATCAATCCGTCTACAGAGTTCGACGCGCCTGGAAATTATTTATAAGTTTGCAGGTGTAGAGCGTTAGGAAAGATGTTATAAATGTATCCTGACTACGTGTAAATAAGCTCAAGTTGTTGGGATTTATGGATGGCATCCTCTTCAGATGTAGGTTTTTGGGTTGCTACATATTTTGAAATATTTGTAGTGAGAGTTTTTAGGAATAGGTCCAGCAGAACTCGATCATCAAGTTTGTCTTTGCACAAACTATGGCGTCGCCACCATTCATGGAGGTGGTCTAAGATATGGACGGTTGGTGTCTGTCTAAAATGTGTTAGTAATTCCATCCCATAATCATGGTGGATGGGTAACTGAAAATATGTGAGGAACGCGGTAGCAAGGGTGCTAAAAGTTCCATGTGTAGCAAAAGGTTTCTCCACATACCATTTTGCAGCTGGCCCGGTTAGGGTGTGCTGAAATATTCTCAGTGGAATAGTATCATCAATGATGTTGTTCGATGAACACCACAAGTGCAAAGTCATTATGTGATCTCTTGGGTCTTCCGCTTGCTTCCCTTCGAACTTTGGAATGTCTGGAGGGAGCTTCGTGGGCATGGGGGGCCATGTTGGGTTGTGTGCAATAGGGTCATTTGTTAACTTGGTTAGATCGGGTAAGTTCAACGATGCTAAGAACGGTGGTTGTGGGTTGAGAGCCATTACAGACTATGAAGACATGGTGTTTTGGTTAGATATGGGGTTCTTTTGTGATGTACCTGGTTGCGCGTTCACTTGGCTCCCCGAATGGTTAGCGCTCCTCTGTCCCCTAGGGGTTGTGGGTGGAGTGGAATGTGGTGACCCTGTGGGGGTTTCCACTGGTGTGGCATTGGGTGACCCTCGGTGGTTCCCAACTAAATATGCCCCGATAAAGGATGAACCAATAAGGGTGGCAGTGTTCCGTCTTTGACACCTAAATGGTGAAAGACCTAGAACTCCTCCTGTTAATGGGGGGAGGTCCAAAATACATCTATATCGATGAGTTCCCATTGGGTATGTTATGGTGTCGACTAGGTATGGTTTTGGAAAAAAATCCTCAGTTCTATGAGAGGTGAAGTATCAAATAAAAAATGGTGACCACATACATAAAACAAAGTGAAAAAAAAGTTAATTTTCCTTTAAATTATTTCTATGTGATCAATCAATTAAAAAAGTGGTTTTGGTTGTTTTTGCGCGTGATACTCAAAATCCTAGAGACCTAAAACATCCTCACACTCTCAATTGTAACTATTCCTTGCGAAGATATATTTTTATGGGTACTAGGGCTAACGCCCCAAAAGAACTGGTGACGCCTTCCAGCATCCTAAGAATCGACCAAGGTAATGGGTAGAGGATCTAGTGCTGCCTGCACTGACACCTATAGGGAAGGATGCCCTAGATTGGCCACTAAGTACTATCGCCCCACGTGAGCGTTCGAGTCTTGAGTTTATTGGTAAATCAACTACCAGTACCGAGCATTAGATGTGTCAGGTAGCCCCAAATAATACCACACGCACAGGGCCTAAGCTTAACCCCCTCTGAATTGGGTCTCTGTGGCGCTCGGGTTTTCTTTTCCGTGGGCGGATAGATGAATTTTAAATCTCCCTTATCAATCAACTTCTATGTCTCAGGATGTAATTTAACCATGGTGGCTTATTGGATGCCTACCCCCATGGTCCTAACTTGAACTATAATTTTTTTTAGTGGCCCTTGGGGGGAAAATTAGTGAGTTCACTTAGGTTAGTTTTAGGGAGTCTTTAATTCATTTATGGTGTGGAAGTGTGTAAGAAAAAAATGAAAAATCACATAGTTTCAAGATGTGGATATGCGGTGATCCTTTCCAATCCCCTATTAATATATGTTTGATTGTTCCTTGGTATAAGAAAATCATGTGCGAATAGTGGGCCGCTTACAATTTTGTCTAGTTAATCTAAGTGATCAACTAAAGGGAGATGTAAAATTATCATAAGAGAGCCTTCATATGCTTGCCTAGGGTCACCAAAAGGTGCAAAGGCAACATAGATTACTTTCTTATCTTAAGATAATTAATTCCTGGTCTCAACTCCTAGTGCCAAAAATTAAACTAAAATTAATGATCTACCTAGGAAAAATGAAAACTAGCTAAGAATATGTGGATTAGGGCCACTTACTCCAGCTAATTATCTATGTGTTTTTGGTGTCTATTGTCACAAAAATAAGTTATTTCAAATTGCAAGTAAATTTCCCCCTACTTAAACTATGTGGTTTTTTGTAAAGATAAACTTTGAAATTTAAAAACAGTAACTAGCAATACTCAAATGCAACCAAAATAAAGTTCTAAACAGTCGTGGGATACCTCACACAGTGCTGTCAGTTTTTCTCTGGGCTGCCAACCACTTTAGAAATGGGAAATTGAGGAAAATAGCAGAGAATTTTGGTCTCTAGTCTCCACGCACAAAATCTTCCCATAAGCGCGAAATCCGTTCACAGGTCAGGGCTGAACGCGCGCAACTCTTCGCGTCTGTCTGAGAAAATAGCGTGCGGTTTTCTTGAGAATGGAACTTTTGGGATTTCTGAACTTTAGAATTTCACTGAGGGTGAATGAACTGAGAAGAAAAGAAGGGGAGTTGTCCAAGCAACACTCTAAAGCAGAGAGAAGGTCCTTGCAACAAGCACAACCACTTTAACTAAAAAGATAAAGCCAGTGGAGTCACCAATCCTGTGGTTATGGTTTTTGTGCACAAGTGTACCAATCCACAATTGCTTAAGAGGAGTGTTCATTGCCTCTAAGCATTGGTCACATGCGGATAAAAAAAATATTTGGCAGGTTAGTGATCATGATATTAAACATTAAACACACTAAATCATGATATAGTATGCATATATAGAGAGAAAAAAAACTAAACTAAACATAAACACAAAATATCATAAAGAGTCAAACATAACAATAATACTAATGGTGGCATCAAGGTCCCCTCTTATTGCTTGCTGTTAGGAAGAAAGATACTATGTTTATAATCTTGCCAAAGAGCCCTTAGAACTATGGAGTTCTAAGACCCGATGCAAGGACATTTTTACCTTCTAGTTGCTTGGTGCAAGGTCTCTCTCTCTACTCCAAGTTATTGAAGTTGTTGGATGGCCAGCAACCGAATCCCTTCCCTACTTCTGCTATGGATTGCACACTGCTGGATTTCTCATGGGAAATTTGGCAAACTTAACAATGTGCTCTCCCTTTGCTCATCTCTTGGTGGCCTTTTATAGATGAATTCAAATTCTCCTTCCCTCTCTTGGTACATTGATGGATGGTGACCCAAGAGATAGGGTTAATGCCATTTTGTGCCACTTGATTCCTTTGTGTGCTCCCTTGAGGTCCCAAGGTGGCTTAGGTGACTGTCCTTGGTCGGCCTCAAGTGTGGGATCATTTCCTAGAGTGTGCCATGTGGTCTCGGAAAGTGACATCTGCCACTCCTAGGACCGTTCAACTTTTCAAGGGAAAGCCGCGAAAAGGTGCACTTATCGAAGAAAAATGCGCAAAAAGGTGCATTTTTCCTGAGTACTTGGTGCACAATTTGATTTTTCCTCTTCGCCTTAGGGATTTTTTAAAATTTTAAGATCCTCTAATGTGCCTCAGCCCTTTAAATCCTTTTTCCTGACATTTAATAATTTCATCTTTTGTTGTCCAATTTTCCCGTGATAACAACTATTGTTCATGCAACCCACGTGTGTATTCTACTTCAGAAAATTAAATCTGTGTGTATCCAGATTACTAATCTTTCATAATTCCAATCAATGATTTAACTTAACCATTGCATAATTATTTCTTTAATCATTCAATATGTAGTATCAATGAGTAATAAAGAGAAGATAAATCATAAAAACCTAAGAAACACATCAACACATATGGACAACGAGATTTTAGGTGGAAACAAAATGTGGGAGAAAACCACCACTATTGTCGTCTTTGTCTTATTTTTTATTATATAAAGAAAATATTCATTAAATCTTCTACTGGAGAAAACTCATACCAACACACAAACACCCACTTTCAGGAAGCTATAACCTCCACTTGTTCTCCAACAACCACTAGAAGGGAGCTAAAACCCCCTGATCTCATTTAGCGACTCCTACTAGAAAGGAGAACCTGCCCTCTAGTTACTATTGGAAGGAAGCTCTGAATCCCTCACTAAAGGCTCCAACCCTCAACACCTCTCGTGGACCATGTTTCAAAATATCATATTGAAACCACCTACCACAAATACACATCAACAAATGTAGGCCACCTTTCATTGTATTTTCACATTGGACCCACATCAACAATAAGCCCGAACCAATATGAAAAACTTAAATAATAAATCTCAAAATTTAAATCACTGAAGCACCATAAACCAACTGAATCACTGAAACATCAAACTACTAAATATTGAACCAACAACTACATCCAAATCAAATCAATGCACAACCAATCCACAACAGATACAAACCATCTTGATCAATACATCACTGACACACAACAACAAATACAACATAACTCATCCCTATCATCATCAAGTAGCACTGCAAACCCTGACCAAATTTAACTTAGAATATATACATGATTGTTATTAAGTAGACCTGCATATATATGTGCTTATCATGTGTCATACCCACGTATATATTTCATCACACTGAAAAATATTATCACAAAATTTATACACGAGAATATAGAACCAGATCCACGTATTTACACGACCATACTGAAGAAAACCTACGTAAAAATATTAAACTACTGAATCATATCTTTGCTACAAATCACAACATCTGTCAAACCCAAATATGAGAAAACATACTATTACATTCACACATCACTACAGTCACACATCACTACATTTAGATCATGCCATCATCATAGCTACATATATAATGTTTTTAGCTACAAATATAAACATATCAAGAAATTAGTGTTTTCATTAGTCTTCACTACACTTCTAGATCTATCAGATTCGAGCCATATCCTATGGTTCCCTAGTGCACACGTGTTCCATATCAAGTCACATATTAAAACCATTCACTTGCACACCTAGATCCTTGATCACCATCTCCTTATATAGTTGTTGCCTTTGCTAGTACCATAGGGAAATACTTTGGTAATATTGTTAGTATTCATTAACAGGATCAATAAACGTTGCTGACACAATACTATGGGTAATTACCATGGTAATGACCCGTGGTATCTAACTTTCCACTTTTTGGATTATGTACATGATTTTTATTCATATGAAATGCATATGTATGCGACTCTTCTTCACATGGGTTGCACATACTTTTCGAACTTCACAATTCCCATATTTTCTTACTTGCACACTTGTATCAAGGTTGTCAACATACATCCTCATTTTTAAAATACCTGTCATTTGTATTAGTTCCATAAAATTAATTTTATAACCAAGTTGACATAAGGGAAATTTTTTTCAAGAAAGTTTCCATCAAGAACAACACATTATCCATAATTCCAACAATATCCCCCTTTGGACTTGATGGAAACCACTTTGCTCGTGGAAACCACCTACAAACACATGCAAATAACAAGTCTTCTTCCCCCCTTTGACATCAAGGGAAAAGGGATAAAATAGGATGAATGGATTAATTCCCTTACAGAGCTCAATATTATAAGTCTGATATGCTAATATGAATCATGAAATATTCATACTGTCCATGATCCCCCTAAGCATATGTTGGAGCTTCTAAAGATATGTAAAAAGGTACAAGGATTTAAATATATGGATAAAAAAATATGACCTTTCCTATCACCAATGACTCTATTCTCCCATGATTACATCAATCACCCAACATAATGTGTTTACATATAGGACCCAATTTTACATCAATCAACCAAAATAAGGGGGTTACATATATAACATGACTCAGTCCCAATATCCCACACTTGAATTAAGTTTACAACATAAATCATAACCCATGATTAAAACCTAGGTTTTTTCAGGACATTTATATCAAGAGTCATACATGACATCCAAAACCATAAAGAATGATTTCAACACTGAGGTATCTTTGTAGCAAAGCCATGATAATCATCAACAACAACCGTGTTCTAAATATGAATCTTTGACATAACCATCTGAAAACAACAACACAATAAAAAAAACATGATCATCCTTGACATGAGGAAAAATAACCAAGCAATAGTACCAACAAAAAAAAAGCATCGTCCATGCAATCCAAGCATCTATGATATAGTTACAACATCATGTATATTTTTCAGTAGTGGCAACAACAATAACCATGCATCCATATCACCAATAATGATATGAAATCATCCTAATCAACATAATGCAGCAAGGAGAGCTCAAGAAATCATAATACCAACAATGAACCATTAGAAGCAAGGAATATTCTCCCCCTAAACCTGTTCCAACTCTTCATCATTAATTCTAATCACATCATATCTTTCTCACCAATCAGAGAGACTAATCAACAACATTAATAAGAATTTGCAACAACTCAACATAAGTCATTATAAGCCAAAACCTGAAACAACATAAGGGTATCACCAACATACTGCAACAAACCATGTCAGATCCAGAAAGATAATACTATACTGATGGAAACATATGAGCAACTCCCCTTGAATTTGTGCCATTCATTTTTCATCACGGGAGATCATACAACATTGATCCTGTGGACCTGATAATCATCATCTATTCTTCATGATGTTTTGTACCTCAGATGAACTTATGCATTATCTGTTAGAAGTATGCATTGAGTAAAATATATTGCTGAGTGGGGGTCACCTTCTTTTACTTTTAATTTGAAGAAGAAGAACTATATCTCTTATTTATGCCTGGATTCTTCATTAGCACATACAATTTTTCTGCATTTATGAATACTCTTGCTATAACCTTTCCAATGTCTTCTTCTATATTTGAATTTAGTTTATTTAAACACAATTATATGTATTTTATCAGTTACTTGGCCTAAACTTAGAATATTCTGCTTTAGCCCCTAATAATGCATTAGGTGCTTCTGTATCCTTATCAAGTCTGGCCCTACCTTTTCTTAGAACTTTTTCTGGAGCACTATTTTATTAAGAATAAATTTACCATCTTTGTTTTTCTTGTGAGACACAAACTTGTTCTTACTCTAGACATGTGAAGAGAGTATCTACTATCCATGTACCATTCATATTCTTCTTCAAATGAGCATAGATAAATGCCACACATTGTTATTCTTCTTTCTCCTTTATATGAGGGGTATTGGTGGATCCATCTTTCTTAGGTATTTTCGTTCAATATTCTTGTCTAGTTGTTTTCTTTGGAGGGAATCTACTTGTTTTCTGTGTGAATCCATTGTCTTGTTCGTACCTTATTTTGCTACATGCTTGAAATTTTTACAAGTATAACATAACACATGACCAAATAAGGTAGCATCATAATATTTTTTCTTCAAATTTTGCTTATTGCAATCAATAAATTTGTGACCAAGTATATTGCAAGCAAAACAATATCCCTTAAATAAAGCTGAGTATTTGGGTCTTGGTGTTCTTCCTATGAATCTGATTTTGTAATTGGTTGCAAAGTGTCCAAAGTTATGATATATAAAACATTCAACATAATTTCCCAGAGGAGAGAATCTATTGATACTTCTATGGTTGGCATAAAATTATTTCCTTAGAAAATTTTCTTTCTATTATTTCCAAGTTTATTTCTTAATGACACTACTTCATCCTCCAGTATTTGAAATTGATCTTCTTTTTCCTCATATGACTTCCTCATTCCTTCTTCAATTTTACTTCCTTCTTCCAACTAATTATTTAACATGATAATATCTTCTTTGTAGGTATTATACCTTTTATCATATAGTTGTAGTAACTTTTGATGATCTGTATTCTCATCTGTGAGCCTTTTACTCTCTACTTTTGAATCTAATTTTTTTTCATAATCATTATGTTCACTTTACCTAAGAGGAAAATATCAATTAATTCATTATTATCATCACTACATAAGAATAAAAATGTGCAATCATATGTACAATAGCTATTACATCCAAATTAAGAAAAGAATCAATACCTGATAATTCCTTATGATTATCTTCACCATATTTTTCATTCTTGATCAACAGAAAGCAGGGTGTTCCCAAAGCTGAATATTTGATGACATATATAACCACCACTGCATCTGATATATCACTTTCACTGCCAAAATTTTCTTGAATTTACTTCTTCCTTTGAGCTACCTTCTTCTTTTTCTTCTTTTCCATTGTCCCTGATCCACTCTCAAGCAGTTAAGCTTCTGCTAGAGCGACCTTCTCTGATACTATTTTTTTGGAAACCTACTGTGAGAGGGTGGTGAGTGTGAATCAATATCTTTAATTCAATTTAAATTTAAATTTCAATTCATAATTATGTAAATTGTTATTATTCATGCAACATGTGTGTGTAACTACTTGAGTCAATTAAACCTGCGTATATCCAAATTACTAATATTTCATAATTTCCATTAGTGAGTTAACTTAACCATTGAAAATTATTATTTAGTCATTCATTATGAAGTATCCATTAGCAGTAAAGAGCATATAAATCATATAACACATAAGAAAAACATCAAAACAGATGGACACCATAATTTTAGGTGGAAACCTAATGAGGGAGAAAATCATTGTTTTTTTCGTCTCTGTCTCATTTCTGATTATATAAAGGAAATATTCATTACATATTGTATTGGTGTTGACTCTTACCAGCACGCAGACGCCCACCTATAGGAAGCTAAAACATCCACTCATTCTCCAACACCCACTATAAGGGAGCTACAACTCTCTGATCTCGTTTACCTTCTCTTAGAAAGGAGAACCTACCCCCTGAACAAATTTTCCAGCTACTATTGGAAGGAAGCTCTGATTCCCTCACTAAAGGCTCCAACCATAAACAAATATCATGTACCATGTTTCATAATCTTTCATAATGGATATACCTGTCACAAATACACATCAAAACTTGTAGGTTTCCTTTCATCACATTTTAACACTGGACCCACACCAATAATAAGACCAAATCAATGTGGAAAAATGAAATAATGAATCTCAAAATCTGAATCATTGAAGCACTGTAAAACATCTGAATCACTGAAAAAATATTGAATACTGAACCAACCAATGCATCTAGATAAAATTAATTCACAACCAATATGCAACAGATACAAACCATCATGATAAATACATAATTGTTTGACATCAATAAATATAATAAAACTCATTAACTGCCATCATCAAGTAGAACTACAAACCTTGAGAAAATTTAACTCAGAATATATACATGATTATTATTAATAAGACCTAAATATATACACACTTACCATGTGTCAAAACCACATATGTATTTCAAAATATTGAAAATATTTTCACAAAATTTATACGCAACAATATATAACCATATCCATGTATGTATGCGACAATACTGAAGAAATCCGGTGCATAAATGTTAAAATACATAATCATATCTTCGCTGAAAATCACACCATATGTCAAACCCTGATCTCGAAAAACATACTATTACCGTCACACATCACTACATTCATATCATGCCATCATGATAGCTACATATCTATCATTGTTAGTTACAAACATAAACATATCAAGCAAGTGTATTCACTAGTCTTCACTACACTTTCAGATATATCATATCTGAGCCATCTCCTTTCTCCCTAGTGAAAAATTGTTCTAGATCAAATCACATATGAAAACCATTCACTTGCACACCTAGATACTTCATCTCCATCTCCTTATATAGTTGTTTCCTTTGCCAATACCTTAGGAAAATAATTTGGTAATATTGTTAGTATTCATTGACATGATCAAATAAATGTTATCAACATAATACTATGGGTAATTACCATGGTAATGACCCCTAGTATCCAGTTTTCCATGGTTCGGATTATGTAAACAACTTTTTTTCACATGACCTTCATATGTACGTGACTCTTCTTCACAGGGGCCACGTATACTTTTCAAACTTCATAATTCCCATCTTTTCTCACCTGCAAACTTGTATTAAGGATGTCAACACATATCCTCATTTCTGAAATACCTATCATCTGCATTAGTTCCATAACCATCATATTATAACCACGTTTACATCAAGGACATCTTTGTCAAGCAAGTTTCCATCAAGGACAACACATTAGCAATAATGCCAACACCACTCTCATAATCTAAAGACACTATGTATATAAAGGTTTTATGGATATGGTTTTTTCTTAGATATATTATTTAAAGACTAACACTTTTTATATCTCTATTATGCAGTTCGAAATATGGTATATATGATGTTAGTTAGTGCAACCAATGATGATTAAATCAATTAACAAAAATATTTTTGCGATCAAAGATATGGAAAATTACTTGTAGTTATTTTTTATTGGTATTACCTATATTTTTTCTTTTTGATGTTAAATACTATTTTTTGAAATTTAAATTATTGCGTTTTCAATATTTGTATTATATGCAAGGTGTCTTTAAGCCCTCAACCACCCCAAAATTTTTAAACAAAACTTAAGGATCCTATTTTCTCTTTAAAGTATGCATATTATTTCTTTTTGGATTTGCATAGGCATTGGTTCTTCATTCATTTTTCAGCCCCAATAATTCTTTCTATATGGATAGGCCAACTTAGCCCTCATGTTTTACCTACATGGTTATTGTTTGGTTTCACTTTCTTTTCTGACTTTAGTTGATTATTTTTCAATCAATTTTTGGTTTGCTTAGTTACTTGAATCACCACTTTAATGACCCATCTTGAGCTACTAAAGAAATATGATTATTAGCATGCATACGAGGCATGTGTATGCTAGTTGCATATGCATGCATTGCACTAGTATATATACTAGCTTGATAATATAAAATTTCGAAGTGTAAAAAAATAAATAAATTATTAAATGCATTAATTAATAATATAATTATAAAAAAATACAATAAAAATATGTTAATTTATTTCATTAATATTATTTAATTAAATAATAATTTATTATTATTATAATTGGGAAATACATGTCAATGTATGTTAAAATAAGGACTCTAGAAATATCCTCCACTCGAGTGAGTTGAACCAACAAAGTACAATGATCTTCATTTAATATATTTAATTAAAAGAAAAGACAACTCATTCAAGTAATATTATATAATTTTTTTTGGATAAGTTCGAGGCTAATTGGAACATATGAGGGTGGGCTTTCTTCCACGTAAGAAACCTTCCCTATATAAAAAATATAAAATGAGAGGACAGGGGATGTTAGGCACGAAAATTTGGAGAAAGGGAGGGATATTGAGAACTTTAGATATAGACTTTGTGAGGTGGGTAAGATTGGGGGTTGAACCTTGGACCCAAAATTTTGATTCTTTTCCTACAAAATTTGGGCACAGTTCATGGAGTTTTGGGCACAAGGTCTAGAACATCGAAGTCTTCTGGGTATGGGCCCTGGAGAGGCTTGTCCCAGATTGGCTGGGTGGAATCAGTTGGTTTGGAAGCAAAGTAGGAGCTCGGGACTTGGATTCAACCCCATATATCATCCAATGATCAACATCAACTAGGAGAAGCTAGGCATGAGGAGATGTTTAATTTTGTATATTTAGAAATGAACTTAATTGTGAATGAAATTTTCCTGATAGAAAAGAAAGCTCATTGTTATACTTTGCATATGTATCGAAGCTTTATATTAAAACACTTTCAGACCTTATAGGCCAACACCTTGTTATAGTCCACCACCATGCAAATGGAATAAAAAAAAACTAACGTATAGTAAAACGAAGAGTGATTATATTAAATCCATAAACCTTTAATTTACATATCCAAAACTCCATTTTGCTAGATATTCAGGACTTGTCATAATTTTTTTTTAAATTATTTCGATATCTATGTTTCATTAAGAAGATTTTCAGCCAAGGTAAAAAATCACCATAACCTAAAGATTCAAATAGTAAAAACATGTTAGAAAACAAAACAAAATTCAAATAAAAATATCAACATTATTAGAAAAAACACAAAGGGTGAGTACTCTAGTTTGGAAAATGAATGCTTTCCAGGCATCATCAAGAGTCTAAATATAATAACAAAGTTATCCTTAGGTAAAATTTCTAAGTATGCTTTTAAATATACATATCTCAACAATAGGAAGATTGTGACGATAGTGCAAATGGCTGCCATGGAGCTTGTTTACTCTTTAACATCGTCAAATACAACTATAACAAGAAACATACAAGTGGAATTTTCAACTAGATGTTTATAATAATATTAATATTAACATTTATATACCATTAATAACAATTATATAACACCAATTTTAATTATTAGTAATATTTTTCTTAGAGAAATATTGATAGCACTAATATTAATATTATAAACAACAATAATAATATTAGTAATTATAATAATGTTGCATTCATATTTTATTACATTAAGAATATTACATTAATTATCACATACATATATTATTAACTTAATAATTCTGTGTAATAATTCATTTGTATATTAATATTAATGCTATTAATAACATTATTACCTTTAGTATGTTGTTAATTTGTTGGGTTTCATTATTGGGTTATTGAAAACTTTCATAACAACAATTTAATATTTTAAAAGTTGAATAATAGTAATGATATTGTGATTAATGATAATAAAAACAATAATGTTGTTGCAATGTTAAATTACATTGCAATTTATTCAACATTACAATGTGACATTGCAAAACGAGTTGGGTTTTAAGATTAAGTTTAACTATTGGGTTTTAACATTTATCAATATTATAAAACCTTGGGATTGATATTATAAACCAAAGAGATTAATAGACCTAAGGGATTATTGAAAACAATGGTAAACCATTTTCAAATTTGGTCAACCATGGTCCTCAATTATTAACCATTGCAACCATTGTCAACCATAGTAAACATAGTTTCTTAATCTTTCTTAACAACAATATTAATATTTAAAACGTTGAATAACAGTAATAATATTGTGACTAATAGTAATAATAACAATAATGGTGTTGCAATGTTAAATTACATTGCAATTTATCCAACTTGACAATGCAACTTTACAAAATTGGTTGGGTTTTAACATTGGATTTTAGTATTGGGTTTTAACATTTATCAATAATATAACTTGGGATCAATATTATAAAACAAAGGGATTAATAAACCCAAAGGGTTATTAATATTATAAACCTAAAGGAATAATATTATATACCCTTGGGATTAATATTATAAACCAAAGGGATTAATATTTAAAAACGAAGAAATTAATATTATAAACCCAAGGGATAAATGTGGGTGACTATGTTAGGGTTTATAATATTTATACGTTAATACATGTTAACTATGATTTACTATCGTTGGCATGGTCAACTATAGTCAACATGGGCATCACATTGAACAATAGTCAACATGACTACCTTGGTGGACCATACTTACCTTGAGAATCATGGTTTATCTATATGTGACCTATAGTGAACCATAATGGATTGTCATGGTTGACCATGGAGGCTTATAGTGGACGATTGGGGTTTACAATATTAATCTCTGGGTTTATAATATTAATCCTACAGTTTAATATATTAAAAATATATTTTATATTACTAATATTAAGGTTGATTAACCCATGGGGTGGCGACTTATTGGTGATTGAGTGTTTTGTTAAGGCACTCATTCATAAAGGTCACCTGTTCAAACCCCATGGGTGCTCGTCAGGTGCAAGCCTGTTAAAAAAGTTGTGGATTGTTAGCGTGAGACAATACCCAGCCAGGGGGGTTTTCA
Source organism: Pinus albicaulis (assembly GCA_034641835.2). Taxonomy (NCBI): domain Eukaryota; kingdom Viridiplantae; phylum Streptophyta; class Pinopsida; order Pinales; family Pinaceae; genus Pinus; species Pinus albicaulis. The sequence goes on along the minus strand of CM076574.1, from coordinate 78,860,031 downwards.
TTGGCATCAACGTGGTGTGATCTTCGGTGGAAGCTATGATTGTATGGTTCTCGTTACTGGTTTCCCTCTTGATACCAAAATAAATAAATAATAATAATAATAATATTAAGATTTATTATATTGAGTTGTATATAATAGAGATTTTTCAACCATAGTAAACATGGTTGATAATGGTTTATTTAAAACTAGGGAAAATTTTAGGGGTTAATATTTGCAGATGGGCTAACTGTCCATGTTTTTTCCAAAAAAAGGGTTCACGATTTTCCATTTTTTATAAAAATGACTTGCCCAAATTTTATAGGATAAAATTATTTTAGCTAAAAAATCACCAAAATTGTATAGAGATTATATAATAACATTAGAAATTGGGGTTTTTTTACAAAAAAAATCACCAAACATTTTGATAATGTCCATAAAAGGGACTAACAAGATTTGTGAAGGTTTATAAAATTTAAGAAAATTTCCCATCCCTAAATTTTTCCCTATTTAAAAGTCTTTAATAACAACAATATTAATATTTAAAAAGTTGAATAATATTAATAATATTGTAAATAATGATAATAATAACAATAATTAATGTTAAATTACATTGCAATTTATCCAACGTGACAATGCGACATTACAAAATTTGGGTTTTAATATTGGGTTTTAACATTTATCAATATTATAAACCCTTGGGATTAATATTATAAATCAAAGGGATTAATAAACCCAAGAGATTATTAATATTATAAGGGATCAATGTTATAAAATCTTTCTGTTAATAAACCCAAGGGATTATTGATATTATATACCCAAGGGATTAATAAACCAAAGTGATTAATATAACAAAACCAAGAGATTGATTTATAAACCCAAGGGATAAATGTGGTTGAATATGTTAGGGTTTATAATATTTATAAAATAATAGATGTTAAATATGCTTGACTATTGTTAGCATGGTCAACTATAGTTAACATGGGCATCATAGCCAACAATAGTCAACATGACTACCATGGTGAACCATACTTACTTCTAGAGTCATTGTATATTTATAAGTGACCTATAGTTAACCATAGTGAATGATCATGATTGACCATTGAGGCTTATAATGGATAGTTAGGGTTAAAAATATTAATCGTGGGGTTAATAATATTAATCCCAACATTTATAATCCCAGGGTTTAACATATTAAACTTAGGGTTTATATTAATAATCTTAGGGTTTAATAGATTGGGTTTTATAATGTTGGGGTTTCGTATTAGGGTTTAATATTGTGACATTGGAATGCGACAAAAATATATCGAACATCACATTGAGACATGTAACAAACATTGTCTCAATGAAACAATAAATATAACAATTATTGTTGCAATGTTACGTTACATTGAAATTTATTCAATGTCGCATTATGACATTACAAAATTGGGGTTTAATATTAGGATTTATAATACTAATATTAGGGTTTATTATATTGGGATGATTAATATTATAAAACCAAAAAATAAATATTATAAACTCTTTGGAAGTAAGGAAGGAAGTTTTGGCTTGGTATCTAGAGGTGGAATTTATGTGGTTATGGGTATTTGATATCTCATTTGATATGATTCTATCCGAAGATATTTTTTGGGTTTTACCCTTGGAGTGGTTTTTCCTTGACTTGGAGCCTATATTTTGTGTTCTATTGTCTTATGTGATCTTCATGTTTTCATGGTAATTTCTTGATGAATAAAGAAAACATAATAATAATAATGATGTCAGATTCACAAGTAATTATCATGTAATGGAAATCTGATAAGTTAAATCCTCTCAATTTCAAACACTATGTACGTTGATATTGGTGGCATTGATTGTTGAACTCCTCTCTCATGACCCTTGTAAAAACATACCCTTCAGTTAAGAAAAATCAATAGTTTGGCATATTGATGATGAAGAACACAACAAAGGTATTAATTTGATGATATGTAGCTATTTGTTTAGTGTGACTTTTTTGGACTTTAGAGGTCATTTTGAGACTCTTTATTGTATTTTTAGTTCAAAGATTGGATTGTGCTCGGTGTTATTTTGGTTGTATGCACCCTTGCTATATACATGAGAAATTTTGCATATTTGTATAAATGGTTAGGATTCATATGAATGCACATGAATATATTGTTTTTTTTGGGGTTCAAAATTTGATTATTTCATGTACTTTTGGTCAACTGATTTTGTAGTCTGGCTTTTTTCTTGGTTTTGGTTTGGTTGAAAAATGTTGGGCTCAACCAATTCGATGAACGGTCTAGTTCTGATAACATTTATTTTGAACATTGAGCTTCAAAGTTGGTGTTTCCTTTTTAATTTTGAAATTAGGATGCCTCCATCCATGAAACCCTAGTTTTCTATATACAAATATAAAAAAATTCTTGCACAATTGTGTGTGTAGTGATTTTGTTCATGAAACCCTATATTACTCCATAAACTTCATGTAATAATCCCTAGAATACTCCATAAAATTCATGTAATAAGCCTTGGATTCTATATATGAATCAGTAAGCTCCTCGATAGAAGACAAATTCTTGTCCATGAAGCTTTAAATTCCTTTAAACAAGCGCTAGATTCATGCCCATGTAGTAATTTATTCTCCTTTTCAAGTGTCGAGTAACAATGAAATGTAGTGGGTATTGAGTATTAATGAATCTCTAATAATATTCAACATCTATATAATAATAATTGTTTAAAAATTTGTCATTGTTATAATAATATTGGTATATCAATATCAATATTGTTATTTTAAAATAGTATCAACAATGTAATACATATTTTTAATAATGCAATAAACATGATCAGTAATATAATAAAATATTGCAGTGTCAATATTGTCATATCATTCAATTAAATAACTCTTGGTGATGTGAAGTTGAGTTACACTTTTTGCCCTTTTTTGAGAAAAAAACTTATATTTTTTCAGTTCTTCAACTTTCTACAAGCTAAAACAATTTTTTTGTTTAGAATTTCATTTTGTGATAAAAATAAAAGTTGTCAAAAATTTTGTTAGCTTTCTATTAATTATTTTTTGGAATTTTTTTATACACATTTGTTATGTCAAATTACCGTTTCTTTGAGTGTGTTTTTTTTAACAATCAACGGATTCATAAGAAGTCGTGTTAATACGCAATGTTGTATTCTTTGAAAATTTGTGCTTTTGAGAAACAAAATGTGCTACAACAATCTAGACAGAGTCTACTTCGGTTTCGTCATATTTACAAAGCCAATGGATGCATATCATAATTACTAGAATTTTTTGAACTGGTCGAATATGAAAAACTGCATATTCTGAATATGTTTTGCGACGCAAGAAATTTCTTAACATATAAGTTATAAACTAAAAATCTAAAAGATACCCATTAGAGACAACGGACCAATGTAATGTACGATAATTTTTTCAATTTTTTTTACAATGTATTTTGGAAGATACAGAATTTTGATTTCACTGAATCATAATGACCTTCAGAAATTATTTGCATCCGTTTTATTACAAAATTAATTAAAATTAGTAAATATTTATGAAATTCCATGAAAGTTATATTTCCTGAAAGTAAATTCAATTCTGAAAATGCTTGTCTTGGTTCCGATAGTTAATTCAGAATGTTTCATGGAGTTTAGTCAGTCCAAAGTTGCATAAACATATTCAGGGCTTGGCTCTGCGTAAATGGTGACGCGTTAGTTTGGCCGAACTCTTAAACAAAGTTCAGCCGATTTTTTTTTTTGCGTTGACGGCACGTTAAATCAAATGACAAAGCAGTTCGGCCGAACTATTTATTAAAGGTTTGGCCGAACTTTTACTTAACTTTCCGTCGGCCGGAAAGTACTGCCGAGCCCCTCCAAAAAACATTTCGCAGCAATATAAATTGCCGTGAAACCATTCATTATTTTCGCATATTTTTGCACTTTTGGTCTGATTTTACAAAAGTCTTGATCTGATTTTACAAAGAATTGTTTTGGGTTTAAGGAATTTTCTTGGAGGTACATTCAAAGGACTTCAAAGGACTTTTCTTTGAGACACATTATTTTCGTACATTTGATCTGATTTTGCAAGGAATTTTTTTGGGTTTAAAGAATTTTCTTGGAGGTACATTCAAAAGACATTTCTTGGAGGTATGTGATACAGTTTTTTGGGTTTTTTTTTTTTATTTATTTATTTATTTATTTTTTTATAAGTATGGATTTGGGCTTAATTTCGAAAGGACATTTTTTGGTTTTGGGTTGAAGTAAATCTTTTATAATGATTTTTTTAAATGAGTTTTTTTGTAACTTTTTAAATGAAATTTTTTCGTAGGACTTGGAAGGAAATATTTTTTAACTTCGTTTCATTTTTATAAGACATTTTTTTCTTGAATTTTTTAAAGTGAGTGTTTTGGATTGAAGTATGTATTTTTTGCAAAAAATTTAAAATGAGTTTTTTTTTTAAATTAAATCTTTTGTGATGTTTTTTTTAATTGAGTTTTTGTCTAAATTTTTGAAGGAAATTTTTTGAACTTCATACTCTATTATCATGGGAAATCGAAGAAATTATACGAGAAAATATGATCAAAAAAGAGACCCTGAGGAACGTAGAGAAGAGACGAGACAATCTCGCAAAAGAAATATAGAATCACTCTCAAATATTGAAGGGGGAAACCAACCTCAACTAGAAGTTGAAACATGTATGTAAATGTAAATATTATGATTTTGATATATTTAAAATTTTCCTAGTGTAAAATGTGAAGCTTAATTTTTATTTGATCAACTAATTTGAAAAATATTTTGCAATGTAAACAAAGAGAGATATTCCTCAAAACATTGATGATGAGATACAAAATTTTGAAAGAGAAAGTGAAAGAGATATTGAACCAATGATTGAAGATGGTGAAAATGATGAAAGAAATTCAAGTGAAGAAATTGAATCACAAGGTATGTACACACACACACACACACACACACACACACACACACACACACATATATATTGAACACATGCACGTATTATTGAAATTATACATATATTTATTAATTTAGTTATTTATTGAATATGTAAACTTATTATGTACTATTCATTCGAATATGTACAGATGAAATCAATGTCAATGACGAGATGTTAGAAAATGTTGACACTCACACATATGGAGATAAAAAAGCTGACCATTATATACGATATCATGTTAACCGCATTTTTGAGAAGTATTTCATAAAGGAAAATGTGACAGTTCAATCCCAAGTGTTGAAAGGTCTCCTATCATTAAGGAAATTAAAAGAAGCTATGACTTTATTGGGTATTCGAAAATCAACCAAAGATAAAAAAATGAAGGAAAATGTGATACAAATTATAAATAGTGCTATAAATTCAATTAAAAGATCTAGACAGAAAAATGTTTCACTTGTACGTAGAGAAACACATATGGCAGTGATTTCATCAAGTACTAAAGAGAATTGCTTGGTAAAATCTATAGCATGAGCATTAGGAACCTCGCGAAAAACTTTGCACAAACATCATAAATTTCGGTTGCAAATAGATGTAAATGATGAACTTGCTTGTTGGAGAGCTATTTGTAGACAACCATATAAAGATAGACTTGGAGAAAATGTTAAAAAAATAATATATGAATATTGGAAGAACAATTCGCGTGTTTCGACCACTGCAAGGCATGTGACTCAAAGAAGAATAGCACGAAATCAGTACGAAGAAAATGAAAAAAATTTCTTGGAAACCACTCAGATAGAGTTGTTCAACAAGTTCAAAGAAGAGAATCGTGAAATTCATGTTTCAATCAGTGCTTTTGTTCAACAAAAACCATGGTATGTAAAACCTATCACCGTATGCGACACTTGTTGTTGTTGTTATCATGTGGAATTTGAGTTATATTATGACACATTCCTTGATTTTGGTAGAACATTTTGGAAGGATTCACCTCCTCCTTCCACTATCCGTGATTTCATATCTCAAACTCTATGTGAAAGAGAAAGCGATGAACTATTTTACAAAAAGAAATGTGTTGGTGGGAAAAAATGCGATGATTGTGGAAATTTGACTAAATTTCAAAACAAATATTGTACTGATATAAATGATCAATAATTGTACAACATGAAAGTGAAATGGAAGAGATATGAATATATCCATATATCGATTCAAGGTGCAAATAGTGTTAAAAGAATTGAATTATGAGAAGAAGAAATTTTTGTGATAGACTTTTTGAGAAAGTTTGAGGCAGAAATTTACAAATACACCAAGCATTCCCATAGAACTTGATGGAAAGACTTTCAATTTAAAAAATCCCACAAATTTTTTCCACCAGGGACCATTTTGTCAGTAATTTATTTTGCAGAAAACTACACATTTGTTCCACAAAAAGAAATTCAGAGTGGATACTATCATTCTGACCACGTCTCCATGCTTATCCATATTCTATATAGACATGCTGAACAAAAGGTCGATCATATAGAAAGCACTAGTGAAAATCGACATATTATTAAAGAATATCACTTTTATATCAGTGATGATCGTACACATGATACATATTTTGTACAAAATTGTTTTGGAAAAAATTATGATTCCTTGAAAAATCGTGGAATAACATTCAATGAACATTGGATATGGTCAGACAGATGCGTAGGATAATTCAAATCTGCACAATCATTCTTTTGGTTGTGTTGTCTTCATAAGAAAACCTGCATTAAACATTGTTGGAATTTCTTTGATACTGGCCATGGAAAAGGAGAACATGACAGTGCAGGGGCATGCATAAAACGAGAACTTCGAAGATATCAAATGAACCCCTCTACAAGCCGACTTGTGGATGCAAAAGAAGTTGTTCAATGGTGCATCGCTGCTCTAAGCCATGAGACTAACCGATCAAGGGAAGTGCGACGGTACATTCAATTTAATTTTTATTGAATAACTAATTAAATAAACAGTGTACATTTATCACAATGATTATCTTTGATTGTATTTTGATATCATATTTACATTCTTATTTAAATTTTCCATATAAAGGTTTTTTTGGCATATTGGGATCGAGGACGTAGATAGATCAATTGGAAATGACGTTGAAACAATAAAAGGGACTCGAAAATTGCATTCAATTAAAACAAAGTCATCCAGAAATGTGTTTGCATTGGATAAAATAAAATATTCTTGTTTTTGTCTTGTTTGCATAGACAACACAAAATCCAATGACGTTTGTGGAAACAAAATGTATGTAAAATATTGGAAACATAAAGAGCTAAATACAAAGGGAAAAATGTCCGTTGCAATGTTTGAAGAAATTCAATTAGAGGAGACTACAATATCATCCGATGGCGATCGAGTTTCTGATCTTGTTAGAGAAGGTAACATTTTAATTGCTTTCTAATGATAAAGATCTAGAAATAAATTTGAATATGTATAATTTTTTCAAGTTTGTTTTATTGTGCAAGAGATGTTTTTGTTGTAATTGCACCTACTGACAACGATGAAAATGTGAAGTATTATTTGATGCATTGCACTGAACGAAAATTGAAATCATTAGAAGACTATAATGATCATGGATTTCCATATGAAAGAGGATCTATTATACTGAAAGGTTATTTTTTCAGACAAACTAATCAAAGTGGAAATTTTGTTTACTTTGAAGAATATGAACCTGATTTCATAAGTTTAAAATATAGTCACTTGATGTGTGCAGCACACATAAAGTTGATCGAGGTTCAATCTGTTAGGTCCCTGTAATCAGCAAGATTGGAAAAGTCCGATCGCAGGGAGAAACATCGTTTCAACCACTTTGGGATTCTAGGATCTAGCCTTCCTGAATCCGGAGAGGGATCTCTCCAATAAGTGCAAAGATGGATTTGTTTTTGAAGTTTGGGGTAATGATATTAGGCTAGTTATGAAGGCCAAGGGTTTGTTTTGTTTTTGGATGGTTGAGCATGAATATTATTTGAGGGGAACGTTCTAAGTGCAAAAAGTTTCAAAGGTGTGAAGTTGCAAGTGAATAGAACAAATTTGGCTAAAAAGATAGATATAACGCTGGTTTTTAGTCCATTGGGCTATGGATTCATAACAGGGCTTTAATTGAGCAACAACATCAAGAGTGGTCCAAGGGGCAAGTCATCTATATCAAAAGATTATTGAGATTAAAATGATGGAATGGAAACAATAAAGTGTTGGAGGGGTGGAAACTGATAATAATTTCACAAGGGATTTATAGTCAGTCCAAACAAGAAAAAGCCTCTTAAGTAACTGTTTAAAACCAACCAAGGACAGAGCTGACCATAGACTTCTTGGGCAAGTTTGTATTAAAGAAGCTTAATTGACAAACAATCCAGTAATTCGCATAATTACCTTCAGAAAGTATGAAAACACATAAGAGAAAACAAAATGTAACTTAAGATCAGATAAGGTACTTTTAAACCTGGTCTGCTTTTAGTCAACACCAAGGGAAACCTTCAGAATCTGCCTTTGTAGAATAGAAACTAGAAACAGGGCAAACCATCACTTTCTAGTCTAACTTTAATAAGAAAATGATGAAAATAACTTTCAAGAACAATGTTTAAAGCAAACAGTAGGATGAGGGAACACCAACATTCCTAACTACTTAGACTGTATTGAATCATTCTTAAATAAACAAATTGGAGGAAAAAATTGAGATAAAGCTTATCAGTCAGAGAAGGGTACTGGTAAACAGTGAATCCTAACTCTATAAATGTTGTTCTTTATCAGAGAATAGTGAACAATATGATGTACATAGAAGGAAAAACCATAACAAAGAAAGGGGCACTTCACCAGTGATATAGACCAGGATCCCAAGAAACAACTTGTTATTGATGTCAAACTAGTTACAATACTCAGGTCCAATGTTTCAGTTCAACAATCATCTTCACTATCCAACCTAACAAATCTAACACAAACAGAGCTTCAAGGGCCAGTGAACACTATTTACAGATAGAATTTTCAAGCTCAATTATATTTAAAAGTTCTACAACCCACCGTTTCTCATCTTCTACAGAAGTATTTATAGAAGAATGAGGAGGTGAGATCTGATAAAAGATCTCTTAGGACAATTAATACAGATTAATCACTCCTCGGCCTTTGAGGGGCTCGATGGAGAAGTTTACATGTGTGTTACTGTATTAATTGATTTACATTTATGAATTAAGCTCGGTGGGATATTTTTTTGACCTTTGAGGCTCTGTTTTATATTAAAGTAACTCTGCTGATATTTTGGGCATTAAATTCTCTTGCAGAATTAACTCTCTGGCTACGCTGAGGAAAATATCTTTGTTTAATCAATAACTTCGGCCTCTTGTTTGGATGCTGGTGGCTACAGGTGGCACTGTGGTAGCTGAGAGGAATCAATTTGCCTTAGATGTGGTGGTGGAGGCCTTTCTGTCTGATAAAACACTAATGATTTTCCTTTAATTGTGTTTTAATTTGGGGGATTAGGCTTTTGATAATCAATCTTAGTCGTGATCTCGCAAATCCGTCTTCAATCTTCTGTTCTGCTGTGTTCTGTCTTCAACACTGATACTCTTTTAATTGTGATTTAAAGTCATTGTGTCTTGTTGATGTGCAGGCCGCGCAGGGCTCATATGGCATCAATGCCTCATGAAACATTGACGAAACATGGAGAATCAACCCGTGGATGGCTTCTCTTTTAATGAATCGAAGGCATGAGAATCGTCATTCCCAGCCCTCGGATTTTCTTCATTTATAATGGAAAAACCATTGAAACACTTGCAAAACACAAAAAAAATTAAGAAATCTTGTGTTGTGGGTTTAACTGCTGCAGAGGATGTGGGGAGGAGTGTAGCCGTTGGATTGCAGCATCTAACGGTGGAGATAAACCAAGAGAAGGAAAAAAGGAGAGCGGAGGGAAGAATAAGACGAAATGATCTGGGATTGTCCGATCTGGACACGTGGATGGTCTAGATCCAATTGGAGGATCGCAATTGACGGAGAAACAATGTTTAAAGCGCTGGGCAAAAAAATTTGCGATGCGATGTAGCGCGGGCCGTTGATCTGAGGATCAGATCAACGGTGGAAAATGAATTAGAGGGATGGACGATTGGGATGAACAAACAAACACACCCAATGAAACTTGCGATGCGATTGAGCGCTGACCGTCGATCTACAGATCAAATCGACGGTGGGAGATGTGTTGGGAGGTCGCAATTGGTGGGGTAAAGGTTAATGATCGGAGCAAATGAGGACCGTTAGATCACGAAAGGCAGGGGAAAGATCAACGACGGACAACCAATCGAGGATCGACAATTGGAGGTGGGTCGATGCGATGGTGCGATCGGGGCATCGCAATCGGGGGTTTCAAAGCGAAGCAATCGGAAGAGTCTTCGTAGAAGTTTTCGATGCGATAGGCGCCTTGGGACTTAAAATCTTAGTCCCGGGCGTAGGTTATATGAATGGAAAGTGGCGGGGGCGGGGTTTATATATATGGGACCCAATCGCATCGGAAAGTTTGATGCAGGTCTTTCAATCAACCCATTGTAGACTCTTCCGATGCGATTGCGCTTTGGGTCTTTTTGATCTAACCATTTTTATATTAAAAACATGACTTTGGCGCATTAGATCCAAAATTTGGGTAAGTGGGTTAAATGTTTTAACAAAGGAAAGAGACCATTGGGAATGAATAATTTCAATGATTTAGCGCCCGATGGCGGGCCCACGGGTTGCATGAAACGATAATACGATCGGGGGGTATGTACATGGGCTTAATCGCATCGGAACTTTTTAAACATGGCAAAAAGACTTGCACACTCAGACTTTGCGATGCGATAAGCACTTCGTGGGTCTAGCACCTGGTTCTAGGGTGCGGGCACGTGGAGGGGAAGTGGTTTAAGACCTAGCCCAAGGGGACTTAAGCCTTTATGCAAAAAATGGGTTTTTTTTATAGATTTTCAATGGTTTTTCAAAGGAATTTGAGGGTTTCGGTAAGGCTAAAAAGTGAGTTCTTAACCTTGTAAAAATGATTTTCATGAAGGGAAGAAGAGGGATCATGAAAATAGAGGAGTTTTATGGAGAAAAAAGGGGAGAAAAATGAAGGTTATTTTTGAGTGGAGGGAGGGGAAAAATGATGATTTTGCAGTAGTATTTTCTTTTATGGAAACAACAGAAATTCTGAGTATATAAAAAAGGGAACAACAGTGAAGATTTGGACAGAGGAGAGGCATGAGGCCTTCAAGAGTCTTCAAGAGCCAACACTTTTTAGCAATAAAATTTGTTCCTTGAAGGCTAAAAAAGTCTTAGCCACCTTTTGCTATGACAAATTTTATAGGTGGCTAACACAATCAAAGAAAAAAACGAATATTAAGAAATGGAAAATGTCAAAATCCGATCATGAACGGATTATTGAAGATGGCATTCCATTGGAATTTTTTTGATTGAACTGCCCAATTTTTTTTTCACTTTGGATTATATGTTCTAGAACTTCTAGTACTCAATTAAAAGTTGAGATGCCTTGTTATGTTATCTGTGCAAGTGTTTTCACATGTACAAATTGTTTTGGTACATGCACACTCTAGTATCAACTGAAAGTAGTTGTTTTATACATGCATTGATGAAAAATGTTGCATATATATATATATATATATATATATATATATATATATATATCTATATCTATATCTATATCTATATCTATATATATGTTCTAGAATGAAATTAATTGTTCAAGTAGTTTTACTATGTGCATTGATGAAAAATGTTTCACGTACTCAATATATATGTTCTAGAATGCAATTAACTGAAAATAGTTTTTCTATGTGCATTGATGAAAAATGTTGCATGTACTGGATATATACACGAACTCAATGCACGCAATTTTTCTTGTGGGAGGTAAAAAGTATCCACAATGTAAATAAATCATCCGCAGTATAATTTGGTACGAAGATTCCTTTCAGACAAGAGACTCGGAGCACTTCTTCGAATTTTGGTGGGATTTGACCCACATCTCTATTCCTGATTGAAAATCTAGTACAAAATTTGTCTATCAAATGGTCGAATATGTTCTATGTGCATTGATGAAAAATTTACATACTACATACTATTGTTTGAGTGATTTTTTTTTTAAAAACTTAACAAATGTACTTCAACCATGTCTAAAACTTGAATTTTAAAAACTTTTTGATTATATAAAAAAAAATTACTTCACATGTCATGCCAATTGTAGTTCGACTATCCAATAAAAAAATTAACCATTTAACATTATATCACATGTGCCAAATGTAGATTTAAATGGTATCCAAAACTTAGTTTTAAAAACTTTTTGATTATATCGCAACATGAATTCACATGATTAATGTACTTCAACCATCCAAAACTTGGGTTTTAATTTATTTTTTATTATATCACAACATTACTTGACATGCCATCCAATAAAAACATTTAACATTATATCACATGTGCCAAATGTAGATTGAAACCATCCAAAACTTAAGTTTTAAAAACTTTTTGATTATATATCGTGCAACATTACTTCACATGCCATGCCAATTATAGTTCAACTATCCAATAAAAACATTAAACATTATATCACATGCCAAATGTAGATTGAAACCATCCAAAACTTAAACTTTAATTTAACAAAAAATTATAGATCACAACATTACTTCACATGCACATATTACTTCACATGCCATGCCAATTGTAGTTCTTGACTATCCAATAAAAAAATTAAACATTTAACATTAAATATCACATGCCAAATGTAGATTGAAACCATCCAAAACTTGAGTTTTAAAAACTTTTTGATATATATCATGTAACATTACTTCACATGCCATGCCAAATATAGTTCAAATATCCAATAAAAACATTAAACATTTAACATTAAATATCACATGCCAAATGTAGATTGAAACCATCCAAAACTTGAGTTTTAAAAACTTTTTGATTATATGATGTAACATTACTTCACATGCCATGCCAATTATAGTTCAACTATCCAATAAAAACATTAAACATTTAACATTAAATATCACATGCCCAATGTAGATTGAAACCATCCAAAACTTGAGTTTTAAAAACTTTTTGATTATATCATGTAACATTACTTCACGTGCCATGCCAATTATAGTTCAACTATCCAATAAAAACATTTAACATTATATCACATGCCAAATGTATATTGAAACCATCCAAAAATTAACTTTTTGAAAAAAAACAAATTATATTAACACTATAATAAAATATGTCCAAAAATTGTAGATCTCACAAGTATCAAGTTATATATATATATGACAGTGCATCTAGATAATATATAAAAAAGTAAATTTAAGACTATCTAAATCTTGAAATCAAATCTACAAATCATGTCCATCAAATAGAGATGGATGTAGCGTCTTTCCTATCAGGGTTTCAATCCGCGCACTATCATGCGAAGCATGGGAAACCTGTACACAATGCACATGTACAAACATTAAAATTTGATGTTTTAAAAATGAGTGAGAATATATATAGAAATTCATGTAAAAATAAAAATAAAAATAAAAAAATAAAATAAAATCATGCAATACCTCAGGAGGTTCCCTCTCCATTTGTTCACGTGCTACAAGTTCCCCCCCCATGGGAACATCTGGAACGGTAAACTGTACAATATACATGTACAGTTTAATATATATATATATATATATATATATATATATATATATATATTAAAAAAATTCAGATGAAAATGCACATGTACATATATAAACTTATTTTCAATAATATTAAAAAAAAAGTTAGACAACTTGTTCAAATGGTTGAAATGGTGTGGATGTTCCTATCTCCGTCGCTAGAGTCCGTGGATTAAAGAAATATTCTATAGAAACCTAAAATTCAAAATTTTAAAAGTATAAAATAACTCAAGATCAAGATCTCAATTTATAATAAAACTTAAATAAACTTCAATTTATAAATTATAACTAAATTAAAAAAACACACACACATATATATATATATATATATATATATAACTTAAACATAAATTTCAAAAGTGAAAAATTGTCCATACTTGTTGTGGATGTGGCACATCTCCTAAGGAAGTAGAAGGTACATCTCCCAAGGAAGAAGAAGGTAATGTTGAGATTTCTTTTAATTAAAATTGGAGAAAATCTCATGAATATGACAACAATAGGATTTGTTGTTAAATTGACTCCATCTAATCCTGATGTGGAGTTATTGCATCCTATTTTGTTGTGAGTGAATTTATGATTCAGTTTCCACTCCCAGCTATAAAATGTAAGCTCGTAGAGGCAAATGGGCATGATGAGGAATGTGAGGTGAGTGGAAGAGAAGTGAAGATGAGAAACTCTGCTGTTGTAATTCTCCTTTTGCTGAATGAGACTGTTGATGCCTCTGTTTGGTGGGCGTAGCCCAGATTGGTTGGGTGAACCACGTTAAATCTCTGTGTCTTTATGTCTTTCTGCTGTGTGTCTGTGTGTTTTATTTAAGTTTCTGTTGTGTTTTTCTCAACAGGTACCGCCATCCCAAAAACATCGGACGGAATCGGAATCTGTTAAAACATTTTATCATTATATATATACATACATGTACATGTGTGCACAATTATTTATTTTAAAAATATCACTTAAAAAACACCAACATTTTCCAACATATCTTGATGGTGAGACCCATCTGCATTGTTTGAACCAGAGGTCCTGAACGTGATATTGACATTTTCGTCATTCGTCATGCATGACAACTGAAAATGGTGTTTTAACATATAATGATACATTTTTGTTAGATTAATGTACATACAAATAAATGTATACATGTACATATACATGTATTTATTACAAATTGTACACATGTATGTGTTAAAATAATTGAACCCTAAGGTCATTAACACATACTGTTCCCGTGCCCTCTTCCTCATGAAGAATTAAGTCTTGCCAACCATTGTGACAATTCTTTGCATATATTCGAAGATCTTTAACATTCATGTTGTCAATCTCTTCATCTGTACAATACACAAAATTGTCACATGCATTCTCACGTGCTCTTTGTCAATTTAGACAAACATCGACTCCACCCAATCCACTGTAAACATTGTCGATCATGACATCCCTTGCTTCTCGACTTATTTGAGAAGTCGCATCCATCTTTGACCGCAGAGTTTCGACCCGAAAAGGTCGACTCACCAATGGGGCTTAGGGCGAGGCAACTCCACATCTCGCTTAGCGCCCTTACGGTCATACAATCGACCTTTCCCCGAACCAAAAAATTATGATGGAAGGCCATTGTAATTGGGTTTCATTTTCAAAAAAAATTCTATGTAAAACAATTGTGCAAAATAAATAGGAACCTCGTCGTTCCATGGGAGTCTTTCATAGGCCGCAAGGTGCCTATCATACAAATAGTGAGCTATATCGGGGTGCTTAAAATATTGCACCTTCAACCTTTTTCTTTTTGGCCCTTGCTTGAAATTAAACAAAGTTCTTTAAGAAAATCAAAGCCTACCACCTCAAATTGGGTTTCTTGAACAAGAATGCTTTTCCTACTCAAAGCATCAGCTACCTTATTTGCTTGGCCACTTATGTGCTTCAAAACAAAGTTAACACTCTGGAGATATTCAACCCATTTGGCATGTTTGTGATTCAATTTAGGCTACTGCATAATATACTGTGAGGTGTGATTATCTGAGTATAGTAAAAATTCCTTAGACATTAAATAGTGTCTCCACTTCTTTAATGACTGCACAATTTCATAAATTTTTTTTCATAAGAAGAGTACTTTCTTCTTGTCTCATTCAGCTTCTCACTGAAATATGCTACAGGTCTGTCTTCTTGACTCAATACATCCCCAATGGCTTCTCCACTGGCATCAAACTTCACTTGAAATGGCTTATTAAAATCAGGCAAAACTAAAATAGGCTTCTCAGTTATTTTCTGTTTCAAAAGCTGAAAATTCATTTCAGCGTCAGCAGTTCATTTGAATGGTTGTTTGTCCTTCTTTATAGTTTCAATGATAGGTGCATTAATCTTGCTAAAATTCCTTATGAATTTTCTGTAAAAACTAGCAAGTCCATGGAAACTTCTTACCTCAAAGACACTTTTTGGTGAAGGCCACTCCAAAATTGCCTTGACCTTTTCTGGATCCATCTTCAGTCCTTTAGCAGAAACAACAAAACCTAGATATACCAGTTCTTCTTTCATGAATGAACACTTCTTTAAATTTATCAGCAAATTCTCTTGATGTAATTTCTTCAAGACATAATTAAGATGCCTTAACTGTTCTTCCTTTGTTTTGCTAAAAACTAATATGTCATCCAGATATACTATTACAAATTTACCAATAAATTCCCTTAAAATTCATTCATGAGCCTCATAAAAGTACTAGGTGCATTTGATAAACCAAAAGGCATTACCAACCACTCATACAATCCTTCATTTGTTTTAAAGGCTGTTTTCCATTCATCACCCTCCTTTATCCTAATATGATGATATCCACTTTTCAAATCTAATTTTGAAAAATATTTTGCTCCACTCAAACAGTCCATTAAATCTTCAATCCTAGGCAAAGGAAATCTATACCTGATTGTTATCTTGTTGATTTCTCTTGAATCAGTGCACACTCTCCAACCTCCATGTTTCTTTGGACTCAACACTATAGGTACTGCACACGGACTCAAGCTTTCTCTGATCAGACCTTTGTCAACCAATTCCTGCACTTTCTTTCTGATTTCTTCATTCTCTGTGGGAGTCATTCTGTAGGCTGCTTTGTTTGGAAGATTTGATCCTGGAATAAAATCTATCTAATGGATGATTTTTCTTACAGGTGGTAATTCATCAGGAAAATCATCCACAACAATATCACAATAATTATCCGACATCTCTTGAATTTCAATTGGAAAATCAGAAATTTTTGTAGAAGTAAGCACTACTTTAGGTTTGCAAACTAAAGAAAAAATTACCTCTTCCTCTTTAATTTGCTGTAAGTACTCCTTCCCACTCAACAATAAAGTCTTTGGATCAGACCTTTTGCTTGATGGTTCTCCTTCCTCCATAGGTATCAATGTTTGATGTATTCCATCCTTAAAGAACTTGTAAGTGTTCTTCTTACCATCATGTACTAATGCTCTGTCATACTGCCAAGGTCTACCCAGCAGTATGTGACACACATCCATAGGCATCACATCACAAATGATCCTGTCCTTGTAGCGGCCCATCTGCAATTCTATTTCACATTGCTCTTTCACAATCAGCTGGCGTCCTTTCTGGAGCCACGACACCTTGTAGGGTGCTGGGTGTTCCCTTGTCTTTAGTTTTAGTTTCTCTATCACCTATGTAGAGACTAAATTGTCTGTGCTGCCACCATTAATGAATAATTGACAACATTTCCCTTGGAATTTGCACACACTCCTGAACAAAGTCTTCCTCTGTGCTGGTTCAGCAACTTCCTTTGTTTGTTTTAACAAAACCTTATTGACTACCAAAGATTCTCCTTTCTCTGGCAGAATTTCTTCTTCTGTCTTAGACAACCTTGTTACTTCTTCTCCAGCCTGAGAAGCAATTGTATTTCTCTGACTTGTACCCATATTATCTGGGCATTAATAGTGTTTATGTCCCCATTGGTTACATCTATTAGATCTCACTTCTCTTCCTTTGTTTCTGCCTCCTCTTCCTCTGTAGGAACTCCTTCTGCCCCTTACATCACCTTTTGCGGATGCATGCTGGGGTGAGCTGCTGCTAGCTCCATCTCTTGGTGATGTAGACCTTCCTCTACCACCTTCACTTCCCTTTCCTTGGAAAGTACCTCTTCCTTTGGAAGACTGCTTTCTCGGGAGTTTTTCTTCAGCTTTCAAAGCCATTTGATAAGCCTCTTCTATTGTCTTAGGAGACAAAATACTTATCTCATCCTGGATCTCCAACTTGAGACCATTCACATACCTGAAAATCTTCTCTGCTGTGTCCTGGATCTGTCCAGCTCTTATGCTCACTTTGTAGAATTCTTTTGTGTACTCTTTCACTGTCATCAATATCTGTCTAAGATTCTGCATCTGTCTAAATAATGTAAGCTGATAATCACTAGGAAAAAACTTACCTCTCAGCTTTGCCACCATTCTGGTCCAACTCTTGATTGGTTGTTTACCAGATCTCCTTCTCTCTACTTGAAATCCATCCCACCAAAGTGCCGCATGTCCTTTCAACCTTGTCACTGCAAACTTAACTCTCTTTTCTTTACCCATTTCTTCATAATCAAATCATTTTTCCATCTCATTGATCTAGTCTATCAATTCTTCTGGATTCAATCCTCCTGTAAAGCTTGACACTTCAAGTCTAGGCTTGGATGTACACCCCATAACTGATTTAAGGAGTCTCATCTCAGGAGTAATCTCAACATTTTCTCCTGCCTCTCCTTCAGTTGCAAGTTCACTGACATCCTCAAGATCTCTTGGGTGTCCTAATTCAATTGCTTCCAATCTGGCTTGGAACTGCTGCATGGTTTCCAATACTTTTGCATTTTCAATTGGCCTACCTCTTCTTCTACCAGTAGCATCTCTGGAAATTTGGATAGCCATGCTGGAATTCTTCTTTTGGCTTTTGGAAGTTGGCTCAGTCTCTGAAAAAATGTCTTGAAATCTTCTCTGATACCACAAATGATGGTTAATAGGGTGCAAGCATTAAGGACAACCTCTCTGATTTGCTTACAATAATTTCAAATCCTGGGAGAGTTTGGTCTTGTTCCTTATGATTATTTTCATTCATCAAATTTGGGAAATTTGATTAATGAAATTTACAATAGTCCAAGTTTGTATAAAATTTCAAATGATATGATCCTTGATTTTAATTAAAGTACCTTAAACTATTCCTTGATACCCCTTTGGAAAATTTCATTAAAATGTATTGAAACAACGTTCAAATATTTTGGAACAAATATCTAAGTCTTAAACTTATGATATTAAAACCCATTTAAAATTCCGGCTCTAACATTTACTCTTTCGGGCCCACGCATCAAATATTCAACAATCATTACCAATGGAAAGCTGGCATACCTTACATGGAGTTAACAAACCCGCTACTTCTCATGCGAAAACCCTTGGATATTTTTCCTTCAAGATCAAATGAAAATCGCATTATTTCAAGAACAGAACTTTAACTCGTAAAAAAAATGCGAAATAGGCAGTATTGTATCAGTGACGTGGCAATTTTTAACTGGATCGCATTCTATTATTTGAAACCACTTCCTGGCCAAAATTTTGTGCGATACCCGCATTAATTTCACACAAAACCGCTCACTTCAAAACACTTTTAGCTTTGACCATGTTCGACATGAATTCACCAGATTTCTGATTCGATTAAACTCTTCTTGGAATTTGATTTTCCGCTTCAATAATCTGACTGCAATCCAATCTTGGTTAATAATAGATTGGCTCTGATCTTTTCCATGTTCTTCTGTGGAACGTTGTTCTAATCATAAGACTCACAGATTTCTTGATTGGTGACCTTAATACACTTAATCAATATTGATTAATAAAAATCGATACCACTCTCGATACCCACCAACAATACTCAACACAAATTATACCAATAGTAAATGAATTCTGAAAAGACCAGAATTCTCTACATAAAGAGTTTTATAGAAACCGTGTGAGTCAAATAAAGCTTCAAGGAGTAAATTGGCCCTTCACACAGAGACTGGTACTTTAATTGCAATCAATTCAACACACAGAATTCACGAGTTCGAAGGAATGAGTCCTTCGGGAATTTTTCCAAATAATGTATGAATGGAATAGCTCTGCAATTTTATTGAACCGAGATCAACCTCTCATAACCCAGTCTTCTACTACAAAATCCCCCTTTTACTCTGTGTCAGGGGTTATATTTATAAATATTTACATGACTGTTCGGTTCCTTCTTGAGGATCGGTTTCTTATTATTTAAATAAATCCTAATTACATAATATTGCTCTAATTCTATCAACAGAAACTAAATAGACTGACACGAATCAACCATCTCTTCTTCAGTTACTAAACTAGCCCTATCTGCTCTAAGTGTAACTGACAGCTAAGGTATTGACACCTTTGCTGGTACATTTCTTTGAACTTCTCGAGCCCTTCTAGTCACAACATGTGAACAACTCTTCACATTGCTGACTAGACTCTAATGCCCCTGCATCATGCGCTTTACATGGTGTGGTGGGAGCACACTTGGTATATAATTGAAAAAAGCACATGGTCATTAAAAAAGACACATTTATAATTACACAACACACACATATCCAAGATATGTTACAATGTCGATCAATAAATTTTGAAGGAGAGTGTCTCGACACTGATTCATCTTTGAGAGATGAATCTTGAATTTTTGAAGAAGAGCATCTCAAAACTAATTCATATTTGAGAGATGAATCTTGAATTTTTGAAGAAAAGTGTATCAAAACTAATTCATCTTAGAGAGATGAATCTTGCATTGGCATTGCCCCGTATAATTCTAATTCATATATTAATTTATATTTGATAGATGAATCCTAAATTTGCATTGCCCAACGTAATAAATCAACAGACTTCTTATTCGCAATATTTTAAAGCACATATGTAATCAATGCATTCCCTGGATTGGGATAGCAAGAAACTTCTGTGCATAATTTCCATTTTTCAACCATATATATTTAGCGGGTTTTATCCCTAAAAAAACAAATTCAATAAAAATATATATATTAAATTGACATTTATTGCAATGCATGGGAGAAATGAAAACTTATATTTAGATCTATTCCGTAGGATTGACTCCACGGACATTTACTAGATATGTCACCTTTCATAAAAGATGATCCAGAGGCTACCCGGCCCTCCTTTACGTACTTTACCTATAGAACTACCATGGATATGAAAAATAAAACCTCTAATTCAGATCTATTCTAGAGATTGAATATAGGAATTTAGGAATTCAATGTTAGGTTAAAACCTATTTTTTGTATCAAATCAATTTTGGTTTCAACGGGAAAACTTTATGGCTAATTTGTGTTTTACATGTTGAATATAAAAGGTTTTTCCTCTCTCATTGTTTGACACCATGGATATGAAAACGATAAACTATATACTTGGTTAAAACCTATGTTTTGTATCAAATTAATTTTTGTTTCTAAATACTATATACATGTTGATTGTAGGGGCATTTACTGTAGGGCCATTTAGATCTATTCCAGAGATTGACTGTAGGGGCATTTACTAGATATGTCACCTTTCATAAGAGATGAGATCCAGAGGCTACCTGGCCCTTTACAGACTCTTCCTATCAAACTACCATGGATATGAAAATGAAAAACTTCTAATTAGATCTATTCTAAAGATTTAATGTAGGGGCATTTACTATATTAGGTTTTAAAACCTATATGTTTTGTATCAAATCACTTATGGTTTCAATGGGAAAATTTTATGGCTTATTTGTATTTTACATGTTGAATATAAAAGGTTTATTCTCTCTCATTGTTTGAGACCATGGATATGAAAATGAAAAACTATATAATTGGCTAAAACCTATGTTTTGTATCAAAATAATTTTTGTTTCTAAATACTATATACATGTTGACTATAGGGGCATTTATATCTATTCTAGAGATTGATTGTAGGGGCATTTACTAGATAGGTCACCTTTCATGAAAGGTGAGATCCACAGGCTACCTGGCCCTTTACAGAGTGCCTATAGAACCACCATTATTATGAAAATGAAAAACTTCTAATTAGATATATTCTAGAAATTGAATGTAGGGGCATTTACAATATTAGGTTAAAACCTATGATTTGTATCAAATCACTTTTTCTTTCAATGGGAAACCTTTATGGCTAATTTGTGTTTTACATGTTGAATATAAAAGGTTTTTTCTCTCATTGTTTGACACCATGGATATGAAAATCAAAAAATATATAATTGGTTAAAACCTATGTTTTGTATTAAATTACTTTTTGTTTCTAAATAAGTTATATACATGTTGAATCAGGGAGGGGGCATGTTGACTGTAAGGGCATTTAGATCTATTCCAGAGATTGACTGTAGGGAAATTTACTAGATATATCACCTTTCATAAAAGATGAGATCCAGAGGCTACCTGGCCCTTTAAAAACTCTACCTATATAACTACCATGGATATGAAAATGAAAAACTTCTAATTAAATCTATTATAGAAATTGAATGTAGGGGCATTTACTAGATTAGGTTAAAACCTATGCTTTGTATCAAACCACTTTTTGTTTCAATTGGAAACTTTTATGGCTAATTTTTGTTTTACATGTTGAATATTAAAGGATTTTTCTATCTCATTGTTTAAGACCATGGATATGAAAATGAAAAACTATATAATTGGTTAGAACCAATGTTTTGTATCAAATTACTTTTTGTTTCTAAATACTATATACATGTTGAATATAAAAGGTTTTTTTCTAAGGTTTTTTTATCTCTCATTGTTTGAGACCATGGATATATGAAAATGAAAAACTTATATTTAGATCTATTCTAGAGATATGGCTAACATACATTGAATATAAAAGGTTTTTTCTCTCATTGTTTGAGACCATGTATATAAAAATGAAAAACTTCTATTTAGATCTATTCTAGAGATATGGTTAACATACATTGAATATAAAAGGTTTTTTCTCTCATTGTTTGAGACCATGGATATGAAAATGAAAAACTTCAATATTTAAAACTATTCGAGAGATTGATTGACATGTAGGGGCATTTACTCTTAGGTTAAAACCTATGTTTTGTATCAAATCACTTATGGTTTCAATGGGAAACTTTTATGGCTAATTTGTGTTTTACACACGTTGAATATAAAAGGTTTTTTTCTCTCTTATTGTTTGAGACCATGGATATGAAAATGAAAAAATTCTATTTAGATCTATTCTAGAGATATGGCTAATTTGTGTTTTACATACATTGAATATAAAATGTTTTTTTCTCTCATTGTTTGAGACCATGGATATGAAAATGAAAACTTCTATATTTAAAAATATTCGTAGATTGATTGACTTGTAGGGGCATTTTACTTCAGGGTTAAAACCTATGTTTTGTATCAAATCACTTATGGTTTCAATGCAAACTTTTATGGCTAATTTGTGTTTTACATGTTGAATATAAAAGGTTTTTTTCTATCTCATTGTTTGAGACCATGGATATGAAAATGAAAACTTATATTTAGATTCATTCTAGAGATATGGCTAATTTGTGTTTTACATACATTGAATATAAAAGGTTTTTTCTCTCATTATTTGAGACCATGGATATGAAAATGAAAACTTCTATTTAAAACTATTCCAAAATATTGGATTGTAGGGGCATTTACTCTTAGGTTAAAACCTATGTTTTGTATCAAATCACTTATGGTTACAATGAGAAAGTTTTATGGCTAATTTTTGTTTTAAAAGTTTAATATAAAAGGTTTTTTCTGTCACATTGTTTGAGACCATGGATATGAAAATGAAAAGCTTCTATTGAGATATATTCTAGAGGTGTGGCTAATTTGTGTTTTGCATGTACATTGAATATAAAATGTTTTTTCTCTCATTGTTTGAGACCATGGATATGAAAATGAGAAACTTCTATATTTAAAACTATTCAAGAGATTGATTGACATGTAGGGGTATTTACCCTTAGGTTAAAAGCTATGTTTTGTATCAAATCACTTATGGTTTCAATGGGAAACTTTTATGGCTAGTTTGTGCTTTCCATGTTGAATATAAAAGGTTTTTTTCTCTGTCATTGTTTGAGACCATGGATATGAAAATGCAAAAATTCTATTTAGATATGTTCTAGAGATATGGATAATTTTTGTTTTACATACATTGAATATAAAATGTTTTTTCTCTCATTATTTGAGACCATGGATATGAAAATGAAAAAATTCTATTTAAAATTATTCCAGAGATTGACTGTATGGGCATTTACTCTTAGGTTAAAACCTATGTTTTGTATCAATCACTTATGGTTTCAATGAGAAACTTGTATGGCTAATTTGTGTTTTACATGTTGAATATAAAAGGTTTTTTTTTCTCTCTCATTGTTTGAGACCATGAATATGAAAATGAAAAACTTCTATTTAGATCTATTCTAGAGATATGGCTAACTTGTGTTTTACATACATTGAATATAAAATGTTTTTTCTCACGTTGTTTGAGACCATGGATATAAAAATGAAAAACTTCTATATTTAAAAATATTCGAGAAATTGATTGACTTGTAGGGGCATTTCCTCTTAGGTTGAAACCTATGATTTGTATCAAATCACTTACGTTTTCAATGGAAAACTTTTATGGCTAATTTGTGTTTTACATGTTGAATATAAAAGGTTTTTTTCTCTCTCATTGTTTGAGACCATGGATATGAAAATGAAAAACTATATAATTGGTTAAAAACTATGTTTTGTATCAATTCACTTATGGTTTCAATGGGAAACTTTTATGGCTAATTTGTGTTTTACATGTTGAATATAAAAGGTTTTCTTCTCTCTCATTGTTTGAGACCATGGATATGAAAATGAAAAACTTCTATTTAAATCTATTCTACAGATATGGCTAATTTTTGTTTTACATACATTGAATATAAAAGGTTTTTTCTCTCTCATTGTTCAAGACCATGGATATGAAAATAAAAAACTATATACTTGGTTAAAACCTATGTTTTGTATCAAATTAATTTTTGTTTCTAAATACTATATACATGTTGACTATAGGGGCATTTACTGTAGGGGCATTTAGATCTATTCCAGAGATTGATTGTAGGGGAATTTACTAGATATGTCACCTTTCATAAAAGATGAGATCTAGAGGCTACATAGCCCTTTACAGACTCTGCCTATAGAAATACCATGGATAAGAAAATGAAAAACTTCTAATTAGATCTATTCTATAAATTGAATGTAGGGGCATTTACTTGATTAGGTTAAAACCTATGGTTTGTATCAAATCACTTTTGGTTTCAATGGGAAACTTTTATGGCTAATTTGTGTTTTACATGTTGAATATAAAAGGTTTTTTCTCTCTCATTGTTTGAGACCATGGATAAGAAAATGAAAAACTATATAATTGGTTAAAACCTATGTTTTGTATCAAATTACTTTTCGTTTCTAAATAATATATACATGTTGAATATAAAAGGTTTTTTTTCTCTCTCATTGTTTGAGACCATGGATATGAAAATGAAAAACTTCTATATTTAAAACTATTTGAGAGATTGATTGACTTGTAGGGGCATTTACTCTTAGGTTAAAACCTATGTTTTGTATCAAATCACTTATGGTTTCAATGGGAAACTTTTATGGTTAATTTGTGTTTTACACATGTTGAATATAAAAGGTTTTTTTCTCTCTCATTGTTTGAGACCATGGATATGAAAATGAAAAACTCCTATTTAGATCTATTCTAGAGATATGCCTAATTTATGTTTTACATACATTGAATATAAAATATTTTTTCTCTCATTATTTAAGACCATGGATATGAAAATGAAAAACTTCTATTTAAAACTATTCCAGAGATTGATTGTAGGGGCATTTACTCTTAGGTTAAAACCTATGTTTTTTATCAAATCACTTATGGTTTCAATGAGAATATTTTATGGCTAATTTGTGTTTTACATGTCAAATATAAAAGGTTTATTTCTCTCATTATTTTAGACCATGGATATGAAAATGAAAAAAATATATTTGGATCTATTCTAGAGATATGGCTAATTTGTGTTTTACATACATTGAATATAAAAGGTTTTTTTCTCACATTATTTGAGACCATGGATATGAAAATGAAAACTTCTATTTGAAACTATTCCAGAGATTGATCAGAGGGGCATTTACTCTAGGGTTAAAACATATGTTTTGTATCAAATCACTTATGGTTTCAATGAGAAACTTTATGGCTAATTTTCGTTTTACATGTTGAATATAAAAGGTTTTTTTTCTCTCTCATTGTTTGAGACCATGGATATGAAAATGAAAAACTTCTATTTAGATCTATTCTAGAGATATGGCTAATTTGTGTTTTACATACATTGAATATAAAAGGTTTTTACTCTCATTGTTTGAGGCCATGGATATCAAAATGAAAAACTTCTATATTTAAAACTATTCGAGAGATTGACTTGTAGGGGAATTTACTCTTAGGTTAAAACCTATGTTTTATATCAAATCACTTATGGTTTCAATGGGAAACTTTTATGGCTAATTTATGTTTTACATGTTGAATATAAAAGGTTTTTTTCTCTCATTGTTTGAGACCATGGATATGAAAATGAAAAACTATATACTTGGTTAAAACTTATGTTTTGTATCAAATTACTTTTTGTTTCTAAATACTATATACATGTTGAATATAAAAGGTTTCTTTCTCTCTCATTGTTTGAGACCATGGATATGAAAATGAAAAACTTCTATTTAGACCTATTCTAGAGATATGGCTAATTTGTGTTTTACATACATTGAATATAAAAGGTTTTTTCTCTATTCACAGCAAAAGTACTGCTCTAGAGGGAAAATTGAGAATGTGATGTTGTTTGAGGTGGAATGTGGGTCCCTTAGACCAGTGGGTCTCGTGGACGTTATTAAAATATATCATATCATATCATCATATCATTTCCTCATTGACAGAATTTGTAATAGAATCATATCTCACTAGGAATACCATTAGAAGACTGATAATGGGATTAAAAAACACATCCTACCCACTGATTTCTAGTGTAAATTCCTAGTAGGATTCTTTGACCGTGCAACTCAGAATATGACTTGTGGTTGTGGAGCACACATCTCCACTGCTCCTAGTATCTTTTATTATTTCCGTTGGGATGGTGGTCCTAGTACCAATTCCAAAATGGAGATATTGGCTTTATGGGGACTCTTTTATTGTGCTATGTGGATATATGTTAAATCCTTAACAGTCTTTGGTGACTCTAAATTTTCTATTGACTGGAAAAACCACAGGACATGCTTCAACCCTCCACATGTATCAAATTGGTTACAATGCATATGGGAACTCACACAACGTTTTGAGGAGCTCACATTCACTCACATCCAAAGAGTCCAGAACTCCACGACGGACAGAGTATCAAAGGAGGGCCTCACCATGTTGGCAAGCGTGATATATTTTCAGGTTTACAGGAATGATATTTACTTGGGTTATGTGAACATTCCCCTTCTATTCTTATGTTTCTTCAGTTTTTAGTATTCTCTGGAGCTTTATATGATTGGCTCTCTGTTTACATTGACTATTCCTACTTAGATTTTTGCACAGGATTTTTGATATGTTATCTTTTGCACATGTGGTGCCTTGCTTTCTTCTTCTACACGTTTATATCTTGGGACTATGTTCTATTTAGCTGGTTTCGGCTTATATGCCTCTCATAGATCAGTTTTTGAACTTTTACTAGTTCCTTCAAGTTCTCCGAACCACTTGCCTATCTATATTGTGATTTGTAGTATATCATTTGAGCAACACTACTCACTTGAAGCCTATAATCATGTAACTATTTTATTTAATATAAAACTGTGTTTTTTACTTGCCTAAAAATAAAAAATAAAAAGCCCTTGCTTTACAAAATAAAACACAATTCACCACCACGTAGTTACACCATAAGAAATTCCCTTTAAAGTAGACATTTAAAGCAGCGTTTTTTTCACCATTCAATTGCCAAATAAACCAAAGAACTGCTCTAATATGGAGCAATTACTCACCTGGAGCAACTCCCCGAGTAGTACTCCGTGCGCCGGCGCTAAACCAAAGAACAGAAAGTAAAAGAAAGTGCGAACAAGACACGCGCCTATAGAAACCCAAACGTAATTAATGCGAATGTATTCATGCGAACACAGACGCGCGAACAAACTATGTGAACCCGCGAACAGACTATGTGAACAGAGACGCGTGAAAACGAAAATAGTTCGTGGGTGATATATTTATAAAATATGAGTTCGGCCGAACTGTTAGTGCCGGTTTTCCCATCTCCCGCAAAAATTTTGTTTTCCCACGCCGTCAGTGTGACGCCAATCTAAACGGAAAAACGAGTTTGATCGAACTTTCTCATACAGTTCGGCCGAACTATCCAATAGTTCAGCTGAACTTTCTCAAAATTTCGGCCGAACTATTTCTGAAAAAAAATTTCCGCCCCCGATTCTCACAAAAGTGTAACCCAACTTCACATTTCACCCTATAGTTTTTTTCAAAATATAGCAGTACTAATATTGTTGTCTTGTAAGCATTACAAGGGGTTAGAAATTACAAATTATGGGACTTACATAATTTTTTTTCCAACATGTAACTTAATAATTTGGAAAAGATAGAACATAAAAAGGACAAGTTTATTTGGTACACATAATATGAAATTATTATATTCTTTTATAATCCTAATGTTCCCAGTATGCTCATGTCCATTTTAGTCCATTAAAAAATGTGCGCACACTCACATGTGCACGTGTGTGTGTGTGTGTGTGTGTGTGTGTGTGTGTGTTTCTTAAATGTTAATGTCATATTATCAATTTTAAGTATTGATTAATACTGTGTGCATATGGTTGGTACTATTTATATGACATGTTGACATACATGAGTTTAGGGTTAAGTCTTGGGAGACTTTGACTAAATATGCACCCACTGATTGGACTCATTGGCCAAAGGAATTTGACTTAAATATGTCTATTGTTATTACAATATTGTTATAACAAATCAATATTGTAATAACAATTTGTCATAAAATATCATTATATCACTATTGCTATTGAGATAACAATGTTGTTATCATTTTAATTGGTCTAACAATATTGATATCAATTAGTTGATGAAATAAAATTAAACTACTTCATCTTGTAACAAGATGAAAATTAGTTTACATAATTCTTTACTCGAGTGGAAAACATATCTCATAATAAATTTAAATAAATAATTAGTTAGAAATCAAACTCTTATGACAAGGAAAATTTTATAAATAAAATTCAAACAATAAGGTTGTGAAAATTTATTTACATGATTAGTTACACAAATAAACCAAGTTGCATAGACATATTTTAATTTATATTTATCATATAAAGAGAGCCTCCACTTTGCACTATTTAATTGAATATTTATCTAAAAGAATTGATCACAAGCTAAAAGAAAATATATGTATTAATTGTACTTGGACGACTCATTTAAATTCATATATCAATAATGATTTTTGGGTTATTCAGTTTAAACTCATGGACTTTATTTTGGATGGTTGCAAAATTGTTAAGGAAATGACTTGATGTTGGATGGTTACAAAATTTTTAAGGAAATGACTTGCTCATAAGGAAGGAAATTGTATATAAATGTCATTGGACTTACTTCCATACTTGTTAATGTTACTGAAGTTACTATTGGAAACAATGTAAATTGTAAATGCATCATATGGCACAAGCATATATTTTGAAGTTTTGTGGGACTTTATTGAGTGGTATGGACCACATCTAGTTAAGCACATTGAGTGCTTGGCATCAAATTTTAATAATTTTCAAGTAGAAACTTCAACATGCTATGACTCAAAAAATGGTGAGTAAGTAAATAGAGTTCAAACTAAGTAATATGTAATATGAGTTATTTAGTCAATATTGATGATAAATAGAGTTCAAACTATACATATACACAATATAGGTTGGAATTTATTGCAAAGGAAGTTAGGTTACTATACAAATGTTGAAAACAATGAGCCTACATTATCCTAGGTCTTTTCATAAACTTGGATAAGAATGATATTGTTAAAGGAGAGAGGTTGTGAGCTATCTTGTTTAGTGTGATAGTGAAATACCAAATACTCTTTTCTTGTCCTTAATGTAGCATAGAAGTGTAGTAATTTTTCCAATAGAAAATATGTTAAATGGGAAAACATGTTCCTTGCTAAAGTTTAAAGGTATTGAACTTGAAAAATTAGAAGGTGCACTGTTCATAGTCCACTATATTAGCAACTTTAGGTTTGTAGTAGTAAAACTGGAGTTGTTCAATCAATTTAATATTTTCTTTCATATAGATTTTCGTTCTCTAGTTTTAGATGTAATATATTTTGAACATTGGCATTAGAATAGAATTTATGTTTATAATAATAAATATGTTTATAAAGGTAGATAATACTAATAATCTAATTTTGGATAGGCAATATTTATATTTCACAAGTCTAAAAACTCCATATTGATAATAATTGTTACACAAATTATGAAAATAAATTTCTTGAAATTTTGGCGTTGTTGCTAGGAAAATACTAAAGGGATTGGGGAATTCATAATATTTTTTGAATTATATAATTTTAAGATGAGTGATCATAGTTCCATTTTTTATATTCCTTTTTATATAAATTGTAGAAAATTAATCAACTCATAAAACACTCATAAAAAAATACATGAGTCATAGAATTGGTGGAAAAGGCCCCAACCTTTGCTATACTCCTCACATATTTTTCATTATTAAAATAATGTTATAATACAAATAAATATATGAAGAAGTTTGACTCTAGGTAGTGCGTCTATCTTGGACAAATTGGTTGAGAAAATATCTCAACCACACACTAATCTAGGACCCAAGTTAGGTAGGCCTAAACTAACTCCTAATTAAGAGGAACTAACTCAATCTAGAAAATTAGGCATAAATTCCTAATTTTCAATATTTAATTTTGGATTTATAATTGTTTATGAGAGTGAGGCTAAAATTCCCCCCCTCAATGATAAATCCAAAATAAAAACGAGAAATAATCTTCCAAGTTCCCATGTTGATTCTAAAAAACATTACCTGAAAAACTGCCAAAGCTGGATGCCGAAAAAACTTCAATCTGAAGAGACCATGAGTCAGATGCATGTCTGATTAATCTCTAAATGTTTCTTGACAACTCTACTATGTGCCAATCTGTAAAAGGATCCATATGTCCTTTTCTTGAAATCAACATCCTTTTTCCACTGAAAATTTTAGAACGCCCATTGGTTGATGATGTTGATGGTGTTAAAAAACAACTCACTGTTTCTTTTGCTGATGCTGTCGAAAACTGTTCACTACAGTTGTCGAAAAATTCTGACTGCTACTTTTGTTGTCGATGGCTCACTGGTGAATTTTTTGATTTCCAATGGCTGATGAAGATGCCCACTGATTGCTTTGCTGATGTTGTCGAGACTTTCAGTCTGACAACCACCGTCAATTTCGTTAACATTTTCCCCCCTTTGTCAGCTGAAAGGAGAGACAATCATTTGGAAATTATTTCTTAACTCCCCCCCTTTAGATGTAGGATAGTTTCACTAGTGTACTCCCCCTTTCATTTTCACGAGAGTACCATATTCATTTGACTTTCGGCTGCAATAGGTGTGATTGAATTCAATTGTAAAACTTATACAATATTTTGACCGTTGACGACCATTCCCAAGGATCAATCCATTCATAATTTATATTTAATCTGGCTGGTTGGTTTTGGTTGCAACATTTATTTGATGAATGATTTGGCTTGCCACAATGGTGACAAGGATGGAGATCAAAACAATGATCTTCCATATAACTTGTTCTTTGACAATGTGAGAATTTTGGTTTGACTGCAACTTTGGTTTGCATGCATGTCGGTTTGTCTATAACTTTCGCAGAACTTGTTGATGTGATTTGTTTAAGAAAGCCTGCACTGACGAACTTGATGGGATTTGAATAATCTAGGATATGTAAGTTTCCTTCATCTTTGACATATCCTAATCCTCGTCAATTTTTGTTACTTTGGATTTCTTCCCATGGCTTGATAATTGGTTTGGAAGAAAGTTGAACTTGAACAACTTTGACACTTGAAGTTGTTTGGATGAATAGCTTAGAATCATCTTTATTTGTATGGTTCTATTGTACAGTACAAAAACCCTCCCCATTTCAAATTTTTAGAAGAAATTTCATTTAGAAATAGGTCCCCTTTCTTCTTAGGAATAAAAAACTTAGAGGAAATCTGATCATTGTAAGTTGTCGTCATCTTTGACATATCCTAATCCTCGTCAATTTTTGTTACTTTGGATTTCTTCCCATGGCTTGATAATTGGTTTGGAAGAAAGTTGAACTTGAACAACTTTGAAACTTCAAGTTGTTTGGATGAATGGCTTAGAATCATCTTTGTTTGTACGGTTCTGTTGTACAGTACAACAACCCTCTCCATTTCAAATTTTTAGAAGAAATTTCATTTAGAAATAGGTCCCCTTTCTTTTTAGGAATAAAAAACTTAGAGGAAATTTGATCATTTTGAATAAAACAATAAAATGTTCATTGATTAGGAAAGCATATATTTCATATCGCAAAACACAAGTGCATATAAACAAATGCAACATTGAAAATCTCTGATCCGATGAGATATAAAGTCTTTTATCGCATCAACTTAATGCATAAAAGTATTCATATTGATTAAGTCCGATGTGATAAAGTAATTGCAATCGCAAATCAGAAGGACCTTGAAAGTTTCACATCCTGTTTCATAAAATCTGATGCGATGTGATTTATCCCAATCGCATTTCGGAGGAGAAATGTCATATATGCTTGTTTTAAAAAACTCGGATGCGATAGAATGAATCGCAATCGCAAATCGCAAAGGTTTTAAGTTGTCACATTTTTTTTGAAAAACTTTGATGCGATGCGATTCATCGCAATCACATTTTAGAGAAACAAACATTATATTCGATCATTCTACAAAACTTTGATGCGATGGACCCCACCATCATCGCAATCGTAAAATCGGCGAATATCATTTACAACTTACTTTCTTTGAAAATAGACGATGCCATATACCATCATCGCAATCGGAAATCGGCGGAGATCATGATATGCTATTTTTTATCCTTGTTGAAAATTCTCGATGCGATCAATACTTAATATTTATGTTTGTTTTATACTGCACATATTTTATTTATTCATCGGAATCACAAAATTCAAAAAGAAAGTTTTTATTCTCATTCCAAAAGCGTCGATCTCCAATTGTACGTTTATTATTAAATATAAAATCAAACAAATAATGATGATTGATTTTATTTTGAATGCGTGAGTGTGAATCTTATAGAGGGCATTTAAGTTTTAACACGAAGTTAATAAATTGAAAATAACGAATAAATATTTTCATATAGCTGTTCTCCTCATTGCATTTTCACCATGTCTGAAAAATTTTCTCCTTTGTAGAACCATAGAACACCCAATCCTTTCGTTCGCCGAGCAAGTGAGACATTATTAGACAACAAAATGTCTAAGAGATCTAAGAAATCAAAGGTTTCTGCCGCTGCAAATTTTGTTGTTATTCCCATAGTACCAAAAGAAAAACCAGCGAAAATTAAGTTGGTTATAGACACATCATGCCAGGGACTTGGAAAAATGACTTGGGAAGATGTATATAACCTGATTGAAAGAGAAAAACCTAAGGTTACTGAGGTGAAGGCAACAGTTCCTGATGAACATGACTCAGATTCTGATTCTGAGACTCCTCTTAAAGCGCTTGCAAATTCATTCCTTCATAGAATTGCAGCTCGGGAAAACATTTTCCCTTACTATGATGTAATTCGGTGGGTGATAGACAATGCCACCATCCAAAATAGGACATTTGTTTCAACTACTGGAATAATATTTGGGTCTTTCAGAGTAGAGGACATAAATGCAATGTACCATCTTCCAGATCCGCAAAAGGTCTACAACAAAGCTTTTATTAAGGATTTTGATGCATGCAATGAAACTCAGTCTGAGCCAATCAGAGAATGGAGGAAAGCTCCAGAGAAGCATAAAAATGAATCATCAGGTATGTACTTCGTGGGGTCCCTTTCACCTCCATATTGTTATGCCGTCACAATGATGTGCATGATATTTGGAAATAATAATTCAGCTAGATTTTCAATACAAATGGTGCCCTTAATCCATTCTGCTGTGAATTCTGAAATCATGGACTAGGCAGTTATCCTTTCAGATAAGATAACCAATAGAATTCTAGAGTATAGAAAGGATAAAGACATAGGAAACACAACCCCGTTTTACTTTTGTGCCTACATTTTAGATGCCCCATGTTTTAACTCTGAATTTCCCATTCTTGGTTGGAAATGGACCCCCAAAGATTCCGTTCCTATTCATATTTACCATAAGCTCTTATGGAAGGTGAATTTTAAAAACCATGTTTATAGAATTTTTCACAGTTTCCTCATCCCTATCTATCAAACCATTTTCAACCAATTTCCTCCCCAGCTTTCTGAAAAAGCTAAGACTGATATATCCCAGATTGGTGAATGGTTTGGAGAAGAGAAATTTACCTATGTCAGAGTATTTGGGAGTATAGTGGAGCCCCATATTTTACCTCTCTATGTCCCAGACAAACTGTTAGCACAAGAAATCTCCTACCAATTAACAGTAAAAGGCATGTCAAGGTCTCTCAAGAATAACAAGAAACTAATGTGGCCTACTTTTCCATTTCACTATGGGCATTATACACTTAATAACTTCACACATGCTAAGAAGGAGGTCATCAAAATAAGGGATCTTAAGCTCTCTACAGTCCCAGGTAGGCAGTATGACCCGAAAAAAGTTGCATTTGTTTTCACAAATTTAGTTTCAATCGCTCGATTTGAGCATGAGCCTGACGAATTTGATGATTTATTTGTTTCTATTGATAAATTTCCCCAATTTTATGACTTGGCTAAATCCAAGTTTCAGACTGAAGACATGAATAAATTCATGCTATTTCGAAGTCAAAGACTACTAAAATCTCCTCTTGACCAATTAAGAATCCATTCACAAGGAACTGAAAATATAGAAACAGAGAAGAAGGAAAAAGAAGATGCATCCAACAAAGCAGGAAAAGAAGCATCTACCAACAAGGGAAATGTACAGACTGAAAATGTAAGCACAAGTGGCAAGCCTGATGTGCGAAAGGAGAATACTGGTAGCAAAACAAATGAACCTATTGGGAAAGGAACTAATGTTCAAACAGGGAAAGAAAGTACGAGTATTTAAACCAATGTGCATATTGAGAAAGAAAATACAGGCAATGAGACTAATGTATAGACAGAAAAGGAAGATATTGGTAATAAGCCAAATTATCAACTTGAAAGAGAAAATACCACTGAGAATGTGGTGGATTCTGCTTAAATTATTGTTTCTTCCCATTTGCTAATTCAATATGAGAATTTCTCTCAGCAAATAGGATTACAAAATAATCCTCAAGTTGAAATGCTGAAAGATCAAGATATAGAAATCATCCCTGAGCATCCTACAAAAGAAATTGTGTTGAAAGTAGAAGAGATTCCTCCTATAGATATCTTTTATAGTCCTAAGCATAGGGTTGTTGTCAGGAAAAAGAGGAAGAGAAGAAGAACAGATCAAGAGTCTCTTTCAACATCACAAGTTGAACTGATGAACATTGTCTGGCAAAATACTGAGGTGAATCCTTCAGAGGATCTCACCAAATTGTCACAATATGCAGACGCCTATAGTGCAGCAACTATAGACAAGGCTTCAGAAGTCACCCAAATGATGAAACAAAAGGAAGTACAGATAGCTATGCTGGAGGAACAAGCTACATAAAATCAGCAAAAGATTATGCAGTTGGAACAACAGTTGCCAGATGAAAATCTCAGATCTAAATAGTTGGAAGAGTAACTTGGCATTGCAAATAAAAATATTGGTCAACAAGATTTGAATAAGCAACAGCAGTTAAGTCAAGAAGTGGCAAATTTACAAACCCTATTGACAAATGAAAAAACTGCTAAAGTTGAGCAAGAAAAAATATTCCAAGCAAGATTGGATGAATTTAGGGATTATCCTAAATTAGATCAATTTAAAATTGAAGCTCTTGAAACGAACAAACTACTGTCTCAGCAGTTGAATGAGCTATGTCAAAAGATGGCACAAACTGAGCCCTTATGTGAAATAACATCATCTCTTATAGATGAAGGAGTCAGCCTCAGGCTTGAATTTGATGATGCAAATGAGAAAATTTCTGAATTTCTTTCATGGCAAGACTCAGAGCAGGGAAGGAATGCAAACCTTCCCAGGATTGAAGAAAGACACAAATAAATTCTATTTACTGAATGGGAAAAGCAGTTGATAAAAGGAGAAAGAGCCACATCAAGAGCCAAAACTATGATGAATAGTATAACAGAGTTGGTTAATGATAGCTTATATTCCATCAATTTAATTTCAGATTGTATTCCAGGAAAATTACCAAGGGTAAAAGAGTCTGATACCAGGTGGAAGCAAGAATTAGTCAATAAGAATCAGCAAATCAGCAAACTTCAAGGAATTTCATGGGATATCATGTGGACATATCTAATCAAGCCACATAGTTAGCAAATGGAAATTAAATGCCTTTCCAATGCCATTAGTTGCATCATTCCAGAGTTTTCTGATGCCACGTATATTGGTCAGTTACATTCGAGGCTAAGTCATCCAACGGAGATCAAAGATATGCTCAAAATTTTCCACCTTGGCACATTGAATGCAGGAGAAAATCAATGAATCTGTTTCATTTTAATATCGCAAGTCTATTTCTAGATTTCTAATGATAGATTGTAGCAATAGTTTTAGTTATTTTGTTTTATTAAGTTCCTATTTAAACCCCTTTCATGCATTTAGAAAGGGGTCCTGAGTTTGTAATATTTTTGACTTGGATGTTACATTTTTGTACTCCATCGACTATTATATTTTTATAAAGGATCACATCTGGTGGTTTATGGAAAATTACCTCTGAGAATTGCATTTATGTACCTTAGAGTTTGTTTTACATTGAAGCATTGGATCTGGATATTGAATTGCATCAGGAAGAATATCAAGATGAATCTGGTATTTTTATCAATTTATTGTTATTTTTCTTATGTTATGAGATATTCTCTTTAAATTTTCTATCATTTATATGTACTTTCTTTACAAATATTTCTTTATACCTATCATTTCTGAGTGTATAGAAATATCTATCTTTCATAGTGTATACAAACGATATATAAAATGATGAATGCAATGTGTTATTATAAATCCGTTTAATTTCTTAAACAGAGTTATCATTATTTGATACTGTATATTTTAGTTAAATTATAATACATTTTCATGGTTATTGGTTTGATTGAAACATTCTTAAAGTTGTATTCATATTTGACACCCGGGTTAGTTTTTTAGAATTATTTATAAGTTATAGATTAAATTAGATAGATTATTTTGGTCATTTTAGTTCCATTATTCACTCATACAATTATTCCACCACCAACCCATTTAGTTATTAGGAAACTGGTCCTATATATCCAGTCGGAGCCACCACATCAAATGGATAAAGAGTTGTCCTAAGTTCCCGACCGGGTGGTTTTCCCCTAATGTTTGAAGCAGCGATTTTCGAGGCTTCAACATTTTTGGCACTAGAAGGAGGGCATAAGCTATGAATGGCAGATAAATCTCAATCTACAAGCCATTCTAAGAGCAACTCACCCTCATCATCCTCTTCAATTTCTTCTACATCTCAAATCACTAGGGAAGAAATTGATAGAAATATTCAAACACCCACTACTAAAGTCTCAAATCAATTAGATAATCAACCTCCTGAGTCCCCTGAAATACAAGCTTTAGTTCAAAAACTCCAAGGGTTCTCATTATCATTAGAAGAGTCTGAAATATCTTAAGGTAGTGTTACTTCACAAATTTTTTCTTCCATACCTCTCACTAGGTGACAAAGTGAAAAACTTGGTATTCCTCTAAAAGAATTTCCTTTACCTAGTAGAGTTAAAACAAGAAAAACTCCATTGGAATCAGAGAGTGATATTATTTCTTCATCGTAAATTTAATCATCTGTTTCCTAAACCTCAACTCGGAAAAGCATAGTTATTCCAACAACATCTACTCAAACCCCAATTGTTTCTTCAAATCCTTCAATTTTTATCCCAACAATGGCACAAGTAGCACCAATACCATGGGCTAGACCAGGAGTTGTTAATATGTCTGCACCTTTACATGATTTACCCGATCATGCTGAAAAATGGCTACCAAAATTCAGTCCAGACCTGAACATACCAGCTGAAGAACACATCAATAATTTTATGCTTGCTGTAAATTTGAATGGAGTTGAAAATGAAGATGTTGTAGTCAGGTTATTCCCCGATACCTTACAAGGGGCAGCAGGATCTTGGTATTTTTCATTACCTTCAGGATCTATTACAAGTTGGGATATTTTCTCAGATCATTTCTTGACCAAATTTGGAGATGAAAGATCCATAGCTACCCTTATCAATGATATCTCCAATCTGAGGACAGAACCCAACGAACCCATCAAAGATTTTAACTCTCGATTCAACAAAATTTTGAATAAAATCCCTACAAATTAAAAACCTAGTGAGAAAGTTAGAAGTTAATGGTATATAAATGCTTTGCCCTCAAACATAGCAATTTTCGTAGATAAAGCTGCAAAACCTAATTTAGCTGAAAATATGAAATAAGCTATTGCAGTTGAAAAACTGAATATTTCTCTAGATAAGAAAAATGCTATCGAAGAAAGAAAATCCAAGAAAGTTAGCTTTAAGGATGATTCCAAGAAAAAGACACCTAGAGACCCATATGACATGGAAGGTTTATAGAAAATTCTCAAAACCATGTCTAATGAGATGGTGGAGATTAAAAAGCAAGTAGCAGAGACTTCTACCAAAAGACCATTCAGAAACTTCAAAAGAAAATAAGCTGAATCTAAACCTCCCAATTCAATCTCCAATGCAGAATCAGAAGAGGAAGAAGAAGAAAATACTCCTCCAGTATCAGATGAAGAAGAAGAAAAAGAGGAAATAGTTGAATTACATGGGATGTGGGATTTCATTCTCCCTAACTCGGACAGTGAACAAGAAGCCATGCCTGTAAGTACAAGGAGTAAATCTACAGCGGAACCTACTCAATCTATTCCTAAAAAGAAAAGTACAACTCCAATTACCAAAGACAAATCCCCTGTAAAGAAAACTTCTCCCTTACCCACTCAAAATCAGCCATCATCTTCTAATCCTCCCACATCAACATCTAAGACTCTAGTAGTATCAGATCCTATGGATTATAACATTGTTGAAGACATGAAGAAAACGAGAGTAAACATTTCCTTACATGAACTCAGCAAACTTAAACATCAACAAAAGCTACTATTGAAATAATTAAATGCAACACCTATTGCTCCTCTACCAAGCGGTGTAGTTGTTAAAGAAGCTAAAGGAACAGGTAAGCCACCAGATAAAGTAGATGCCATTGATACTGTTCCTATTAGAGAAAGATCAAATTCTCAGACACCTCCTTTTCTTTTGACTTATGAAATCTACAACAAGAATTTGCATAATTGTTTAATAGATTCAGGAGCATCCTCTAATATAATGCCTACTTCAGTCTGTGCAAAGTTGAATACTGAACCACAAAATTCTGTAGTTCACATTGTTCAATTGGATCGCTCTAAAGTCCAAGTTGTAGGAGAAATCAATTTCGTTACTATTCGATTAGCTTCTGATCCTAGGATTGTCCAAAGAGTTGATATTCTAGTTACAGATATTCCTTAATTCTATGGATTAGTCTTAATCAGGGATTGGTCTGCAAAGCTTAATGGTTATATCACAACTGATTATTCACATATGTGGCTTCCCTACAAAGGGAAACCAAATCAAATCAAATTTGAGCGAGAAAAACACATGATGCATACTGTAACAGAATTTGAACAAGAAAATGAACCTGTAGCTTTTAATAATAATATCCTTGGAGGTTACTCTTCTGAATCATTCCTTGTGAATTTCACAACACCACAATCACCCTTTTCTGTAAATACTTTTATTTCGCAAATTGAAAAATTTTCACAATCTGATTCTTATAGAATTGTTAATGTTTCTGATACATCTGTAGATAAACCTGTACATAAATATTTATTTTGGTCATTATATTTTGATGGATCAAAATCTAGTGATGGGGCAGGAGCAGGATGCATTTTAATTGATCCAGATGGAGAGAAAACCATGCTGTCATGTAGACTATAATTTGAGTGCACAAACAATACTGCATAATATGAAGCCTTGATCCAAGGGCTTTATAAAGCCATAGGGTTAAATTTAAAATACTTGAAAGTATATGGGGATTATGAAATTGTCATAAGACAAGTAAGAAATACCATCCATTGTCTTTCAGGTCATCTCAAACATTATCAAACCCTTGTGCAATACCTTACCACTCAATTTTTAGCATTCAACATCTTTTCTATCCCTAAAACTCAAAATACATCAACTGATTTGTTAGCTAATGTTGCATCCAAACTCTCCCTGCTGAATATTATAGTCTTGATAGATTTTCAGTCGAATTAATCTTTCGACCATCTTTTCCTGATAACATCACAAACTGGAGAGTATTCTATCATGATGAAGATATATTGAATTTATTGACTTCGGAGAAATCTTATGATGAACAAATTATTGATGAAGATGATCACGATCTTCAAAATACCTAAAAAAGTAATGAAAATCTTATTCCTAAATCTGTTGTTAAACTTGAAGACCTATATGATATAAAAGACAGATTCAAGAAAGTTACTAATGCTAAACTTCAAAGTTCCACTTTGAAGTTTGAACTAGTAAATCTTGGCTCTGAGTCTAAACCTCAAAATGTTAATCTAAGACTTGAGTTAAATCCAAAGGAAAGAACTGCTTTCATCAAAATTCTGAGTAGGTATAAAGATATTTTTGCTTGGAATTATGAAGACTTAAAAACTTATGATACTTCTGTTATTCAACATACAATTCCAATGATTTCTGATGTCAAACCTGTTCAACAGAAGTTAAGAAAAAATCATCCAAATCTTGAAAGTTAAATCAAGGCAGAACTTAATAAACTTTTAAAAGCCAAAATCATTTTTCCTGTAAGGCATTCTAATTGGGTTTCCAACATGGTACCTATCAGGAAGAAGAATGGAGATATTAGAATCTGCATTGATTTTAGAAATTTAAACAAGGCATGTCAAAAGGACAATTTCCCATTGCCAACAATGGAACAAATACTTCAAAAGGTAGCTGGTTCTGAGCTCATGTCTTTTCTTGATGGTTTTTCAGGCTATAACCAAATATTGGTACATCCAGATGATAGGCTAAAAACCACTTTCAGAACTAAATGGGGAACCTATGCTTATCATAAAATGCCTTTTGGTTTAATAAATGCAGGAGCTACTTTCTAGAGAGCCATGGATATATCATTTAAGGGTTTGATTAATAGATCAGTTGTTATTTATCTTGATGACATAACAATATTTTCAAAGAAAAGAGCCAATCATCTACATGATTTAAAGCAGATATTTGAAAGATGTAGAAGGTTTGGTATTTCTTTAAATCCAAAGAAATCCTTCTTTTCTCTCAATGAAGGAAAAATATTAGGGTTTGTTGTGTCAAAAGATGGTATATATATTGACCCTGACAGAGTGAAAGAAATTTCTGATATTTCTTTACCTCATAACAAAAAATCCATGCAATCATTTCTAGGGAAAATCAATTTTGTAAAAAGATTCATTCCTGATTTTTCTCAAATTGTTTTACCTATGCAGATTATGATTAAGAAAAAATCAGTATTCAAATGGGGGTATAAAGAGAAGGAAGCCTTTGATACAATCAAACATACAATCATTAATGCACCTGCATTAAATACTCCTGATTTTTCTAAAGATTTTATTCTGTATACCTTGACTACTGAAACATCCTATGTTGTTGTTTTAACACAGCTCAATGATCAACAAATAGAAGCACCAATTTCTTTCTTTAGCTCAAATCTACAAGGAGCCGAGCTTAATTATTTCGATGTAGAAAAACAAGCCTTCGCTGTGTTTAAATCAATTAAACATTTTAGACATTTTCTCCTAAAAACACACACAAAAATTATTGTCCCATTCTCTGCAGTGAGACAATTGCTAATTCAAAAAGAAGTAGGAGAAAAGAGAGCTAATTGGGTAACAGCTTTGCAAGAATATGATATTGATATTAAACCAGCCAAGATTGTTAGAGGACAAGGTTTTTGTAGATTGTTAGCAGGAGCTCACAATATATCATAACATAAAGATTAAGCTAATATCGTTCAAGCAAATCAGATAAGTTTTATTGATTCTGAATCTCAATATGTTGATCTGATCTTTTACTTGAAGAATGGGTATGCTCCTTCTAATCTCAGTTATAAGAACAAACATGCTCTAAGGTTAAAATCTAAACATTATGAAATCATTGATAATGTGTTATTCAGAAGGAATTATGATTCAATTCTATTAAGATGTCTTGAAAAGACTAAAGCAAAAAAGGTATTGCAGGAATTACATGATGGACCAGCAGGTGGAAATTTTTGAGGTGATACCACATCTCACAAAATAATCCATGCTATATATTACTTGCCTACCCTTTTCAAAGATACACATGATTATGTGAGGAAGTGCGAAATTTGTCAAACTTCTAAAGGAAGACAAAGGAAGCCAGCTTTTCCTTTGCAACCAATAAACATTGAGCAACCATTTGAGCAATGGGGGCTTGATATTATTGGTGAAATAGTACCTCATTATTCTAAACAACACAGATACATCCTTACAGCAACATATTACTTCACAAAGTGGGTAGAAGAAATTCCTTTAAAGGTAGCCAATTCTGATGCAATTATTGATTTCATCGGTCAATTCATCATTACCAGGTTTGGTGTACCTAACGCTCTTGTTTTTGACAACGCGTCTTATTTTTCTGGAAATAGTATAATGGAATTTGTAATCAAAAGAGGTTTTAAATTAAAATATTCAGCAAATTATTATCCACAAGGTAATGGTTTAGCTGAATCTACTAATAAAAATCTCATCAAAATCATTAAAAAGATGATTGATCAAAATCAAAAGAATTGGCACAAGTCTTTAATCTTTTCATTATGGGTTGATCGTATTACTCATAAAGCTTCAATAGGAACTTCACCTTTCAATCTAGTTTATGGAAAAGAAGCTGTGATACCATCAAATCTAGCTCTCCTATCATTAGCTCTAGTGCAATTTATTTAAGAGAATCATTCATCATTTATTCAGTTGAGATTTGATCAAATTCTTAAATTAGAAGAAGATAGAGAAAAAACAAAAACTATTCATGAAAAACATCAACAGCTTGTAAAAACTTCTTTTGATTCAAGTTCCACTAGATCCAAAACTTTGAAAATCATTGATCTTGTTCTGAAATGGGATAAAGCACATGAAGATAAAGGTAAGCATACCAAATTTCAAAAGATGTGGCTTGGACCATTTCAGATTGCTGAAAAGATAGACTCATATA
The DNA here is from genome assembly GCA_034641835.2 of Pinus albicaulis. Taxonomy (NCBI): domain Eukaryota; kingdom Viridiplantae; phylum Streptophyta; class Pinopsida; order Pinales; family Pinaceae; genus Pinus; species Pinus albicaulis. Next base: position 78,816,866 of record CM076574.1, on the reverse strand, counting down.
CATTCATTCTGCAAGATTTAACAGCAAAGAGAGAATCTCCTCCTGTAAATGGGCTTATTTTAAAGAAATTCTTTTCTTAAGGAGGTAACCCCTTCTTACCCGTACATATTCCTTTCTGCAATTTTTGTTTATTTTGTAAATAAAGGTTGTTAATAGTATTTAATTGATTTTTTACTCTTTGAAAATATCTTCAAGAAAATATTATAAATACTTATTTTATGTAAATAGGAATTTTTTATTGAAATGATGACAGTTTTTGGATAGTTTAAAATAAAATATTAAACTTTGAAAATTTGTTCAAAACTTTTACATGATCTTTTGAAACTTTGAGAAAAATGTAAATCATTATAAGTTTATTAAGCAGAGAAAGGTTATCCATAAAAAGTAAAGACTTTTCCAAGCTTTGGCATTCAAATAACTCTGAAAATTGTCATCCATTGATTCTTAAGGATAAAATCATTCCACCCAATCCGTTAAGGTTTTGACTTTTTAGAATGTAATTCTAAGAAATTATATGTCAAAATTAAAAGATAAGAGGTCTCATCATGAGCCTGCTTACCATGATCATAAGAAGTAATAAAACTGACATTACCAACATTGCATACCAAAACAGGGTAATGGCTTATAATTATAAGACATGGGGTTTCATCACGAGCTAGCTTGTTCAATTTCATTACAACTAGTGAATGGCATTGTTATTATCTGGCTACCAAACCAGAACAATGGCTTTTAAATTAAAATTAAAAGAAGAAGAAAAAAAATATAAGATACAATGTATTATGAATTTATCTTTTAAAGAATCATGATTTTAGTTGGATGGGACAATGAAATGGTTAATGGTTAAAAGGTAACCCTATCGAGACTATGAATGTTTGCAAGCAGCAGAGGCAATGCCTATGACAATAGAGTAAAACATAAAAACTAAAATTGGAAAAGCCCCCTACTTTATTATTATCAACCAATCAAGCCTTAAGAAAACCCAAAAATGTTTTTATTTTTGAGGAATTAGAAAGAAATTGTAAGTGATTTTTATTCTTTTTCAGAGTTAGATTTCATTTAAGATTTCTCTAAGATAGTTTTCATTATCTATAAAAAATTTTACTTACTAAAAATATAGTATTCATTTTATTTTTCAGAGACAACTGTTTCTTTAAGTTGTCACATTTTTTTTGAAAAACTTAGATGCGATACGATTCATCGCAATCGCATTTCGGAGAAAAAAACATTATATTCGCTCATTCTAAAAAACGCTGATGCAATAGATCCCACCATCATCGCAATCGCAAAATTGGTGAATATCACTTACAACTTACTCTCTTTGAAAATAGCCGATGCGGTATACCATCATCACAATCGGAAATTGCGGAGATCATGATATGTTATTTGTTATCCTTGTTGAAAATTCCCGATGCGATCAATACTTAATATTTATGTTTGTTTTATACTTCACATATTTTATTTATTCATCGCAATCGCAAAATTCAAAAAGAAATTTTTTATTCTCATTCCAAAAGCGCCGATCTCCGATTGTACATTTATTATTAAATCGAAAATCAAACGAATAATGATGATTGATTTTATTTTGAATGCGTGAGTGTGACTCTTATAGAGGGCATTTAAGTTTTAACATGAAGTTAATAAATTGAAAATAGCGAATAAATATTTTCATATAGTTTTTCTCCTCATTGCATTTTCACCAAGTCTGAAAACTTTTCTCCTTTGCAGAACCACAGAACACCCAATCCTTTTGTTTTTTAAGAAAGTGAGACATTATCAGACGACAAAATGTCTAAGAGATCTAAGAAATCAAAGGCTTCTACTGCTGCAAATTTCGCTGCTATTCCCATAGTACCAAAAGAAAAACCAGTGAAAATTAAGCTGGTTACAGACACATCATGCCAGGGACTTGGAAAAATGACTTAGGAAGATGTATATAACCCAATTGAAAGAGAAAACCCTAAGGTTACTGAGGTGAAGGAAACAGTTCCTGATGAAGATGACTCAGATTTTGATTCTAAGACTCCTCGTAAAGTGCTTGCAAATTCATTCCTTCATAGAATTGCAGCTCGGGCAAACATTTTCCCTTACTATGATGTAATTCGGTGGGTGATAGAAAATGTCACCATCCAAAACATGACATTTGTTTAAGCTACTGGAACAATATTTGGGTCTTTCAGAGCAGAGGACATAAAGGCAATGTACCATCTTCCAGATCTGCAAAAGGTCTACAACAAAGCTTTTATTAAGGATTTTGCTGCAAGCAATGAAACTCAGTCTGAGCCAATCAGAGAATGGAGGAAAGCTCTAGAGAAGCATAAAAATGAATTATCAGGTATGTACTCAGTGGATTCCCTTTCACCTCCCTATTGTTATGTCGCCGCAATGATGTGCAGGCTATTTGGAAATGATAATTCAGCTAGATTTTCAATACAAATGGTACCCTTAATCCATTCTGCTGTGAATTATGAACTCATGGACTGAGCAGTTATCCTTTCAGATAAGATAGCCAATAGAATTCTAGAGTATAGAAAGGATAAAGACATAGGAAAAAAAACCTCGTTTTACTTTTGTGCCTACATTTTAGATTCCCTGTGTTTTAACTCTGAATTTCCCATTCTTGGTTGGAAATGGACCCCCAAATATTCCGTTCCTATTCATATTTACCATAAGCTCTTATAGAAGGTGCATTTTAAAAACCATGTTTAAAGAATTTGTCATTGTTTCCTCATCCCTGTCTATCAAACCATTTTCAACCAATTTCCTCCCTGGCTTTCTGAAAAATCTAAGACTGATATATCCCAGATTTCTGACTAGTTTGGAGAAGAGAAATTTACCTATGTCAGAGTATTTGGGAGTATATTGGAGTCCCATATTTTACCTCTGTATGTCCCAGACAAACTGTTAGCACAAGAAATATCCTACCAGTTAATAGTAGAAGGCATGTCAAGGTCTCTCAAGAATAACAAGAAACTAGTGTGGCCTACTTTTCCATTTCACTGTGGGCATTATACACTTAATAACTTCACACATGATGGGAAGGAGGTCATCAAAATAAGGGATCTTAAACTCTCTACAGTCCTAAGCAGGCAGTATAACCCGAAAAAATTTGCATTTTATTTCACAACTTTAGTTTCAATCGCTCAATTTGAGCATGAGCCCGACGAATTTGATGATTTATTTGTTTCTATTGATAAATTTCCCCAAGTTTATGACTTGGCTAAATCCAAGTTTCAGACTGAGGACATGAATAAATTCATGCTATTTCGAAGTCAAATACTACTAAAAGCTCCTCTTGACCAATTAAGAATCCATTCACAAGGCACTGAAAATATAGAAACAGAGCATAAGGAAAAATAAGATGCAGCCAACAAAGCAGGAAAAGAAGCATCTACCAGCAAGGGAAATGTACAGACTGAAAATGTAAGCACAACTGGCAAGCCTGATGTGCGAAAGGAGAATACTGGCAGCAAAATAGATGAACCTATTGGGAAAGGAACTACAGTTCAAACAAGGAAGGAAAGTATGGGTATTGAAACCAATGTGCATATTGAGAAATAAAATACAGGCAGTGAGACTAATGTACAGCCAGAAAAGGAAGATATTGGTAATAAGCCAAATAATCAACTTGAAAGAGAAAAGACCACTGAGAATGTGATGGATTCTGCTGAAATTATTGTTTCTTCCCATTTGCTAAGTCAATATGAGCAATTCGCTCAGAAAATAGGATTACAAAATAATCCTCAAGTTGAAATGCTGAAAGATCAAGATATAGAAATCATCCCTGAGCATCCTACAGAAGAAATTGTGTTGAAAGTAGAAGAGATTCCTCCTCTAGATATCTTTTTATAGTCCTAAGCATAGAGATGTTGTCAGGAAACAGAAGAAGAGAAGAAGAACAGATCAAGAGTCTCTTTCAACATCACAAGTTGAACTAATGAACATTGTCTGGAAAAATATTGAGGTGAATCCTTCAGAGGATCTCACCAAATTGTCACAATATGTAGGCGCCTATAGTGCAGCTACTATAGACAAGGCTTCAGAAGTCACCCAAATGATGAAACAAAAGGAAGTACAGATAGCTACGCTAGAGGAACAAGCAACAGAAAATCAGCAAAAGATTATGCAGTTGGAACAACAGTTGCAAGATGAAAAGCTCAGATCTAAACAGTTGGAAGAGCAACTTGGCATTGAAAAGAAAAAGATTGATCAACAAGATTTGAATAAGCAACAACAGTTAAGTCAAGAAGTGGAAAATTTACAAACCCTATTGCAAAATGAAAAAACTGCTAAAGTTGAGCAAGAAAAAAATATTCCAAGCAAGATTGGACGAATTTAGGGATTATCCTAAATTAGATCAATTTAAAACTGAAGCTCTTGAAACAAACAAACTACTGTCTCAGCAGTTGAATGAACTATGTAAAAAGATGGCACAAAATGAGCCCTTATGTGAAATAACATCATCTCTTATAAATGAAGGAGTCAGCCTCAGGCTTGAATTTGATGATGCAAATGAGAAAATTTCTGAATTTATTTCATGGAAAGACTCAGAGCAGGGAAGGAATGCAAACCTTCCCAGGATTGAAGAAAGACACAAATAAATTCTATTTACTGAATGGGAAAAGCAGTTGATAAAAGGAGAAAGAGCCACATCAAGAGCCAAAACTATGATGAATAGTATAACAGAGTTGGTTAATGATAGCTTATATGCCACCAATTTAATTTCATATTGTATTCCAGGAAAATTACCAAGGGTAAAAGAGACTGATACCAGGTGGAAGCAATAATTAGTCAATAAGAATCAGCAAATCAACAAACTTCAAGGAATTTCATGGGATATCATGTGGACATATCTAATCAAGCCACACAGTTAGCAAATGGCAATTAAATACCTTTCCAATGCCATTAGTTGCATCATTCCAGAGTTTTTTGATGCCACGTATACTGGTCAGTTACATTCGAGGCTAATTCATCCAGCGGAGGTCAAAGATATGCTCAAAATTCGCCACCTTGGCACATTGAATGCAGGAGAAAATCAATGAATCTGTTCCATTTTAATATTGCAAGTCTATTTCTAGATTTCCGATGATAGATTGTAGCAATAGTTTTAGTTATTTTGTTTTATTAAGTTCCTATTTAAACCCCTTTCATGCATTTAGAAAGGGGTCCTGAGTTTGTAATATTTTTGACTTGGATGTTACATTTTTGTACTCCATAGACTATTATATTTTTATAAAGGATCACATCTGGTGGTTTATGGAAAATTACCTCTGAGAAATGCATTTTTGTACCTTTGCGTTTGTTTTACATTGAAGCACTAGATCTGGATATTTAATTGCATCAAGAGGAATATCAAGATGAATCTGGTATTTTTATCAATTTACTGTTATTTTTCTTATGTTATGAGATATTCTCTTTAAATTTGCTATCATTTATATGTACTTGCTTTACAAATATTTCTTTATACATATCATTTCTGAGTGTATAGAAATATCTATCTTTCATAGTGTATACAAATGATATATAAAATGATGAATGCAATGTGTTATTATAACTCTGTTTAATTTCTTAAACAGAGTTATCATTATTTGATACTGCATATTTTAGTTAAATTATAATACATTTTCATGGTTATTGGTTTGATTGAAACATTCATAAAGTTGTATTCATATTTGACACCCGGGTTAGTTTTTTAGAATTATTTATAAGTTATAGATTAAATTAGATATATTATTTCAGTAATTTTAGTTCCATTATTCACTCATACAATTATTCCACCACCAACCCATTTATTTATTAGGAAACTGGTTCTATATATCTAGTCGGAGCCACCACACCAAACGGATAAGGAGTTGTCCTAAGGTCCCGACTGGGTGGTTTTCCCCCAATGTTTGAAGCAGCGATTTTCGAGGCTTCAATAGGTTCAAAGACTCAGAAGCATCACTCTTCTCTTCCAACTCATTTCTTTTTAGTTGAAAATCCAGTTGAAGGAACTCAACCATTTCATTTGTCTATTTTAGATGAATTGAAATATCAGCAAGATTTGCTTTGTTGATTTGCACCATGTCTTTAGCACTTGATAAGATAAAATTGTGAAGAACTTGTAACATCTGGATGTGTTTCACCATGTCAACTCGCTCGCTTGAATTCAGTCTCTCTTGTCCTGAACTTTCTCACTTTGATTTGAACTTTTTGGATTAATTTTCTTGCTTGATTTGTTACTTGAATGACCCGCTCTCTTGCTTTGTTGCTTGAATGGCACACTCGCTGGTACTGGCTCAATTGCGCTTGCTTTCAACACTTTTTTGAGTTTTATAACTTTCTTTCTTGAACTCTTGAACTCATGATTTCTTGATTTTGATCGCTTTCTTGAACTTGCTTTATTGCTCCACTGGCACTTTGTATTTCCTTGAATGTACTCACTTGATTGTGCTTATTTGAAAATGAAGGTTGTCGAACACTGTCGAAAATGCACCCACAAGAAAAATGACAAGTTAAAATAATATGGCTCAGTTGAATAATTACTTGACTTAATTGTCTTAGTTTGACCACCTTATCAATTCAAATTGGGGTGTCGGTTTCAACCAAGAATGCACAATAATAATTTAACTCAGTTACAAAAATGTTTATCTGCAAGTTATAAAATGTGTTGTTGATGTCGATGTAGACTTATTTGGAGTGCTTGATTTTGTAGCTTCTTTGAATTATTTTATTGAATGATGTTGAATGTGGTTGTAGAAGACCTCTTTATCAACTTGATGATGTGTTGCACAAATGCATGTGATTGTTTGTGCTTTTGTACTTAATCTTGATTACACGAACTTGATTACTTAAGTTTGATGACTTGTGTACTTAAGCTTGATTACTTAAGCTTGATGACTTTTGTACTTAAGCTTGCTTATGTGCATGTAGTTGTTTAAGTTGTTGTGAACCATAGTACAAAGAGAGTGTAAAAAAAAAATTGGACAGAATTCATGCACACACATTCACTACACATGGTGTACCTAGGATCCCCTTATTCAATTTCGGGCGGATCTAGGACACAATCACAAAAAAATGATATATTTATTAAGTATTGAGTACATAATAAATCTTCACCTTCAAGTAATGAAAATGACAAGTTTGAAACCCTTTGAAACAACTCGTCTTCGCAAACGAAATTGAATGTAGACTTACTCAACCTCCTAGAAGTAAAAAAATTACTAAAAATACACCTTATCACAACACGAATTGCAATCTTCACCCTTATAACTCCCCTTACAACAAAAATATTTTATCCACTCCTTATCTCTCCCAAAAATCACTCATTAAAAGAAAACCCTTTAATCCACCTTATCCCTCCTTTAAAATTCACTCTATTACAAAAAGAGCACACCTTATCTCTCCACAAGCTCCATAAAAAGAATTATGATCATACTTTCCATTAAAATAGTTATCAAAACTCTATGAAGTCACTTAAAGTGACATTCAAATAACTTTATAAAAGTGATTTATAAAAGGTAACATGAAGATGTAATTTTTAAGTGATTTGTAAAAGTTATTTAATGATTTCATTGACCTGTGAGTGTAGAAAAGGTTTCATTTCCTCCTCCAACACTTTACAACATAGGGTTTTCCTTTGTGGCTAGTTCCTTCATGGTGTTGGATCCTCAGCAAAGGATCCTCTTTGGCGAAGTTTTTAATGCACATTTTCACCTAGATCTCAACACATTTGCAGCATCCTCAACGCACACATGAAAAATCCATGACACCAAGCTTGTATACAACCAAATTTATGCTTCATCTTGATATCCTACACTACCATAGTATACGACCTGATCCAACGTCCCAAAAGATATTCCACTTGCAAAATTTGGAACAACTATTAATCCTGAGCAACTGGCAGTGATGTTTTCCGCTGCAACACACACATGCCACCACTCCAACATGCAAGTTTTAAAAAACAAATTATGTAGATTGTTTCAACTCAGCTCCTTGGTCAATGAAAAAAAAGGATTGAAAATTCAAATTGTGATTGCTTACTCCAGTGAAGTCGATATTAAATCTAGTTGTGACAGGTCATCCGATACCAACTGAGAGTTGTCTAAATTTGAATTGGCATGACTACATATATCTGAAACTAATCATCTATTTATAGTTATACATTCAATGAATAATGTGGATGGATACATATCTTTAGCATCCACTCGCCATTCAGTACCAATTTGTGGCACTCCAATAAAAAAGGAACAAAATGACTAGCATACCAATGTAACATAGATGTGGAAATAGCCTGTCAAATAAATTGAAAAACACATCAATGTCCACGTGGACATTTGTAGGCATGAAATAATATCCTCTTCCACACCATGTTTCGATTTTTTGTTCGCTCGATTTGCTAGAGATTGAGTTTTTCAGAAAATTAAATTAAAACAAAGATAGTGCCATGCAAACTGATACAAAAAGTACTATAAAAAGAGTATAAGGTAGATAATTGTTGGCGCTTCTTATCAAGTGGGCTAGAAAAACGATCAGCACCAACGACCCCTATTGGAAGAGTGACATTTGCAGTTTCATTCATGGCGTAGATGCAGGTTCTACATCCCTACAATTTCATACGACATTCTCCATTCGGATCCATGCTAGCAGGGATTCCATTTCTTGCAAATTTGATCGAAGCTAATTTCATCTAGTTTTCTTTGTAAACACACAATTGAAAACAAACTCCATCTAAAAACCTTCATTCTATTGCACATACTTCAATGCAGATCCACATTGGTTAACACAAATATAATACGTACAAAAATGGTGAAAAATAGATCTAGTTTTCAATTGTTGGAATGGAAAGAAAACTTCGAAATCGATCCATTTTCGCGTTGTGGCCATAGGTCACAAAAAATTAAAAAAAATGATACCAGGTGAAAAATCGATCTAGTGTGTAATTGCTTGAATGACAAGATCGCAATTATGCTGATAACTTAAAATATGAGTCTAGGATTGTAATTAAGTTTTCAGATTGAAAAAGATGTCTTCCAAACTGGTACATAGAGGGGGTATTGAAGATTTGTTTGCTTGGGAAAGAAAAAAGTGATGAAAAGAGTATGTCGCTGGCTCAAAAATGGCACTGTAAATTTCTAGAAGGATGGATATTCTCTGCCAGGAAAAGAAGAGGAACGCTAGAAAATCAAAAAATGCTTGAAATGGTGGAAAGTAACAGGAATCAACTACGTTGAGCATAGACACAGATAGGGCTCCAGAGGTGTGCTCACTTCAAATGCGCTATTGAAACTCTTTCATTCATGACCTCGAAAAATAAATCGATTTTCATAAATTAACCACAATCTCCTGAGTTTTCTAAAAGAAAAAATTATTTTCCTTTAAAAAAAAACTGGCCAATTTGCATACCAATTAATTTATGATAAATTGATGGAGTTTTCCAAAATATTGGAAATATGGAATCTCCTCTTCAAATTAGTTGCAACACTAGAGCTCTGATACCACATGTAGAAAATTAATCAACTCATAAAACACTCATAAAAAATACCAGAGTCATAGAACTGGCGGAAAAGGCCACAACCTTTGCTATACTCGTCACATATTCTTCATTATTAAATAATTTTATAATACAAATAAATAGATGAGTAAGTTTATCTCAAGATAATGCGTCTATCTTGGAAAACTTGGTTGAGCAAATATCTCAACTACACACTAATCTAGGAGCCAAGTAAGGTAGGCCTAAAGTAACTCCTAATTAAGAGGAACTAACTCAATCTAGAAAATTAGACATGAATTCCTAATTTTTAATATTTAATTTTGGATTTACAATTGTTTATGATAGTGAGGCTAGCATAAATATCAATGGGCCATATAAAAAAGAGATCATTGTATACATGGAATTTTTAACTAGGCTCCATGCAATTTCTTTTTTCTCCATTAATATATCAATTTGAGTCCAAAAAGATAGTAAACTTCCTATGCATATGTCATGTATTGAGCCCTCCCTCAAGCTTTGGACATGTGCATTGTTATCTTTATGTGAGTTATTGTATATAGATTTATCTATTTCCACTGTATAGATTTTTTCTTAGTAAATAATTTATATTCTTCTTAGGAAACTACTATTATCAATTGTTTATATTTTCTTTGAGATCTCTTATATTTTAAATAGTTGTATATTTAATTTAAATCAAGTTTCAATCCATTTTCTAGACACAATTTAGAGTTCTCATCAAAGCATTGTTACCAATGATATGTAGTCATATAGCTATGATAAAGTGTTGTAATTTGCCTTTCTCACAGTGGAATTAGAATGGATGATAGTTAGAAGATTGAATTTTAACTACACATCTTCCATTTTTCTTAGTTAAATAATATTTACTTGATGAATGTTTGTAAAATCTCCTTTGAATCATTAAATATACAATAAACAAAATACTATTCCATGAGCCATTTACTCATAGAGGCCATGAAATCTTACAACTTGATTTTTCACCATTAAAGCTATGCTAGATTTAGATTGAAGGAATAAGCCTTAATTCATTGGAATTTTTACATTGCTAATTATAATTCATGGTCGTAGAAATTTGGGATTTATGTTGCATTATAGTTTTTGAAGAAGGTATTTTACATTTCAAGTATTTTTTTCTTAGAGCGGCTATGGATGCTTTATGTTACCATTTTCTGTTACACCCACGTTTACGACTTAGAGGAAAAGAAATGAGAAGGCGAAAGTGTTACACCAATTTTTGGTAATCTAACTTGTTACTATTAGATGGACTAAAGTACACCATGTAAGACCATTTTTACCATAGTAAAATTGCTTTCACTATGAGAAATAATTTAATAACCGATAGTTTATTAAATTATTTATGGTCTAAACAGGAAACCCCATGAGGAATAATTAATTAAATCCTTATTTGTTTGATTTTCCTCTAGGGATAGTTAACTAAACCACTGTTTCATTAATATTTCTGGTCATAATTAACCCAAAACATGAGAATTAAATAGATAAGTTATTATTTATCTTATTATTCTCTAGGAATAATTATTTAATAATATTCCTTGTTGAATTTGACTAAATCATTTTTAAATAATTAATTAAATCATTATTTATTTAATTATTCCTTAATCTCATCCTTGAAATAATAAATAAATAATTTATTTATTTATCTTTCTAAATAAATGGATTTAACCAATTCTAAATTCCTTTTCCCTCCACCAAAAATTATAAAATATTCCAAGTAAGTTGGATCTAGATTTGGTTAATAATATTTTAATTATGCACCAATATCTAGACTAACTCAATATTTTGTTATAAATAGAAGGGTTTTTCCATTCATTCACTACCTTTTTTATCACCTTTTGATCTATACTTTTGGTCTGACTTTGATCCTCTATCATTGTCATATTGTTTCTACTTTTGCTTGTGTGCTCCCTTTGAGTTCTATTTTGTCTGGGTTTTCTGCACCATCAAGAGAGAGAGACCTTAGATCTGAAGCACTGAGGACATACAAAGAACCCATCCCATTGAGGGGTACTAATAACATCTTTCTGTGTTCCCTTCCTAGGTGTCATAATACAAAAAATTCTTTATAAATTCTTGTCTTGTCTATTGGATGTATGGATCAAATCTTGTTTATTTTTGTTGTTTAATGTCTTTAACTACATAGAACTGGATTTTTGTATTATTTATTATGATCACCTACTGTAGATATAAGGAAATTGACTTCCACATTTGATGTTAGGGATGTTTGTTATGTACAACTAAAGTGAGTTTTTTTCGTATGCTTGCGATTAGAATTCACTCTAACAAATGACGACTCCACAAGGGTTTTTAATTATGACTGCTGTCGTTTTTCAGATCCCTGCATGACCAGATGCTTCAGCCACTAGGGTTTTCTTCAACTTCTTATTTTTCATTCCTGGATGTTTTTTTTAACCTTTTTTACCCTAAAACAGTAAAAATTCTAACTTCTGTGTGTTTCAGGGCGATTTGCGTAGGTAACAGGTATCAGCCGTGACAAAGACGGAAAATTTTTCTGAAACATACTGCTGAGATAGCCGAAAGTGCAGGTCACATTTTTCAGCCCAAAAATTATGACCTCAGCTCTTAGGTAGCAGAAAACTACCCAAAAACTGCAACCTCAGCAGAAAATAGGTTAGTACTTGCGACCTCAACTTTTTTAAGGGATTTTCAGTTAATTTTCAGAGTTTTTATGCGGCACTGTTCAAGGTTCTCTGACCTCCGTCTTTACCCATATTGGACCTATAGTTGCTTATTTTTACTCATCAAAGTAGTAACCAAGCCCCTTAGGTCTTCATTACACTTCCCCCTTTTTAGGAGGAGTTTAGCTGAAGCAGGTCTTCTGAGATTTCAATGTTTTACAGCCATTCTTTCAGATCTGAACCTGTCTTTTTAGATCCATTTCATATCTATTATTTGTTCATCCAAAACACCTCTTTTCATTTTTGTTTGTTCCTCCCTTTATGTTCCACTACGTTTCCCTTTAGGTTGTAGCCTTTCGCCACCTATTTTTCAGCATTTTTCCCTCTAGTTTCTTGTTGTTTTCTGTGCCTCTTTTCAACAGATCGGACCTTTATATCCCTGTCCATCTTGACCTTATATCTATTGGCCCTATTGTGTGTTTTGAGTAGATTTCTACCACCCTTATACTAGCTATTGGGAAACCCTCATTTTTTTTTTTAAATTTATGCATCTTTAGCTGTTTATTTTACTGTCTCTTTAAGTTTTATTTACTGTCGCTTTTAGTTTTATTTACAGTTATACAACATATTTTTTCTCTTCTCTATACACACATCTGGGCTTAATTAAAATTAACACACTTATCACACACATGCACACCCAAAGCGAAGAGCGCTTGGTTTACACCGCCAGACCAAGACTAAAACATTGTAATTAATTAATTAATCTGAACCTCCGTGCCCTTGTTTACCTCTCTTCCTTGTTGGGTTCGGTGTATATTTTCCACCATTGTGCCCCCAAGGCATTCATCTCGAAGACTCCAAGGCCTTCATCCTTAGTTTCCATTAGGAAGACTTACTCCACCGCGTAGGGTCTAAGTTAGTCCTCTATTGAGTCCCCAATCCCGACTTTGATTATGGTTCATTGAGTTCTCCTTCTGTTCCTATCCCCGGTTCTCCTCCAAATTTTACCTTCATCATGTCTAGTGCAAGAGATACCGTTGATGATGGCCCCGACTCTAATGTTGGAGTTGTTGCTAGTGGAGCCGCAACATGAATGGTCATGACTACTCCCTTGATTGCTTATATGGCAGGCATAAGCCTTCCTGAGTTCAGCCAGTTTATTAATGACCCTATACACAATGATCCAGGTTGGCCTACTATGCCAACCAAGATTCCTTCAGACATCCATAAGCTTGAAGGAAATGCTGGAGAGGATCCTAACAACCATGTTCGTTCTTTCCACATGTGGTGTTCGCTCAACTCTATCAATAATGACTCTATCCGTCTTCGGTTATTCCAGTGTACGCTTACTAGAGAAGCTTCCAAGTGGTTGTTACACAACAATTTTTCACTGTCCCTGTACTCCCTGTTCCTTGATCCTGGAGGACCCATACAGTGACCCTTGTGTACTTTCCAAGCATGGAATACATACCCATGAGCCACACTTTGTCTTCCAATTCATCTCCCTTTACAACTTTCCTGGAAGATATCTATAAAAACCTAGTTTTCAAGGTAAGCGCTTTGTCTCAGTGTCTGATGTTGGGCAGTGTAAGAGGTATGAAATTATCGTATATTTACTCATTCTTTATCATAAATATACTCCTGTTTTCCTTGAAAAGGTAACCTATCATAGGAATTACAATAGAATTGGAAAGGTTTATGATTACTATGAAAAGAGGACTAAAAGCTACTTTTTGGTTGACAAATAGGAATTCGGAGAGGTGAACAGCTGTACCAGAGGTGTGGTTGAGAAAAATCCAACTGCTGCTCCATCAGCATTGAATCATATCTAGCCAAAGGCAAGGAGATCTGAACGAATAGCCCAGAAAAGGCAGGGAACAGCTCAGCCTCGGTCAGCACAAACAGAACGATGACTAAACACAGAGGAGTGAATCCCTCAGGATATTTCGATCCTGAGGGATCGCTGTTCAAACTTATCTTGTTCTTTGATTGGTCCGTCGAAGATTTGATACATAAGACCACGTCCTTTAGTGACAGGGGGACAGATCGTTATTGTTATTAAAAATCGGTCGAAAGACTTTACATTTTCTTTGTTATATTAACTCTCTGTTTGAGAGAAAACCTCTCTGTAAGACTTTATGTTGGTTTAATACAAAGCATGTGTTTTATTTACCTTCTGCAATTATGAATTAGCCCAACGGTATTTCACTGGCGCTAAGGGCCCAGCTCTGGTGGAATTACTTTGCTCTTTGTATTCTAATCTTTGTTTATTGTCGTGTGGAGTGTGTTTAATGTTTCAATTGGTTTATTGTTAATCAGATCAAATACAGAGTCATCACTGTTTCATTTATTTACAATAAACGTAATTCGTTGTTCTATTATTTCGCTGTTACCATAAAAGCTTTATTGACTCGTATCTGATTTGAATCGTTGTTCCTTTAGTTTATAATCTGTTGTAATTTATGGCTGCGTGGTGAGAAGCTGTCGACAGAATTGAAACATGGGAATCTAGTGCTTTGAATATGTTATAATCGTAATTGCTGTTCAATTCACGTTGTTGTTCCATTTCTGTTCATCGCTTATTTATAATCTTCGACTGGTAGACAAAATAGTTGTAGTCACACATTGTTGTTCCTTTTCAGATTGCGCTTTGTTTAAGTTTCTTTCATCAAATCTGATTTCGGTTTGATTTCTTTAAGATCTCCAACTGTAGAGGATAGAGGCTTTAGCTTCCCAGTCCTCAGATTGGTCATCTTGCATCGATTTCTAAGGGAAAGAGTTACTGCTACTGCATCCCTGATCCATGTTCTGCAAATATTGGAGTAGTTTAATCTTTTCATTCATGTCACTGTAATTAGGTTTCTTTTCAAGCATCGGTTACGTTTGATTTCGTTATCATATACTATATCTTCACAGCATTGCTCTTAGAAAATTGCAAGCCTCAGATAGAGTACACTCTTGGAATAAAAGGACGCTCCCGGATTGATGATTAATGTGGGCTAATTAAGGTGTTCAAAAGATACCTTTTTCTGACTTGACATTTTGGCGTCGTTGCCGGGGAGAGTGTATGCCATTTTAAAGGAGTAATGCACAACTGATTTTCTCCTGCTTGCAAAGAATTGGGTATTAAAGACGGAAGGTAAGAACTTGCGCACTGGGCAAGAAACACACTTCCTCATAGCCCGCTTTACAGCAAAAGTAGGTAAGCTTATTTATTTAGGTAAGAATGAAGGCTTGTTTCTTTGAATGAATAAATCAACTAAGCGAAACAAAATTCCTCCTAAAACTGAAAAACCTAAGGGACCGGTGACCCTTGGGCGCACAACCTTTATTGACGAAATATTTAAAAGAATTGAATCTCAGCCATCAGTAGGATTTAAAAGAACTACTTCTAGACAGCCTACTAGTTCCCTTCAGGCTACAGAATCACCATCTGAAGCCTTTGCTGAGATACATAATCAAACAGAGGGAACTGAGAAAGATTCCCAAGAAATTGAGAATCCTTGCACAAGTTTCCTTCGAGAAGGGAACGCTAGTAATCTCGAAGAAGAAGAAGGGGAAACGGGATAAATCACAGACTCGAAGTCTCTTATTGAAATTTCCCAAACAATAAGCAGCCCAGATAAGGGAAGTGTTGTTCAACTTATTCAGAACTAAGGTCCCGAATCACCTCAAACAGTAGGTCGACAGGAAAAGCTTATTATCCTAGATAAAGGGAGTGTTGTCAAAACTATTCCTGCCCCTACTCGTCAACCTAGAAATTCCTTGGAAATCCCAGAGGGATATTGGCATATCTTCGATCAAATGGCCCAGAACCAAAACCAGAATCAGCAGCAGACCTCTACACTACAATATCCTATAGTAGATACTGCAGTTAATACACCCATGAAATCTATTACTCTTCAACATATTCCTACATTTCACGGCTTAACATCAGAGGACCTAGATGCGTTTTTATTTGAGTTTGATGTGCTGTGCAGAGGATACGATTACACCACCGATGCCCAAAAACTAAAACTATTCCCTTCTACATTAAAAATGGCAGCCCTACGATGGTTTATAGGATTAGGTGGGGGTGTCATAACTAATTGGGATCATATGAAAGCTGCATTTTTAAAGAAATATCAAGATTATTGTAGATCTCGGGAATTAAAAGATGAGATATTCCAAATGACAACAAAACCAAATGAGACCCTGGAAGAGTATGTGGAACAGATTCAATATAATCTTCAGAGATCCCCTTATGGATCTTTACCCTTACCTGATAATGTTTTGAAAACCACATTAATTAGGGGAATGAAAGATCAATGGGTTGAAACATTGAATATTATGGGAAAAGGTGACATATATCAGGAAAATTATCCTAACATCATTGATTTGTGTATCAGGTGTTCGAGGGGCAATTCGAGGTTGAAATCAGCAAAACGTGATACGATCACAAGGGAAAATAAGACCTCTAATGAAGGTGTGACTCGTGCAGAGATTGGAAATCTACTGGAAGACTTTAAGACATACATACTTGGGACTCTAACAACGCAGTTCGATATTATGCAAGCCAAATAGAAACAGGCAGAAGCAGAGCAGAATTTGGCAATATTCTGTCCCAGATGTAGAAAGAAGCACAACCACAAAGAATTCCCGTTGGATGTGATTAAAGTCTGTGCCATTTGCACGAAAGATCACCCTATAGAAGGATGCCCTTCGCTTCCTGGCCTAAAATCAGTCTATAAGGAGGCAGAAGAGGAATTGGAAGTGGTATGTCTGCTTAATCAGCACCGACAATGGGAGCCACGACCATCAGGTATGCCAAATGATCCATTTTCTTTTCAACCTCCTCAATATAATACTCAACAATATAGTGGGATGTGGCAGAATCAACCATCTTTCCCTAATTGGTCACAACAGCCATTTCCTCCCACATCTTGGCCAAGTCAAACAAATCAAAATAATTGGCTTAACTTTCCTTTCTATCCACCTTTCTGGCCTATACAATGGTCCCCTTCTACTTCTCAGAGTCAGGCCTGGCAGTCAAACTGGAAAAAACCTACAAATCAGCCAGCTGGATCAATTCCTCTCTCTCAACCTACACTGCCAGCTCCTTATACAAACCCCCAGACCAATTTAAGACCACAACTCCCAGCCCAACCCAACCCAAACCCAAACAATAGGCCAGTTCAGTCCGTTCAAATCATGGAACCCCCAGAAGTAGAAACTGAACTGAGGGAGTGTAATGATCTTCAATTAAGGTCTGGGCGTATAGTCAAAACAGAGAGAAACAATGATATCCACATTGAAGATCCGTGACCTATAGAACAAACAAAACAAAGTGAGAAGGAAGTCCAACAACAAAACCAACAACAAAATCAACAACAAGTAACAACTTCCTCTCCACCATTCCCAGAACGATTAATTATACCTCATCCATTAGAACAAACTAATTTTTATCTTCTGGGAGAATTTAAAAAAAATTGTATAAAAATCCCTCTCCTCCAAGCTATTCAAGATATTCCTATCTATGCAAAAAATATTAAGGAATTATGCATAAAGAAGCCGAAGAGGAGAACAACAAAAAATCCTACTGTCCACATAGTCAGCACCTTATCTGACTTATTATCAGGAATAGAAACACCCATCAAGTATGAAGACCCAGGAAATCCTATAGTGACAGTACAGATCAATGGTCAATCATTTCCAAATTCTTTAGTTGATTTGGGGGCAGCAATCAACATTTTAACCACCACCACCTGTCAAAAACTTGGCATTACATCACTGGAACCAACAAAAACCTTGTTAGAATTGGCTGACCGGTGAGTAGTTAGACCAGAAGGTATACTACAAGATGTAATGGTATCTGTAGATTCCTGGGAATACCCTGCTGACTTCTTGGTTATCAATCCAAAGAATTGACTAGATGGACATCCGTTAATTCTCGGTAGACCTTGGTTGGCAACTGCCGATGCCTATATTGGCTGCCGACAAGGCAACATGACAATTACAAGGGGAAATTATGTTAAGAATTTAGCCCTATATCCCCCAGCCCAGCCAATTCTATCAATAATCACAACAAGAAAACCACATGCATCATACCTTATGGAGAATATGAGATCACCTCTAACTATAGAAAATTCTCTTGATTTTAAAGATCAAATAGAGGATGATATCATTAATAATTTTATTAATAAGCCACAGACCAGATCTCATTTGCAATGTCACATGATCAAAGCAGCATTCGATAATAAAGAAGAAGAAGATCCTTTCAAAGATATTCCTGATCAAACAATACCTACTACTTCTATGAGCAATAGCAAGGTTGTAGAAATTGAGCCGGGAAAAACTTTAAATATTAATAAAAATCTCATTGCTGAACAAGAAGAGAAATTGGTCCAATTATTACGAAAATACAAAGCATCCTTCGCATGGGATTACCCCGACATGAAAGGAATTGATCCTCAATTGTGTACTCACCACATTTACATTGAAAAAGATGCAAGACCCATTCGCCAACCTCAAAGGAGACTAAATCCTCACCTTAAAGACATTGTCAAAGATGAATTACAAAAACTATTGGATGTTAATTTCATCTACCCAATATCTGATAGCAAGTGGGTCTCTTTGCTAGTGGTAGTACCAAAAAAGAATGGGAAGTGGAGGATATGTGTAGATTACTGTGAACTTAATAAAGCAACACAGAAAGACAACTTTCCCCTTCCTTTCATTGATCAGGTATTAGACACATTGGCAGGAAAGAAATTATTTTCCTTCCTCGATGGCTTCAGTGGGTACAATCAAATCCAGATTGCCCCTGAAGATCAGGACAAAACTACTTTTACCTATCCATGGGGGACATTTGCCTACCGAGTCTTACCTTTTGGCCTATGCAATGCCCCTGCTACGTTTCAAAGGGAAATTCTCAGCATTTTTGTAGACTTAATAAATGAAGGCCTCAAAGAATATATGGATGATTTTACACCCTATGGGGATGACTTTGAGCCTGCATTGGACAACCTAGAAAAGGTATTGCAAAGATGTATCAACACTAGGCTTTGCTTAAGCAACTAAAAGTGTCTTATGATGATGACTGAAGGAGTTATCTTAGGGCATTATATTTCAGCAGCTGGAATTCAAGTAGACCCGGCTAAAATTAAAATAATTTTGTTAATTACTACACCTACTACACAAATAGAGGTACGTAGCTTTCTTGGATTTTCTGGTTACTATAGAATATTTATAGAAAATTATTCTCGAATAGCTACACCTTTATATGCACTGACTGGAAATGTTGATTTCACTTGGACAGATAAATGTGACAATGCCTTTAATGATCTGAAGAAGCTTGTTTCAACAGCCCGAGTGCTGAGGGGCCCAAATTGGAATTTGCCATTCCAAATCTCATATAATGCCTCAGACACAAAAATTGGAGCAGTGCTTGGGCAGGAGGAAGACAAGAAGCCATATGCAATTTACTATATTAGCAAAAATCTATCCCCTGCTGAATTAAATTATACTGTGAGTGAGAAAAAATTTCTAGCTGTAGTTCATGCTATAAACAAATTTAGGCATTAAATAATTGGGTATCCTGTAGTACTATATACTGTTCACTCTGCCATTAAATTATTAGCAAATAAACCTGTTACAAATGGAAGAGTGACAAGATGGTTAATTTTACTGCAGGAATTCGACATCACAATCAGAGATCACCCTGGGAAAGAGAACCCTGTAGCTGAATTTCTGTCAAGAATGCCAAAGCCAACAGATATAGAAGCAGTTGAAGACTACTTTCCAGATGAACATCTCTTCACTGTACTATCAGAACACCATGGTATGCTGATATAGCGAATTATTTGGCGATAGGTAAATTACCTAAACATTTGTCTCTTAATGAACATAAGCAAATAATACATCGCAGTACCCGCTTCTCCTGGATTGGAGGCTACCTATTTCATACATGTGCAAATATGCAAATAAGGAGATGTGTTAGGGAGGATGAAGTATTTTACATCTTGAAAGAATGCCATGATGGACAGTGTGGTGGACATTTTGCAGATCGTAGAACTGCCCACAAATTTTTACGGACAGGCTACTATTGGCCTACTATCTTTAAAGATGCTAAAAAATTTGTGCAGGCCTGTGATAGCTGCCAAAGGGCAGGTCGACCTGGGTAGTCTGATGAAATTCCTCTCAATCCCCAACTAGTGATTGAACCGTTTGAACGTTTGGCCCTCGATTTCGTTGGTCCTATTAACCCCCCATCAAACCAAAAAACGTACATCCTAGTTGCAACTGAATATGTCACCAAATGGGTTGAGGCAGAAGCTCTTTCAAAAGCTACAGAAGACTCTGTAATAAAATTTCTTTTCCAAATATTTGTGCTCTACGACCTCCCAAGGGATATAATCACAGATGGAGGACCACAGTTTGTAGGTAAAAAATTAGCTGAAACATTGCAAAACTACCATTTTCAGCACAAGATTACAACTCCATATCACCCACAAGCCAATGGCCAAGTAGAGAGCACGAATAAAGTAATCGAATCTATATTAACAAAAACAGTTGCCTCTCATAGACGAGATTGGGCCTACAGATTTCCAGAAGCATTGTGGGCATATCGAACAATGTGGAGACCTACCACAGGATATTCACCATACCAATTGGTATTCAGAAAGGAACCCATCTTTCCTATAGAATTTGAGGTTCAAACATTAAGAAAATCTCAAAAGGTGGGTCTGGATTTGAATGAAGCCCAGGCTAAAAGACTGCAGCACATTAATGAGCTGGATGAAATCAGGCTCTCTGCTCTTCAGCACACAGCATTAATTCAGCAACAGAGAGCCAAATGGCATGACGCCCATATCAAAGGAAAGATCTTCCACGAAGGAGACTGGGCACTCCTATATGATTCCAGGTTCCAGGATTTCCCAGGAAAACTCCAGACACGATGGCTCGGACCCTATGAAATATAGAAGGTGCACGATAATGGCACTGTTACATTAGTTACCATTGACGAATCTGGACATTCCTTTAAGGTAAACGGTCATCGAGTACGATTGTATCATAAACCGCTCACCCGGGAATCCGTTTACCAACAGTTTCGGGGAGATTCTACAATGGAGATTCTTGCTGAAGGGGAGAAATCCTCCTTGGCACCAGTTTGATAAATCACTTCTTTTTTTAAGTTTTTATACATAAAGCATTTTTTCGTTTTTCGCTTTTTGTCTTATCGAATTTGTTTTCAGGCTTTTGATTCATATTACTTCTTTACTTCTTCATCGTTTGTTTCGTGAAATATAATTTCTTTGAAAAATTTTCTGTTTATTTTGTTTGTTTTGTTGTTCCTTTCTAAAGGAACAGCACTCTGCTGTTCCTTTTGAAAGGAACAACAGTTTCACAGAAACGCCCTTGCTGTTCCTTTCCAAAGGAACAGCACTTCCGTAGATTTTTTTTGTTGTTCCTTTCCAAAGGAACAACACCTTCGCAGAGTATTTTCTTGTTGTTCCTTTCAAAAGGAACAACACTTCCGTAGATTGTTTTTGTTGTTCCTTTCCAAAGGAACAACACCTTCGTAGAGTATTTTCTTGTTGTTCCTTTCGAAAGGAACAGCAGTTTCGCAGATTGTTTTTGTTGTTCCTTTTAAAAGGAACAACACCTTTTGTGTGGATTGTTTGTTTCTTTTAAGCCAGCATGTTGGATTTTTTATTACTCTTCTGAAGGCAAATATATCATTTATATACAATCATACAAATTAAATCTTACTGTAATCAACAAATCAAACGAAATCGTCATCTTTTCAAGAAAATTGTCTAGTAATGATAAAGAAAAAAGGAAAAAGGGGCATGATCAGTAACATAACTTTGGTATTTTATTACCATAGAATTAATCTGATCGACTATTTTTATCATGATTGGTTCTTTTCCACATGCTATAATTTTCTTTGATGTTTATCTATGGAATAAGAATCAGGGATATTGAAATGTTCATACTTCTTCCACCATCCCTACTCTTAAGGAGTGATGAGCCATCCCTTATGAGTGATTGAGGAAAAGTGCTATCTGTAAAAGAAAAAACAAAAAATATATATTTCATTAATAATGATTTTGTAGATGGAGGATAGGGGGTCTCATCAAGAGCCAGCCTACCATGATCATAGGGAAGGTAGTGAAGTGGCATTCCCATTATGGCCACCAAACCAGGGAAATGGTCCAACAGACAATTGAAAAAATCAGAAAGTCCTTGGAACAAGAGGTCTCATCACGAGCTGGTCTGCCCACCTTTCACTTCTTCCCGGTGAACGGCATTGTGGTTTATCTGGTCACCAAGCCAGCACAATGGCCTCCGTCATGATATTCAATAAAAATCACTTCCTCAGCATACACAAAGGACAATGGTTCTGTGGGTAAGAAAGCAACTCTGTCAAGGTTATGGACACCTTTCGGCAGCAGAGCTCTGCTGATGGTATTGGAGTCACACTTATACACATCAATAGTTATATTTAACCTTTTTCTTATATCTTTATTTAAATGTCAAATGAAAATATAAATCCCTTACCTTTATCTTGGAACCTATTATACATGAAAATAATTATAAGTCGGTCATATTAATCCAAAGTGGTAAATAACACAATTATATTTATGGTTATCATATGCTATCCCTTCTCCTTGTATTTGAATCATTACAAAACGATTTTCTATTTATTAACGATTTATTACATGCATTGATTTCAGTATTTGCTGCAATTTGATTGAACATATCATAATTACGGATGCTTTTTACTACTATACTGTTGTTGTGCCACACATGTTATTCTCAATTGACGGTCGAGGACGACCTTTCATTCATTCGGGGGGCGCAGATGTCTGCATGCAAATCAAACTCCAATATTTCCTCGAACCAAACCCCTATATTTTAGAAAATAACAAATTTTCAATGAACTGTGTTGTGTTGTTCCATTGTGATTACTGTGTGTTGAGAGAATTAATAGAACACAGAAATGGGAGGACGACCAATTCGCAGTGAACCGCAAGTATTGATCGTCTCTGATGCTACACGAACAATCTTAGAAATATTGGGGTGGATTACATATTTCTTGAGAATGCAGCAACCCCATGAAGCTGTGGCCACCGAATTTTTATTGAACCTGCAAGAAGGATCCTCCATGGTCAGAGGAAGGAAAATCGCGGTATTCGACGAGATAATTGTAGAAGTGTCTGGAATTCCCGCACAAGGGACTGTCTGGACTCAGAAGAAGATTAGGATTCGTGAAGCCATAAAAACTTTTCAAGATGACGATCAGACGTTAGTCATCAAAGGTAAAGGAGTCCAGCCAACGTAATTAGGAGAGCCATGGACATAATTAGCCAAAATCGTGCAAGCTTACATAACGTGCGACGGAAGAAAGGATGTGGTAAGACCTCGCCACCTTAAGCTGCTAGCTGTACTAAAATAGAAATGCACTATTAATTTGCCTGCATTTTTAAATTCTTTGTTGCATGATACTGCTCGTGGTATAAGGAAAGCCCAGCATGCAGATATGGTGGTCAGCCACCATTGTTTAATTCGTTTAATAGTGAGTCATAGCCTCGCCCAGCAACAGACGAGCTGGGAAGAATTAATATTTTCCATCGATGGAGGGTTAGCTCTACCCGCTCCAAATCAGAAGAGGATGGTCGGCTCAATTGCTGAGCCTTCTACTCATAGTCAGCCCCGTCGGTTGAAACGAATTAGAAGGATGGTGGAAGAACTTCTGGGTAGCAGCCAGCCCCTGGAATTGCACAGCTCAGAGGAGGAACAGCCTCCACAATTGGAGGGAGTAAGCCCTCGCACTGACGAAGAATATCAATTAGAGGAAGTAAGCCCTCAGACTGATGAGGAGGAACAATTGGAAGGAGAAATTTTCTACTCGGATGAAGAATAAATAATTCGCCAATCCAGTAGTGAAAAACAACCCAGTGCAGAGGAAGGGAATAATGAGGAAGAAGGAATCGAAGGAAATTCTGGAGAAGAAGAAGTTGAGGGAGAAATTTGGTATTCAGATGAAGAGAAAGGAAGTTATCACACCAATGCGGAGGATGAGGACAATCATAGCAGTAGTAAGGATGAAACAGAGCTGCCCAAGAATGTTATCGTAAGCCCTTTACAGGAAGATCAATTTGCCCAGATTTTGGCCAATATGAGTGATTATGCACGGCCGCATAGTCCCTTGGACCTCAATATAGATATTAATCAACTACCAGAATACTCTGCTATTGACAAAGAAACAGCTGGAGAAAAACTGAATGAAACAGCAAACCATAGCAAAGCTAGGGTTGCTTCTCCTGAGGGATGTGAGCAGGAGAATGAAAACGCTGAAGCTGGAAGCCCCTAGGGGACTGCAGAGTTAACTGAGAATATTATTCCAAGAGAATTGAGCAAAGGGCACATAAATGTAGAAGAGGAGCCCCAAGGAGAAGAGCAAGAAGAAAATTTTACTGAAGGCATGCCTGATATGGGCCAAAATTATATTAAACAAATGAGTGCAGATAGAGGAACGACTGTTCCATTAAGAAAAAAGAAGAAAACAACTGAGATTGAGAAGCTTCGAAGGGAGCGAATAAAGCTTCATAAATTAGTTGAACAGCTCAGGCAAACCATTAGGGTTCTGAGAATGAAATACATACCTAAGCGAGCCCCTAAGAAAAGAAGCATTGCGATCAAAAGAAGCTCGAAAAAGAGAAGAGTGACCACTGATAGGAACCCTCAAGTTACAGAAGAAACCATACCTGAGCCTAATTTTGAGGATGGGGAGCAAAAAACAGTTGTTCCAACACAAGTTGTTCCAGAGGAACCAGTTTTGAGTGAAAATATGCAATCTAGCAGTCAGCATACTTTCAGTGAGCCAACATTGCTCAGACTTCAGGAAGAATTGACACAGACCCGAATGGAAAGGCAGAAATTGGAGGAAGATACTGTTCCAAGAACAAGATATCAAGAACTGCAGCAACAAATGAGAATTATTCATGAAGCAGAAGCTGAATCTCATGAAAAATGACGGAAAGCGGAGGTAAAGGCTGATAAGGTAATGAACTAACTAAAATTATCCTACACTCGAATGGACACTCTCTGCTCCTTGTACACTGATGTCTTAGCCTATAGATGCCCCGCCAAAAACTATGCTCTATTTTTACTAGAAAGATATTTACAATTAAAGATCAAGGCAGTTAGGGCAGGGAAATCCATAGAGCTAAAAACAATATATGATTTGATATCATGCTGCAAACTTTATGGGATCAAGGTACAATGCTTGTTATGTGAGTTTTATTTGCATAATCTAATACTTGAAAACGACTGTGAATCAAACCCTAGCCCTTTTATTGGAGATGTTTAGTTTCAAGCATTCATTTCCTTTGCTGTAAACCAATTAAAATGGCTTAAAGCTTATAACGCCTTTCAAAGATAGGAAAATGGATTATATCTATGGGTCAAAAGTGAACCTCAGAACCCACTTCAATTTTGGGCTAGACAGAAACGCTTGATGACAAGGGAAGGCGTTACCCGAACTCTGGGGCCTGTCCATAAATAAGTCATTTTGAATGGAACGGATTTTTTTCATCCATTAGAAACCAAGCCTACATAGTAGCCAAAGTCCAATGGAGAACCTCGAATCAGAATGTGCAAAATAGGGAACCATTTAATTATAGAAACTTTGGGCTAGTTGCAGACCATCTCATTACCTATAGCCATCTTGTTTTAAAAGAAGGACCATATTGGTTAGGATGTAGATTTTGCAGCCCTATTGTATGGTACCCTGCTTCGGATTACAAAGCTATTTATGAACTTCCTGAAGGACAGACAGAACATAATTTTGAGGAATTAGCTGCACACCATGGTTTTAGGCCTGTAGATGACAAACCTTATTCAGCTTATTCTTTGACTGCTCTCCATGTGAACTACAGTTTTCATGAGGGCATGAAAATGATTAAGAAGGGGGGTATGTTGGGCAGTGAAAGAGGTATGAAATTATCGTATATTTACTCATTATTTATCATAAATATACTCCTGTTTTCCTTGAAAAGGTAATCTATCATAGGAATTACAATAGAATTGGAAAGTTTTATGATTACTATGAAAAGAGGACTAAAAATTGCTTTTTGGTTGAAAAACAGGAATTCGGAGAGGTGAACAGCTGTACCAGAGGCGTGGTTGAGGAAAATCCAACTGCTGCTCCATCAGCATTGAATCATATCCAACCAAAGGCAGGGATATCTGAACGAATAGCCCAAAAAAGGCAGGGAACAGCTCGGCCTCGATCAGCACAAACAGAACGATGACTAAACACAGAGGAGCGAATCCCTCAGGATATTTCGATCCTGAGGGATCGCTGTTCAAACTTATCTTGTTCTTTGATTGGTCCGTCGAAGAGTTGATACATAAGATCACGTCCTTTAGTGACAGGGGGACGGATCGTTATTGTTATTAAGAATCGGTCGAAAGACTTTACATTTTCTCTGTTATATTAACTCTCTGTTCGAGAGAAAACCTCTCTGTAAGACTTTATGTTGGTTTAATACAAAGCACATGTTTTATTTACCTTCTGCAATTCTAAATTATCCCAACGGTATTTCACTGGCACTAAGGGCCCGGCTCTGGTGGAATTACTTCGCTCTTTGTATTCTAATCTTTGTTTATTGTCATGTGGAGTGTGTTTAATGTTTGAATTGGTTTATTGTTAATCAGATCAAATATAGAGTCATCGCTGTTTCGTTTCTTTACAATAAACGTAATTCGTTGTTCTATTATTTCGCTGTTACCATAAAAGCTTTATTGACTCGTATCTAATTTGAATCGCTGTTCCTTTAGTTTATAATATGTTGTAATTTATGGTTGCGTGGTGAGAAGCTGTCGACAGAATTGAAACATAGGAATATAGTGCTTTGAATATGTTAGAATCGTAATTGCTGTTCAATTCGCGTTGCTGTTCCATTTCTGTTCATCGCTTATTTATAATCTTCGATTGGTAGACAAAATAGTTGTAGTCACACATTGTTGTTCCTTTTCAGATTGCGCTTTGTTTAAGTTGCTTTCATCAAATCTACTTTCGGTTTGATTTCTTTAAGATCTCCAACTATAGAGGATAGAGGCTTTAGCTTCCCAGTCCCTAGATTGGTCATCTTGCATCGATTTCTAAGGGAAATAGTTACTGCTACTGTATTCCTGATCGATGTTCTGCAAAGATTGGAGTAGTTTAATATTTTCATTCATGTCACTGTAATTAGGTTTCTTTTCAAGCATCGGTTACGTTTGATTTCGTTATCATATACTACATCTTCACAACATTTCTCTTAGACAATTGCAAGCCTCAGACAGAGTACACTCTTGGAATAAAAGGACGCTCCCGGATTGATGATTAATGTGGGCTAATTAAGGTGTTCAGAAGATATCTTTTTCTGACTCGACATCTGACGTGCACCGATAGTAGAGATTTTCACTAAGACCTACGCCGATTGGCACACTGTCTTAATGTCTGACCCGCGTCGATCCTCTTTTGGAAAGTTTTTTAAATAGAAACTAAGTTTCCACGACTAGAAGCTTCGTGAAGCGTAGAGCTGTAAGTTTGTTATGGTTCCCATAAAATAGGAACTACTCCAAAGGATAAGCTTCTTTCCCATTATTTGAGTGCCCATATATTCCTCCTCCATTGTTATATAAGGAGACCTCCTTCACCTCTGCTACCTTTGTTAGCTAGTTAGAAGCAAAAAACATAGAGAGAAGAAGCAATTATAGTGTTGTTATAGCTGCAGGAGAATAGTGCAGAGTGTGATTGTTTTTGTTTGTTAGGAACATATTGAGATCTTGGACCTTTGTGCATGAGTGTGTCAAAAACATGCTTGGATACAGACCTGCCGAAGGAGAGCCTCAACATCAAGTCTTGGTTGTAAACTCCCCTTGTATTTATCATAATAAAATGCAACTGATGTTTATCTTCTACTCTTTTTTACATTTATAATGAGATTTCTAGCATTCCTTGATCAATTATATAGGTTGTAATTGTTTTATGTTTGTTATGATTTTACGCTTGTCGTGGTGTCTTGACTGTATTTATAGGTAATCAGACATTGGTAGCAGCGTGTATCGAGCTTGAGGAGAACGACAGATCAAGAAGCTTCGATGGAAGACGACAACATAGCATTAGAACAAGGTAGATCATCTTCCTTGCTTTGAATTTCATTTACAATATAGGAAGGTAGATGTTAGTATGTTCCTGTAGTTGCTAGACCCACCCTAGGGCTAGAAGGATCACCTCTGTCCGTAGAGGGGATTTTCTTACTCAACAGTGGTATGTCGACTAGACCTCTACCTCTCATGCTACTTTTGCGACCCTTACAAATGCGTTTATGTATCACTTCCAGCTTCTCCTTCGCTATGACACAGGTATCAAACTTTTGACCACTTTCTGTCAAACTTATGCCACCTGCCTATCTGACCATGTTCAAGAATGGTGCAAAAGGAAGAGCTTATGTCGAGCTCCAGTTTTCGAAGAGCATGTCTACATGGACTAGTTTCTCAGATACCTTTTTCCCTCTATTGGTAAAGATGTCGTGTCTCACTTTCCTCAAACCGAGGGAGAAGCCCTCCAAGTTGCATTGAAATACGACTTGATCTACCCACAATCTAGTTATTTTTATACCATATTACCTGATATACCTAGACCTGGTGGTGTCAACACACTGGGGGCATCTCATGCCACTGACAATATCATTGGATCCCTTTCACATCTGTACACCCATCCTCCTATGGGTTATGGTTTCCCTCAAGGAGGGGCCATCTCCTCTAGCACTTTTCCCCCTCCCAACAACATGTATCCAGGACACATCATGCCTCATGCCTTTTCCCAACCGCATCCTCCGATGCTAGGGTCTGCTATTTCCCAACCTGTTTATCCCAATGTTTCTCAACCTTCTTACTATCTGTTCCAAAACCATCTGCTCCAGCTCCTCCAACAAAATAAGCTCAACCTCCCATGCCTTCTCAAGCTCCGCATCAGAAGCCACCCCCCCCCCCCCCCCCTCAAGGTCAGGTGTATGCGCAATAGAGTGCGAATAATCCTCCCACTTCCAAAAATAAGAGGAAAGGAAACCAGAACCAACCTGCTCAAGGTAATCAAGGAAAAAATCCCCAAGGGAATGCATCTTACACTGCAACTCAGCAACAAGGCAATCAACCCAAGCAAAACATACATCTTTGTATGAATAAGCCTTGTTCTAGTTGTGGTGTCCATGGTCACTATACCCATGATTGTCCCATTTTACCTAAGATGTGTCAACTGTGGGAAGCTCAAGTAGCATCTCGAGGACATTAAGCCTCTAATTTGGTTCCTCCTAATGTTGTGCCCACCCAACAGGCTGTATTTACCAATCCTCCCCCCTAGCAAGGCTATGTGGCTTCCCAACCCCTTAAAGTCTAGGCGGCCGCTCAACCTCCTCCGTCTGGTACCTATGATTAGCTTATGATGAAATCCGACTAGGCCAATACCGTCGATCTCAACCTTGAGGCTCGGTTGCACCAGTACACCAAGCCTCCTGCTGCGTCCGCATCATCCTCAAGGATGATGCGGGGTATTCAAAATTTGACTAGGCCAATACCGTCGATCTCAACATTCAGGCTCAGTTGCACCAGTACACCAATCCTCCTCCTCAAGGTCCCTCATATGAAGATGGTGTCCCTGATCCTCTTTTTCCTCATGGAATGGTTCCCCCTAGACTTAACCATCTGGGAGCTATTCCGCCTGGCCATTACCCCTTTAGTTAGATATCGTTTCTTGATCCCCCTTACGAAGTATTTTCGGTACCTATTATGGCTATCTTTACCCTTCCCAACATGACCTTGGGGATCCCAGTCTGGTACATTGATCCCCCAGCCAATACCTCGCCTGGTCAGCTCAAACCTTACACTGCTTTGACCCCGGTCCAACTAGTTTCTATGACCCCTCCCTTCGCTTCTGTGCCTCAGCGATCTCAACAGGAATCTACTCTTGTTGCAAAAGCCTCGGGTGAGGGGGGAAAAGCCTACAAAAAGGAACCTAAGGACAAGGCTACCCTACAAAACCTGCTCCTCCTAAGCCTCCAAATCATACACCTTTGTGTGCTTTGTGTGATGTTGTCAGTCATGCTACCCACAATTGTCCTGAATTGCCTCATCTCAAACCCATGGTCAACGAAGCATTTCCTGAGTTTGATATCCCAGAAGTCCATGTCACTTTAACGACTTCAACCAAGAAACTCAAGACTTTTCACACAAATCAACCTTGTGCTTTGTGTGATTTCCATGGCCATTATACTCACCTCTGTCCCCACCTCGAATATTTCCACACCTCCTTGGAAGTGGTTCACCAATTTGAGGCCGAGCGCAACGAGTCCACCTATCCCTTACTTGCAAGTTTTTCTTTAGCAGAACTAGAGAACACATCCACTCCCTTTGAAACACCCCCTCCCGATGT
Source organism: Pinus albicaulis (assembly GCA_034641835.2). Taxonomy (NCBI): domain Eukaryota; kingdom Viridiplantae; phylum Streptophyta; class Pinopsida; order Pinales; family Pinaceae; genus Pinus; species Pinus albicaulis. The sequence goes on along the minus strand of CM076574.1, from coordinate 78,786,259 downwards.
CGAGATGATGGAGTCTTTGACCACTATCCTCTACCTATCATCATCTATGAGATCCACGATGGAAGACCCCTCTAAGGCATACCCTTCTGTTTCTCCTGACCTCCATTTAGCGATCACCTTGGGCTCAACATTGGTAGATTCTTCATCTACTTTTTCTTCTTTCACCCTCCGTGATGATGCGCATGTGAACCTCACTTCTCATAATGATGAGTTAGGTAGATTTGCCGCATCATGTGGTCATCCTTCCACTAGTCACCCCATCTTCTACTGTGATGACAACATTATGGGAGAATTTACCACCCCTGACTCTATCTATCCAACCCATAAGAAAAATGGCAGCATCCATGTCTATGGTGACTTTCGCAACCTGCACAAGTTGTCCCCAAGACAGTTCCCTCACACCATACACTATTTAGTGTGTGGGGTGTAGAAAATATACCCATAGCATTCCCCCTAGTAGTGCTTGTTTTATTTATGCCTTGCGTTCAGGTTGCCAGAATTATTCATAATAGTCTCATATGTTGTCTTGTGGCACCTTTTAGATGGATCCCTCATCCACACCGTATATCGGCTATGCCAATGGTGCAAGTCGCTACTCCTAGAATCTAGCCTCAATATTGTGGGCCATTTTCACCCCCTTGCATTTGCTTGTCCGCTCTAATGGCGTATCCATTGGTGCTACCACCAATAGCCAGGTTGAAGATGATGCAGTGATAGGTTTGTTAGCCGATGCCCTTGACCGTCGAATCCTTCACCTTCATTTTCATTTATATTCTTTTTTTCTTGTCATGCAATTGAATGGTGTTTATCGTGTGCATAATCCTGTCCTTTTTAGAATATATTTACGAGTGAAGCTCTTAATGCATGAATTTGAAACCATTACATTCAGTCATGTACCTAAAGCCCATAATCACTATTTAGATATAATTGCTAACAATATTCTAGATTGGAATGTCTCACACGCATTTAACACAAGACGATAACCATAAACAATAAAACGATGCATATCCATAATATGTGTCATCCAAATATACAATGTTTTGGAGTCCATTAACTCTGATACATATGACATGCCGATAACATGTTACAAAAAACCAAAACTAGGGGCACCTCATGCCCCTATATCTAATCACTATCTAGAGGGTCCCGGGCTAATGGCTCAACTCCTGAAGCCCGTAGATCATGCATCCCCCGTCCAACCATCACTATGCGCCACATGACTCCTCGCCACTCTGAGGGTAGACCAACACATGGCTCTATGTACTGGTCGTTAAGGTCCTTCCAACCATGCTCATAAACACCAGTCAATAGCTTCTCACATCTACGACGAACATCCTCCAGGAGGGCCACTGCATACTCATTTTGCGTTCCTCTAGATCCACTAGGTTTTGCAGCTCCTCACACTGGAGGTCATCCCATATACTCATTCGATTTCACTGGTGCCATATCTGCATACCAAAATTAAATGAATCAGTACCATATACAATATTTTGAAACTTTAAAATGCAGCATAAAAGAGAAGCAACTTTTCACTTATCGTCTGGCCCCCATGCTCGACCTTGCGGAAGTGGCAAGTCCAGGTCCCCATGATAGTTCATCCCACTATAAGGATAGTCATCTATGTATAATGGAATTTGATCCCAATGCGCAAAAAACTTGGGCCGGAACACCCGTCCGACTAACCCACCTCCTCCTCTACACAACATCTGCCCCTAGCGGTGCATCCTAGGCTCTCGTGGGCCCCCATCTTGGATCTATATACGAGGACAAGTGTAGGGATATTCTCAAATAAGAGTGAGAAAAGCACTATGCCATATGCACAGTCATGGTTCACCTGTCGCTTGCACAGCGACATCTATCGTTTCAGTGACGACAACATCATCTGGGCCCACCCATAGTAGGTCCCACTCAATACACCCTCAACCAACATCATCTGTCCTCTGGTGATGTGGTGGAGCACCTAGTTTCCTAGGATCAACAGCACCGTTGTGGCCACAACATGAATTTGTAGCCTCTCTAGGTCTCCGATCGGTATCCACGCGCCTTTCACATGGACACCGGGTCGATAGTGGACCTCTACAAATTCCATAATTTTCCACCCTTGCGGTAACACTGGTTGTGTGTTTCCCACCATCCCTAATGGCGGGAGATCGGTCAGGAAATATATGTCCTGAACTGTCAACTCGATGTGGTGCCCCTGCACTATAAATATCTCATGATCCGAGTCCCAATAATTGACTATTTGGGCAAGCAAGGGCTCTCTTGCCCTCATCAATGGGTTCTCAACAAATTTTAGGACCACAAACCTAGCCAATTTGGCGCGAACTACATGATCCCCTCAACTCTCAGAACGTAATGCATCCAGGTCTCTCTCTCTCCAGTTGATCCTCAACTCTGCCATACCTGCACAAAACCATCATGTTTGTCAGCATACAGAAAGGAAATACTACATCATTACCATAAAATCTCAGCTCTCAGCCAAAAACAACACTGAAACCTCTTTCTCTTTGAGGTCACGCTTTTTAGGCCATTTCCTAGGACAGGTCACAATTTCTGCCCAGTACCTGCTATCCAGGTTGCAGAATAGACCCCAAAAAGTGCGACCTATCCGTGACGAGGAGAAAAGTTCTGTTCCTGGGCTTTGGGTGCCTAATCTAAAACTTTAATCCACTCAATTGAAAGAGTATGGTTAGGCCTCTTACCTGCAACTGACAGATCTGGATTCCAACAGTCGGTTTGTCTGCTATGATCGTCGCAGTATTTAGGGCCTTTTCTCCTCTCTACATTCACCACAACTACACTTTTAAATGAATCAAATTGGAGGGAAATTTCCTTATTAGAAGAAAAACCCCAAATTTTTCTTTCGCCAATTACAACCAAAATGTAGCTCGGTTTGACAAACCATCGGCACCATTGGAAAGCTGCCATCGAGCACTCAAATGGGTATCCTTTCGTTTTTGGTGATTTGATACTTCACCCGGAAGCCTTTTTTCCAGGAAGGGTCACTTCGCCGCTTCTAAAAATCCAATTTCCTCACTTGTGACACTTGTACTTGGGGCACCACTTTTTTGTCATACTTTTTAATGCTCATGTCGATCTTCATCATGAGTAACCATCTTTTACTCATGTTTTTATGGTCCCCACCGAGCCTATTCTATGTGGTAGCATCATCAAGTCGCCCTTGTTTAGAGCATCCGGTTGAGTCATCATCGCATCCATGGAGTCTATCCCCAGTTCCTTTTGTCTCACGTCACAGTCTTCCATCCTTCATTTCTTTGTACCTCTCTCATGTCACACATTTTTTCCTTCATTCATACTATCCCCTATCCCCTCCGGATTCGAGTCAATAGCTGCCAGTTCATTCATGCCCTTTATGATTTAACAAGGGAAGTCGTCAGCCCACTACTCAGTACCCCCCATTCCACCATCATCATTGGTGTCATTCTATCAGTCACTCCATTATTATCCCTCATGCCTTAGTTGAGGATTCCTTATTGCCTCACTTATGGCGGACCTCCTTCTATCGACATCAACTTATTCATTCCAGAAGATAGGTCTAGAGGGTGGTGTACCTTGTTTCCAACTTCCACTATTGTTTGGTGCCTCGGATCAGGTAAAGAGACCCTTTATTTCCCTTTGAATTTATTTTTTCTCAGTTCCAGCTTCTTATGGCATGATCGAGATCTATATACTTGATGGTTCAGTGATGCCGCAGATTGTACCAGTGATTCCCGGGTGTGTGTGAGATGTTTCAGACCTCATGAGGGGGTGGCCCTTCAGGTAGCCCCCTACATACTCGGATGAACTATTTACTACAGCCTTGGATGCAGCTCTACATATTTGATGGTTCTGGCCTTAGCCGCTTGGAGCGCCTTTTTAGTTTTCATGTATCATTCATATTTTTAGAGCCCTTTCCTATTTTACAAAGCCTTTTTGGTTGTTATTATTCTCATGTACTCAAATATTATTTTATAAGTCCTGGATGTTGTCCCTGGCACAATATGTATGTGGGATCCATTTTTTTTTATCTGGCCCATGTTTATGCCAACATGTATTGTATAGCTCAGTCCCATGTTTGTTGGGCGCACCATTATTCGTTGTACTTTTTCATCTCGACGGACATAGGTATGCCTCCCCCGCCTCATTGAGAACAGGTAATCACTCATAAAAGAGACTTTTCGCACCTATAAGTCTCTCCTCCTCAGGGTCTTGTCCTCTCTCACCTTATCCATCTTATATTTATCTCTCTCTCTGACTCCCCTTTAGTGTTTAGTGATTGTGTTCTTACAACATACCTCGATCATACGATTAGCTCCTAATGCTCGCAAGTTGGGGGGAAATTTGTTACACCAATTTTTGGTCATCTAACCTGTTACTATTAGATGGACTAAAGTACGCCATGTAAGGCCATTTTTACCATAGTAAAATTTCTTTCACTATGAGAAATAATTTAATAACCCATAGTTTATTAAATTATTTCTTGTCTAAACAGGAAACCCCATGAGGAATAATTAAATAAATCCTTATTTGTTTGATTTTCCTCTAGGGATAGTTAACTAAACCACTGTTTAATTAATATTCCTGGTCATATTTAACCCAAAACATAAAAATTAATTAGACAAATTATTATTTATCTTATTATTCTCTAGGAATAATTATTTTAATCATTATTTAATAATATTCCTTGTTGAATTTGACTAAATCAATTTTAAATAATTAAATAAATCACTATTTATTTAATTATTCCTTAACCTCATCCTTGAAATAATAAATAAATAATTTATTTATTTATTATTTCTAAATAAAGGGATTTAACGAATTCTAAATTCCTTTTCCCTCCACCAAAAATAATAAAATATTCTAAGTAAGTTGGATCTAGATTTGGTTAATAATATTTTAATTATGCACCAATATCTAGACTAACTCAATATTTTGTTATAAATAGAAGGGTTTTCATTCATTCACTACCTTTTTTATCACCTTTTGATCTATACTTTTGGTCTAACTTTGATCCTCCATCATTGTCATATTTTTTCTACTTTTTCTTGTGAGCTCCCTTTGAGTTCTATTTTAATTGGGTTTTCTGCACCATCAACAGAGAGAGATCTTGGATCTGAAGCACTGATGGCATACAAAGAACCCATCCCATTGAGAGGGACTGGTAAAATCTTTCTGTGTTCCCTTCCCAGGTGTCATAATACAAAAAATTCTTTATAAATTCTTGTCTTTTCTATTGGATGTATGGAGCAACTCTTGTTTATTTTCACTGTTTAATGTCTTTAACTACATAGATATGGATTTTTGTAGCATTTATTCTGATCACCTACTATAGATCTAAGGAAATTGACAGCCACATTTGATTTTAGGGTTGTTTGTTATGCACAATCTAAAGTGACTTTTTTTCATATGCTTGCGATTAAAATTCACTCTAACAGAAAGGTAAGAACTTGCAAATTCAATTTTGTGAGTTTCTTTGATAACTTGTCACGGTTGGTAAAGTAGATCAATTTTTTTTTAAGTAAAATTGTTGAAGGCTAATAAAATTTTTATGCATGAATATATCCCAAGAGAGAAAAATAGAAATTTTGATAAAAATATTTCAATCATTTCCATTTTTTGTGTATTAAGAACCACTCAATTTATTAATCCATTTGCAAATAGATTTATAAAAGGGATGCATTTGAAGAAAGAAGAAAATGAAGGATATAGAGCTTCTAAAAAACAATAAAATACTTCAAAGTAAGGCATCAAACTTATGAGTTAAATTATTTTCTTGTTCAAATTTGTATAATGAAGTGGAAATGTAAAATATTTTCCACAAATTCATCAAAAAACTTCAAGTTACACAAGGTTTTTTTTTTTTTTTTTTAGCAAATTGATTTGGAAAATCTCTTAAAAATAGAGTTGGAACAATCAATATTTGAGGGAGAAAAAGAGTACAATTTTAAAATATGTTTCTAAAGGATAAATCCCTTGGACTTTATTTTCCAATCCAATTTGAATCAACTCATTCCAATATCACATGAAAACTTTATGCCCAAATTACTCACTATTGGTTATAGAATTTGCATTGTGGCAATCATGCATCTTAACTATTCATTAGCATATGTTACATGTTAAATCATTACAAATTAAAAAACTTCTTATATTTAATTTGAGCTTAAAACACAACTTGAATCACTTCATTTTGATATTGTATGAAAAATATATTCATAAATTAGTGGTTACTTATCTTAAAACCCACACAATTAAAAACTTTGTCTCCCTCACTATTCATTAGCAGGTTTTAGATATTAGGTAAATATATTTTCAAATGGTATTTCTATGGGAGATAGCCACATGAATACACTTTAATCTCCCGCCATAATAATGTTTATCAGAATTCATACGAAAACTTTATGCTAAAAAGAATCCTTGTAGGTCTAAACTATAAGTCACAAACAATGTTGCCTTGCAGATTGTTCTTCATCAAAATTGATATATGAGTGAAAAATCAAACCCTATTTCTATTGGAGATACCTAAATGAATCTCCTTTAATATTCAAGTGAAATCACGTCGATTTTTCATCAAATGAAAATGTGGGTTACAATTACTAATTGTTGGTGTAAAAATAAATTCACGAATAACCTCATCAACTATGATATTCTTAAGTACGTTTCACAGATCAATTCAAATAAATTTGCAAACCAGTTTATACTAGATATATCCCTATAAATCCTCTTCAATATGGCTTTGGAATCCTTTTAATTAGACAAAAAACAAAGTTTTTATCAACAAAATATCATCGAGAGGTCTAGGGTAGCCACCACTTAGCAAATACAAATGTATTTGTCTTTGTGTAGTTTTCCTTGGATTTGTTTTCCATACAATATTTGGGATTATTTTTTGTATTTATTGGATGAAGACCAATCACATTCCTTCTTTCATCATTTCACATTTTATTGTAGGCAAGTGATAAGTTTTTTTAGGTCGTAGAAGGATCCAGAAAGTCAAAATATGAGCAAGTGATTTCAAGATCAAATTTTGAAGACTTGTGAAAAAGGGTATGATATGCAACCATCCTAGCCAAGAACAGGTGACATCATCAAATTTTGAGCAAGCTATGTTTAGAGCACTAGTTCTTAAGAGCTTCCTACAAAGTGTTCTAGTTGTTGACCAACACCAACAACCCCAAAAGTTTCCAAGATATTACCATATATATATATATATATATATATATATATATATATATATATATATATATATATATATATATATATATGTATACATATATATATATATGTATATATATATATATGTATGCAACCATCTTGGCTAGATGGTCGTATATATATATATATATATATATATATATTTATATGTATATATATATGTATATATATATATATATATATATATATATATATACATATATATATACATATAAATATACATATATATATACATATATATATACATATATATATATATATATACATATCTATATATACATATCTATATATACATATATACATATACATACATACATACATACATACATATATATATATATATATATGGTAATATATATATATATATATCGTTCTTCCAAGCTTGACAATCCATGCATGTTGATGTCCAAACTCTTATGAATTTATGTAGTAAAATATTAAATCTTCCATGATACTACTACTACCAAATTATGACTTCAACCTACTTTTCCTTCCTGTGTTTCCCATACCATCCTGCCCACTAATTCGTACAATAATATAACTCATCTCACTTACCATGCTAAGTTACCAAACTTGCTACTCCGCCAAGAGATCTTAGTCTTTATCATTATGGTACAACTTCCAATCTTCCAAATCTCAGTTGGAAACAAGCTACAATCACCACATGATTGAGATTCTACATTCATATTTTTTATTCCGTTTAGTTCAACTAACCATTATGGACCAACTCAAGTCTTCTACTTCTTAGTATTTCATTTCATGGGCCTCTAAGGTGGGTGAGGGTACACTTATTTTCTATTTTTTAATCAATAATTCATTCAACACTAGAACAAGTGTAATTAGAAAGTTTCCTATGCGTCTTTTCGCTACCCTTATATTCCCTTCCCTATTTACCAAAATGTTTGAGGATAAAAAAACCCTTAGTTGTGGGGGGGGAACATATTCATGACATATTCTAAGATATGTCCCATATGTTTATCATGCCTTTGTGACTTCTAGAGAGGTTCCCTTATGAAAATGGTGATATGGATGGTTTTATCACATGTAAGTTGTAGTTATAGGAGAACTTAGAACTTTGCAATTTGTCATTTGCTTACATAGTAATGCCTCTTCAAATTCAAATTCACTTGGATATTGTTCATGATCTTCACGATCTTCATGGTATGAAATATTCCTAAAAATGATCAATATGAATTGTGTAGCTATATTCAGTCTTCATAATTAACATTTTAATGAAAAATATAAATCTTGTTCTAAGGCATGTTCTTCATGTCATTTTCAAAAGAAAAAAGAAATGAATTTTGAAAAGATAAATTTTTGCTCCAAAGAAGCCAAGTTGGCCCTTATCCTAGTCAAATTGACTTAGTAAAAGAGGCACCTACTCACCATCACAAGAAGATATATATAGAAGCATTTTGTCATCCTCTCAAGCAAGCAACTTGAACTTCTAAGGAAAACAAGAAAGAAAAATTTGAGGCTCATTCAAGGAAGAATCTTTGACTTGATAAAAACCGAAATTGTTGAGATGGTATAGGACCAAGATTTCTAAGATGGTGTAGGATCAAAATATCTCAGATGGTGTAGGACTAAAATTTATGAGATGGTGCAGGACTGAATTTCTAATAAAGAGAAGGACCAAAATTATGAGATACGTCAGAGAAATAGGTCCAAGTTTCTTTCTCTATTAGACCTAAACAAATCAATTTCGGTTGGCATGCTTATGAATTGACTAGGATGAAGTTGGACTAGGTTTGACCAAGTCTCTTTGCTGGTCATTTTGACCTTGTGAATGACTAGTAGATCTAGGTGTGTCTCTTGTTGAACAAAATAATTTCGCTAAGGAAAATGTTGATAGGTTTTCCCCCCACGTGGGTTTTCCTAGGGTAAATTCTCGTGTTCTTAGTTTAGATGTCTCTCTATGATCCTACTGTCATATACATTATATTTTTGATGTCTTCTGTGTAACTTTTTAATGATGGATAAGAACATGAAAATTAATTAGATCATTACAAGTAATTATATGCTTAGAAGATCCTATGAAAAATCAACAAAATAGTCGTTGATCAACTCATGCTCAACTTAGTTGATATAACACTATCAAATATTCTCTAAGAGCACTTTTTTCATGCCATTTGCATGTGGTTGAGGCCAAATCAAGAAAAAATGAGACATGTATTTGTGCAGGTATGTTTGTAAGACATATCTCGAACTTTTGTAACAAAAAACCAAATACAACAAATTTGTTTGAAAATTTGAAATTTCCAATGTATTGTTGTTTTTTGTTAAATGAAAAAATTAAATCAAAATAAATTTCAAATCGTGAATCAATTAGTTGCAAAATTTGGAAAAAAATGCATCAAGAAAAGATGAATAAAATCAAGATATCTCAAGTCAAATTAATTCATATTTCTTGAGAAATCAATCACCATCTTATACAACCAGTTTGAATTTTTCTCGAGAATCATGCACTTGTTGGATGTGATTTTTGGTGAGATAAAGAATAAATTTATTAACCAAAAATAAAATATTTTTCGTGAAAAAACCATTTATTGTTTGAGAGAAAATGGACGATCAAGTTTACTAGAGGAAATCTTACATAAATCCCATAACCATTTATTCTTTTGCATACTAGCACAACCTTAAACAAAAAATTGCCATATTGGTTTGTATGTAAGCTTAATAAGATGGTTCAATACCTATTGAACCTATTTGAAATTCAATGAGAGTGTTATTTCATGGTCAACCACATGCCAATGAAAAATAATTTGAAAGTTACTTTACAAATTTGGTTTAAGTATTGTTATGATGGGTCAAAGTAGGAGTTCGAAATAAGATATTTGGTTGATGTACAAACCATTGGGTCATCATTCTAAATGCATGCACATAATAAGATTTTCAAGTTTATATTTTTGTTAGTGAATAAAAAGGGGTAGGATTATTTGTTGTAGTAGGAAATACAACAATTTTACGAGGTAGATACTGCCACACAAGAACCAACACTTCAAAAACTTGCGGTTGCCACAAAAGAACCAAGGATAAGAAATTTAGCTGCCACTGAGGTACTTTTCGGAGAAGGAAGACCCAATCAAATAGTTCAATAAAATTGGATGTAAGGTTACATGAGGACATGCAACATCCTCAGTTGGGGGCAATATTGAGTCATGAAAATGACCATCTTTTCACATCCCTTTTACTGTCTTTTCATAACCTTTACTTTGAATTTTATCTTTTTCCTCCCTTCCATAACCTTGTTTTGATACATTTTTATGCTTATATGTGGGATTAAGCTCAATATTTACAATGAATTTATTTAATATTTATTTTATTTTATGATTAAACATTATAAAAATCACATGTTTTCCCTTATCTTTAAAATCTGGGTGAGTTTGATGATAATTACAAGTATATTTGGAGATTCCAACAATGTAATTTTTTACCACTAAGGTCCAAATTTGAATTTCCACTTCAACATTTGAATATTTGATGAGGATTTCAGAGGCTCACTTAAGTATATTGGATGGATAAGAATCATGGAATAATTGCTATCAATTATTTTAGAGAGATTTGTGTGAAAAATTTTAGAGATCCTACTTTCTAATTATTAGAAATGGCTAAAACCACATGAGAGATATGTGGGTCTCAATTTATTATTGGTTTTCTTAGTTTTTGTATAAACAAAAGTGTTTACTCCATTCCAAAGGGAGGACTCTTGGAGCATATGTCTAATTTATGATGGAATAGAATAAACTTCTTAATATTTTCTTTTACATATATTGTCATTCTATAGTATTAGATGTAGCATGTTTTGATTTCACATTATCACTAGAATATAATTTATGTTTATGCAAATAAATAGTTTTAGAAAGGTAGATAATACTACAAATAATCTAATTTTTCACATACAATGTTGGGATTTCACAAGTTTACAAACTTCAGATTGATAATAAGTATTACACAATTTATGCAAATAAATTGCGTAACAATAGGTTCATGCTTCATAATCCCATGAGAATAAGGAGCTTGAATGATTGAGGTTGATGCAACATTATTTTAAAAAGGAGATGGAAAGAGTAGGATATAAAATTAAAAATACAAAATAAAACAAAGAATATGAAGGATAAGTCAAAATCCAAAGTAAAGCTTGAGTTTTGGCCCCTCGTTGTGAGGCCATTGCCCAAACTCTTATTCACTGAGACACATACCTAAAAAGGATTAAATTAAAATATCATAAAACCCCATGAGATAAAATTATTATGCAAGAAAAGGGGATTCTATGAAATGAAGTTAAAGAAAATGGAATAAAAAAGAACAAAAAAAAACAAGAAAGGAGGTAAGGAATAATGTTAAGGAAAGGGTAACTCAATGCATAAGCACACCCTCAACACATGATTTAATGTGGCTGGATATTTCACATAATCTTACCTGTTTGTGTAAAACAACCCATGAATTTACAACCCATACCATTCCATATATCATTACACAATACTATTTGATGGGTTTCCTGGGAATTAACACCCTTCTTGGGTAGTGTCACACCTAATAGGGGATAATGATGATCTACCCACACCTAAAATTGTCAAAAATCATGGATTATATAAGTTATTCTAAAGTTGAATATGATACCTAATGTGATCTACCTAATGTAATTTGCATATGGCATGACTCACGTTCTATGTAGCAATAACTTGTGTACATGCCTTATATTAATGGTCAAAATTGGGCACTTGGAACCTATCCTTGGGCGATGTAATTTGCATATACATGTCATGGATATTAGGGGATTTTAACTCATATTATGAGGGTAGCCACCCTTAAGAAAAATTATCTTTTGAAAAAATAGTTTGAGTTCCACTAGATCAATGCCATTATATGTAGAATGGCCACAAGAGTTTTGCAATGTGGTGAGAAATTTGGGCAAAACTTGAAACAATTTTAGTGATTTTAAAATTTGTTGTGAGAAGTCTGTCACAAAATTTGATCACTCATAGGGCACTTCTGGAGGAGGTCATTAAGGCTTTTGAGGAGATTGTTCCACATGTTGCGGAGGATGAATTAGAACTTAAGGATAATTTACATGATTTGGGGAGCATCTTTTGGGTCTTTTGACTCATTCTTTGTTGTACCATGGATATTATGTTATGACCTTATCTCTATGGATTGTTAAGAGACCATGACATTAATTTTTTATATATTTTTAGGTATTTTTCTAAGAAAATATTATCATTTTAATGAGAAAGGTGCTAGATCTCTCATATAAATAAGAGAAGCACTTCACATTTGGAATGATTGCTACTTGCGGAGAAGCATCACTACTTGTTTACTATTTACTTTTTCTAAATTGCCATGGATGGATAGTTAGAGTGACTTCTTGTGGATATAATTACTTCTTTTATGGATGCTCATTGCTAGGTTTTTGAAGATTGACAAATTTCTTAAGCAAGTGTCTCGCTTTATCTTGTGGTTTTTGTTTATGAATAAATGCTAGTGTAACTATACTTAACTAGTGGTGGTTGTGTATTCTCTTTGTTTCTTCTTGAACACATACCTCTTTTCAAAGCTCTTGGAATATTACTCATGGAATACATTCTCTTGAATCATCTCAAAGTTATTAATACTATACTAGGTGACATTTTAGGGTTAGTGGAAAACTTTAGATATATACTTGCATATCTTTAGGGAAGTTGTTGATTTACCACATATGCCAAAAAAATATAATATATATTGGGCACTAGTATGCTCTCTTTATTTCACGTTTTTAGGGAAAACTTAAGGTTTTGTTTCACTTATATTTAATTTTCAGCAATTAAATACCATAGATTTCTAGGGTTTTCATGCATATTTTTGACCTAAAATTTTAGGGTTTCTTGCATATTCTTGAATTAAAATCCTATGTTTTTCTTGTACGGCTAAACCCAGAATAATTTTATTACATAAAATACGCCTTGCTGATTTATATTTCTTCATAACTAGGGCTAGACATGTTTTAGTTGGATTTTATGCGCCTTATAATTTTTGGATTTCAAAAGTTAAACAAACTCTAGATTTATTCATTATTCTAGCCCTATTGCTACTAGTTTATTAATCATTTTTAGGACTAAATTTTATTTTTTTCGTGACTTCTTTGATACTATAATTTCCTACTTTTTATGTAAGTTTTACAATAGTGTTTGGTAATTTTCATGAGTGGTTTGGGGATTATGTTGCATGTGATTTTTTCTTGGTGAATCCCTTGGATCAACCCTACAATACCTTAAAAAAAATATGAAATTGACCTTAATTAGCCACATAAAACCTCACTCGATATCTCATTTGTGGTATTCTAGGTAGCTACTTAGGAGGCCTTAGACTTGATTGTGTCGTACCTTAACAATTTCAAGTCCTACTACATAAAATCATTTTGATAGATTTATCCTTCACTATAATGATTGAAGTTGTTACTAAAGTGATAGTTGTCCCACTTTTGATATGCCACTAAGTTTGGGCACCTTGCAAAGGATTTGCACTAAGGTGTTATTTTTTGTGATAACATGCATCAAATACTCTCATTACACTACAAGGCAAAGAAAATAAAATAAATCTTGTTATTATGACATTTGACACCTTTGATGTCTATAATAATAATAATAATAATCATAATCATCATCATCATCATCATCATTTAATTTTAAGTTCAATGACCAAGGTAGACACCAAATTGGTGTATAAGTCCCCATTGTTTAAGGGACTAGGGACTTGCCTTCGTGGAACAAGTTGACATCTCAAGTGTACTATAGGTGTACACATTCTACCCCCGTCTATGTTTGAACCTGTGGCCTCTTACAAGGAAGCAAATGTTCTTAACCATTAGGCTAGCTCAAGCTATACCATGATTTTGAAATATCCAAAATAGTTTTCTACTACTATATGAACCACTTTAGTGGATTACATAAGTTAAGGTCAAATACACAAATAGTAATGTCAATATGTTGGTGGGAAAAAGTTCAAATAAATCTTCATATCAAACTTGTTCAATATATCAATATGAAACAATGGTGCCTCTCTAATTATTTCCTTCTAATATAACCTAAGGTTTACTTCTTAAAAAGGTGAATGGGGACCTTGATAATTTGATTCTTCCTTAGGTATCATAGTGCCACTTTATCATGATAAAAATAAAGTATATTTTGGATAGGCAATAATAAAGAACACTTTTTTCTCATTGGTATGATGAGTATGTATCCATATCCATAACTCATATTGTAAGTTGTTGCAATGTGTTATATGCTCACAAATTGAATTTAGAGAAGTGTCTTAGGACTTACATGAGCATTTTGCATGATAATATGGAAAAGGTGAAGGATCATATACAAATGAGTATTACAAAAAAATAAGTTAGTAGTGTCATGAATCTTATAATTGATTTCATTGGTATTTGTACATATGGATGCAATATTGAGGAAATTCAACCACTTTAGTCTTCCATTTTTTGAAAAGGATTCCAAGTTCACCTCGACTTCACCAGTTCGATGTTTCAAGGTGTTGAAAGGATTATTTGGTGGATAAATATGGGGATTTATTTTACATGAGAGGGACATAAAGGATCTTGTTACATAAGGGACATAAAGGCTCTTGTTACATAAAGGATTTATTTATTTTAATTTTTTTTAGAATAAAAAACAAGACAATTTTTCTATTATAAAATAGTTTTCATATACCTGAATTTTTCCTGATTTATCCCTCCCCAAAAACATTAAATTACTATCCAAACCCGCATCAAGATTTCTTATGGATGTTCCTTCATTGTGGCAAGTTAAAAAAAATCAATATCAGTATAAATTGTCCTGAAAAACTAAAACTGAAAAGAAACTCGTAAACCCAAATCAAGAAGATGAGACTGTAAGTCTGATATTGTAGAACATAACTTGTTCTAAAAAATCACAAAAATTAGAATCTTGTCAAAACTACCCTCATATTTCTATGAAACCGGACCTCTAGAAAGAACCACAAGAATATATGGATTAACTTATCCTGCCCGACTCTTGGTTGCAACATATCTATAAAGAAGATATGCAATTTCTTGAGGTGCATGTTCATAATACATGCACACTTGCTAAAAAATAACCACCATTTTTTATGTTTATAAAAAATCACCACAATTTTTGTTGTTACAAAGGGATAATTGTGTAAATGGGAAAAAATATCATTACATGTTTGCATTTTTTTCTCTTCTACAACAAGGAGCATCTTGAAAGTTGTAGAGGTTGGTTTTCTTCTATATTATCAAAAACATGAACAGATAGTTGGAATGTGTGGACTAATATCATCTCAATAAATTAAAATGGTTTGTTTTTCATTGTGGAAGACCATGGACACTTATAGTACAAGTGAGGATAATTGTTTTAAGTTCCCCCCATATCTTCTTAAGGATGTATTTAATTTCAAAGTATGAACAGATCCATACCTATTGGATAGAAAATACAAACAATTTGAATCGAAGGATGTCACTAATTCAAATTCCAACTTCTTGATGTCATTTTGTTTATAAAATATAAATACTTGATTAAATATGAAAAATGGTTACTATTGGGTATGTGTTATATTCTTTTCATGACTAGGTGTAGGTGTTCTTACATGGAACCAGGCATAACGAGGGGGTTGTGGGGGGAAGGTAGCCTCCGTACATGGGGTTCAAGGAAACACCACAATTTATTTATTTATTTATTCAGGCTGAATGATGGTTTGGTAGGCCCAAGGATGGTGAGTGAACCAACCCATGGTTTTGTGCATGGTTTTGGGCATGATGGTTTTTCCCATGGTATTTTGTAGATCCAATCAAGGGAACTACGATTATCTTCTACTCGAGGGTTAATGGATTGCAGGGTTTATGAATGCTTCAACATGTATATAATTTATTGTAACATTGAAAGGAATATAATGAAAAAAAAAATCGTTTTCTTGGTTTTGGGTCAAAGGAGAAAAATCTATGTATATATTTTTTGTTCTCACCATTGTATATTTTTTGTATTTTTTAAGAATTTGTTTGCAAGTAATTTTTGCATAGGGTTAAAATATTCATTTGGAATCAGACAGTTTTTGCTTCAACGATATGCCTTTGCGGCTGAGGGGTTTTGCTTGGACCTGTGGTAGACCCTGTTAAAGTGGGAGGTCTGCATGATCAATTATTTTGGTGAAAGGAGATGGAGAGAAGTGGAAAGATAAAGATCGAAAAATTCAATGGAATGATTTTTGAGCTATGGAAGCTCAAGATGGAGGAACAAGATCTTGTGCACAGTGATGTGTTTGGACCTGTGATGGTTCGATCACTGGGTAAATCTATATACTATGTCTTGTTTATAGATGAATTATTGAGGAACATATGAGTATATTTTCTCACGAAGTTACCAAAATTATTTGACAAGTTTAAATAATATTAAGGCTCTGGTGGAAAATCAAATAGAGAGTAAGATTATGGTGTTGGAAATAGATAATGGTGGAAATTTCTGCCAAAAGGAATTGGAAGAGTTTTGTAAGAAGTGTGGTATAGAATAAAAAAATGCAACTCTATATGCACCTTAGTAAATGAAGTTTCCAAAAGGATGAATAGGATTTTGATGGAAAAGGAAGGGAATCCATGCTCAATTGTGCTGGATTAGGACAAAATTTCTGGTCAGAGGCAGTGGATACTGCATGTTACCTATTTAATATATCACCATCATCAATGTTGGAGGATAAGACTCCAAATGAGGTATGGATTGGTAAGAAACCCTCTCTTTCACATTTCAGGGTATTTGGATGTGATCCATATTTACATGTTCCAAAGGAGAAAATAACTAAGATAGATAGTAAATATGAAAGGTGCATCTTTATTGCGTATAAATATGGTTTAAAAGGTTGCAACCTTTGGAACCCATAAATATGGAAGGTTGTGTACAATTGAGATGTGGTATTTAGATAAGTGAAGGATGTTATGAAATAGGAATTCCTATCAAAGGAAGTAACTAGAAAAGATAGATTTTGAATTGAAGGAGTAAGAATCATAGCCTACAGGAGAACATGAATCAGAAGAGGAAGAACCACACACTCCAGTTTTGATGAGATCGGTTTGAGAAAGAAGGAAATGAGAGAGGTATTTTCAATATATTTTTAGTTCAAATTTTGATTTATCTGTTACTTATGATGATCCCAGAATTATTAGGGAGGCAATGGATTCAGAAGATGGAAAAATCTGGGAGAAGGCCATGGTAGAAGAAATGACAACCCTGGACAAGAATGAGGCATTGGATTTGGTGGAACTACCCGTTGGAAGAAAATACATTGGGGACAAATGGGTGTCTGAAAAGAAGACAATTGTTGAAGGCAAAGTGGAGAAGTACAAAGCTCAACTAGTAGCAAAAGGTTATTTCCAGGTGTTGAGAATTTATTTTGGTGATATTTTCTCTCATGTTTCCAAGTTAACATCTATTAGATTACTTTTAGGTGTTTTCGCTACTTTTGATCTTTTGAAGTAGAACATATGGATGTTAAAACAAAGCATTCTTACATGGGGATCTGGAAGAAGAGATCTACATGAAGTAATAGAAAGGCTTTGTAGTGAAGGGTATGCAATAACTAGTATGTAGGTTAAATAAGTATCTATATGGTTTAAAGTAATCACCAAGGTTGTTGTATCAGAAATATATATATATATATATATATATATATATATATATATATATATATATATATAAAGGGACTTGGCTTCACAACGATCAAAGTGGATCGCTATGTTTATTTTAAATTAATTAGTGGCCATGTTTTCTATTTGTTCTTGTATCTGGTTGATATGTTTTTGATTGGAAATGAGAGAGAAATTATCCAGGATGAGAAGACCTAGTTGTCCTCTAAATTTTACAGGAAGGATATTGGTGTTGCAAACTATATTTTGGGCATGTAAATTAAACGAGATCAAGGAAAGAGGAAGCTCTAGTTAAAATATAGGATGTATGTCAAGACTATACTGTAGAGGTTTAATATTCAGGATAGTAAACTGGTGAAGGTTCCTATTCTTTTAGGTGAAAATTTATCTACAGAACAATGTCCCAAGCCAGATGAAGAGAAAGAGGACATGTCTCGTGATCTGTGTGTGAGTGAAATTGGTAGTTTGATGTATACAATGGTATGTAACAGAATACACATTGCACATGTAGTGGGAGTATTGAGTAGGTTTATTTCAAAACCAGGGAAGGAGCATTGGACAACAATAAAGTAGGTTTCAAATATTTTCATGGAATTAGTGATTATGGTTTGTAATACGAAGGAAGGCTAGGAATAGACAGAATATTGGACATACATATACAAGTAGGTATGTGTTTAACCTATTTGGAGGAGAAACTAGTTGGATGAGCAAGAGACAATATATAGTGGGACTTTCAACTAATAAGGCTAAATACATGAAAACCTCTCATGCAAGCAAGGAAGCAATGTGGTTACAAAGTTTGCGTTGAGGTATGGGGTTGGTATAGTGAGATATAAGGATATATTATGACAGTTAAAGTGAATTTTTTTTGGCAAAGAACCTTGCTTATCATTCAAAGACAAAGTATATTGATGTTTGATATTACTTTGTGACAGATATGGTTGAAGACAAAAAGGTGTTGTTGTTAAAGGTGGACACATTGAAGAATGTTGTAGATGCATTGACAAATTATCTGAGCACTGAGAATTTTTCTTGGTGTAGAGAAATAATGGGCATTGTGGCATTGGAATGATAATTTTATACTCCTGTGACCCACTATGTGAAAAGAAAACCAGTGGGAGAATGTTAGGTATGTGTTATATTCTTTGGAAAAATAGGTTCATGGAAACACCTCAATTTTTTTTTTAAATGCAGATCCAAGGATGGTGAGCGAACCCACCGATGGTTTTTCACATGGTTTTGGGCATGATGGTTTTTCCCATGGTATTTTGTAGATATGATAAAGGGAACTACAATTATTTTCTAATCCAGGGTTAATGGATTGGAGGGGTTATGAATGCTTCAACATCTATATAATGTATTATAACATTGAAAGGAATATAATGAAAAATAAATCTAGTTTTACTAGTTTTGGGTTCTAGGAGAAAAATATATGTGTATATTTTTTGTTCTTTCCATTGTACATTTATTTTGTTTTTCAAGAAATCGTTTGCATGTAGTTTTTGTATATGGTTAGAACCTTCAGTTACCTCTTATCAATGCATGGTTTTAATTATTAGTTGGTTGTACATAATTACTTAGAGGTAAACCTCTACTACAAAGCTTACCTTCAATGAAATGTTAAATGCATGAATACATAAAGAAATAAATATAAGAACATATTTCTTTTTGAAGGAAAGAAATTAAAAAGGAAGGGGAGAATTTTTTCCACTTCTTCAATATGTGCAATTAATTTCATAATTTTTATATCTAAGGAAAGTTCAATTGTTCATAGTCCTTACTCAAAATATCTATATGAAAATACATAACCAAGGTTCATTGCCTCTTGTTGGGAAAAACAGAGGGGGGTGGGGGGGTGGGGGTGAATCAATACATTTAATTCAATTTTAAATTTTAATTTCACATTCAGAATTATGTATGCCACTATTATTCATGCAACCCACGTGTGTATGCTACTTCAGTGAATTAAACCTATGTGTATCTAGATTACTAATCTTTCATAATTTCCATCAGTGATTTAACTTAACCATTGAATAATTATTTCTTTAGTCATTCATTACGTAGTATCCATGAGTAATAAAGAGAATATAAATCATAAACACGTAAGATAGACATCAACACATATGGACAACAATATTATAGGTGGAAAAAAAATGTGGGAGAAAACCACCACTATTGTCGTCTTTGTCTTCTTTCTTATTATATAAATAAAATATTCATTACATCTTGTACAAGATAAAACCCATACCAACACAAAAACACCCACTTGTAGGAAGATACAACCTCCACTCATTCTCCAACACCCATTGGAAGGGAGCTACGACCCCCTGATCTCATTTAGTGGCTCCTACTAGAAAGGATGACCTACCCTCTAAACAAATTTACCAGCTAATATTGGAAGTAATCTATGAATCCCTCACTGAAGGCTAAAACACTCAACACCTCTCATGGACCACGTTCATAATATCATACTGAATCCACCTATTACAAATACACATCAAAAAATGTAGGCCACATTTCATTATATTTTCACATTGGACCCACATCAATAATAAGCCCGAACCGATATGCAAAACTTAAATACTAAATCTCAAAATATGAATCACTAAAGCACCATAAACCAACTGAATCACTGTGGTTCCGGGTAAAACCCACAGTCCCTATTTACTCAAAATTTCATCCTCTTAGCTGTGTATAAAATGCATTCAAATTTCAGTGCCCAACCAGATCCACAATCTAGGCAAACTCAATATGTTCTAATTTCTTGGACTAGAAATTTTCATAAATAATCTGAGGGCTTTAATATCTCAAATCTCTGAGATTTGAGATATTAATTTCAAGTTTCTCTTATGTATTTAAAAACCACACATTTCAATATTCCAGACTCTGTTCTGTTATGCGGAAGAAAACCTTATATCTTAAATGCTTGTTCTTGGCATTATCATTCAAATGCTTGACCCTTATAAATTATAACCATAAGGTTTAACATATCCGCCTCAAATATTAGGGTCAACAATCAAAACCTTGACACAAAATCCCTCTTATGTCTTATTCGGATTAGTATCCGAATACTATAGTTCAACCCACTTTATAACTGGTTGGGCTTATGACCCAACGTTCAGAAGTCCGCCCTATCGTTCAAGACAACAGATTTCATTTCTCATATTAATTCACAGTAGACCTTCGCTCACACTTACATTAAAGAGGCTTGGGTTAATGCATATCAACAAACGGTTAAAGCCCTTGACCTTGGGTTAATTCTATGTGCATATATATATATATATATATATATAACTCCGAACTTACATGATATTCGGGCCTTGGGACTCTTACCTTGGTTAAACCTGCGCGGAGTCAATCCTCCAATTCCCACGATGTAAATGGGTCCCGGTGGTTAACTCCTCCCCCTCATCAACGGTGGGGACGTCGTCGCTTCAAGCTTGATGATCCAACGATTCAAATTGGATATTGCATGATTTAGAGGCACAGATGTTAATTCTCAAAAATCACATGATGTGAGTTGTTTTTACAAACCGCTTTTGGACACGCGCGTCCAGTTTATGAGATCATGTTTTTTTCATAAAAATTCATTACCACCTTCGCCTTGCGTGATACTGCTGGTATCTAAGCTCCCAACCGCTTTCACTGTTATTCTCACAGTTCCAGTTACTCACTATCAATCACAATTCTGTTCCTTCTTTTATTATACTCTGCCATTCATAAGCGAGCCTTCTATGATCCTTGGAATTAATACCCAACCTTTAGAACCTTACTCAGAGATTTAATTAATGAATGACACCAATTTTCACTTGCACCAATACTCATAGATTTAAACCATAAGTCGCTCCATAATTAAACCATAATTCTCTGTCTTACGATGCGAATGAATTATGAAATGAATAATGCTAATACTCAGAGATTAACACCAATTCGCCCTTACCAGAGTTCATATCAAAGCAGGGTTCGATTTATCCTTTAAACATTTTCAATAGCCAAAATTTACATCGATTCTCTATTAGATATAGGGTACCATTCAAGGCCTCCAATTACAGAATCCATTTACACATTTAACTACTGAACACAGAAATTAACCAACAAACGCACAGGGGTACTGAAACAATTTCTTCCATAACATATACATGGTTTACTTACCAAAACTTTTAGCTCGGCCAGATCTTCTGATTCAATGGCCTTCTATTCTATACTCTATCTCTACAGATCTCCTAGTCTCTACGTAGCTATTTGCAGGTTTCATCAGGAATGTCTTTCTAATGCCTTTGAGGCTTAATTTTATACCGAACTACAATGAATCGATTCAGATTTCTCAATGACTCACAGAACTCTTGGATTTCCTCAAATCATATTTTTTTTCCTAAATCCCTAATGGAACTGAATTGACTCTTCCTATGCCCAGCTAATCATTCGAGGGCAGTTACAATTTTCTCCACAATTAACTAAAAATCACTCAAATGAGAATAATTACATAGGAAATTTAAAACAAGAGACCCCCCTATGTTTATTTATATACAAAATAATGTCTTGGGCCTAATGCCCCTGCATCAGACTCCATAGGTTAAAATGGTTCATGATCTCCTGATCATGTGCTTTCATCTTTATCTTCCTCGATCCCACACCTTGTTCTGCAACTGGTCATCTGTTGCAGTGTTCTCCTTTTGTATTCTTCTTGGCTTCCATACTTTGTGCTGCAACCTTCCACTGGCTGCACTCTTACATCCTCTTTCTTTTTTGCTGCTACTTCATTGGTTCTTTGCTCTTGCCTTTTTCTTAGACACTCTCACCATCAATCTTCTTATCATTGCAATTTCTGCATCGAATTTGTCTTCTGACTATTGGACACTGCTCCATCTTGATTGTTGAACTTCTACTTCCTCTTGTTGTAATCTCGTGCTTGCTTTAGTTCTTACTACTTTCATTCTTACTTCAGCTGTGTCTGTAGCTCTTCTTACTACCACCCAATCATCCATACCCTCTTTTCTTCTGCTACAGAAAAATTCTTCTTGATTGTCAAATGTGACAATTTCTGCTCTCTCTGACTTTAGCAATTTTTCAGACTGGTATTGAAATTGCCAGTCATCATCCTCATCTCTTCTATTCTTCTGGACTAAATATGCCTTATTCCTTCCATCAGTGCCCGCAATCATAAGAAAAACATCAAATTTATGAAATCTTTGAGTTTCTTTCTCCTCTTCTGGCAACACTTCAGCTTTTTGCTTCAACATTTTCCACAACAACACTCCAAGCTGTTGTTCTATCATTTCACTCTCTTCTCTGGATGTTTTCTACAAACTTTTTAGCCATCTATTTTGGCCAAACAAATCATCACTATGCTGCAAATCAGTTTCAACATCTTCTTCTTCTGCCCTGGAAATCTTCAGCAATTGCCTTCCTTTTTCTTGAATTACTTCAAGCTCTTTAAGTGCTGCATTTCCATCTTCTATAAGAGTAAAAATTTGATTCTCTACTGCTGTAGCAGCCCCAAAATTCTGCCATACAGCCTTCTCTTCAACCTTCTCTTGGCTATTCGAACAAGCCAATTCTTCTCTGCTACCAACAACAACAATTTTCTGCACATGAGACATGACTGTCTCATCTTCATTCTTCAGTTGTTCATCTTCATTCTGCAATCCCCAATTAAGAAATTGAGGTTCCCTCTTTGGCATAGAATATTACTGATTTAACATACTCTCTAGCAACTCAATTCCTCCATTCCATGGATCAAAATCTTACAGAGAATTCTTCTCCTCTTTCAATTGACTTCCCAATGCTGTCAATTTATCTTCATCACCAACAGGATCTGCACTTACCAAAAAATTGTCAAAATAAAATTCACAAGGCCTCAGTGCCTTTCTCTACTCGGCCAGAAATTCAGTATGTTGTCCCAAATTTCTTTCCTTCTCCATCAGCACATCAGTATTCTGATTCCAATTCTTCAAACAAATTTTGAAACTGTCAATTAGTCTCTTCTTTGCATCATCCTCTTCAAGGATGTCTCTCTGCTCTAGTTCATAAAAATGAACTTTCTCATTCTCATTCATCTCTGTCCTTACCATCTGAAAACCTTCTCTTTGTAGTTCTGTCCTCTTCTCTAGAACACTTAATTCATGCCACAATCTTGGCATCTCATCTGAGAAAACATCTTCACAATCTTCACTATCTTCCGTTGTCACTATCTCCTTAGCCTCCATCAGAATAGAATTCTGATTTCCCATCTCTGAAATAAATTCAGTCCTATGTCCATCATTCTTCACTTGGCCATTTAATAAGAACAGTCTGTCATTATCATCATCAATGAAAATTTCATCACCATCAACCACAACTTCCATTTCCTCATTGAAGTAATCCCTTTTATACAACAAGGAATTAATGAATTCCTTCTGCTGCAATAATTCAATCTGATCTTCATCATAAAGATACTCATCATATTTTTCTTGGCAACAGTCAGCTTCATTTGACACATATTCATCACATGAGCTGTCTTCATCAACACCTGCATTCACACACAACTTGTTAGTTGTAAAAACATAAGACCTCATGGTCTCATTTGATGAATCAATCATCAACTCTTCCTATTGTTCCAAGTCTTCTATGCTCTTCAGAGATTCTTCAATAGTCTTCTCTTCAATTCCTTCAAGCTGTCCAATTTTCCAGCTTCTGGCCATCATCACAATTTAAAACTCCTATGCTTCCAATATGTTGGAAAGTAGAACCTTTCTCTAACTGTGCATGGAGATCCTCAAAAAATCTGGTTGTTCCATTTCTCTTCTTAGTGACAACATCAACAAGTTGTTCTCTCTCACCTGTTGTTCTTGCAACCATACAAAATATGTCAGATGTAAGGCTCTTGGACCCCTTGGTCCCACTTGAAGCTTCAGTCTTCAATTCCTTCTCTAGATACTCAATCATCCTGAGTATTTCCTCCTTCAGCTGAGCATTTTTCATTTTCTCTTTCTTCCTTTGTGGCCTCTGCCACTTTACCTTCTTCTACATGAGACAACCAACTCTCTGGTTTTCCTCTATCATCCTCTCTAGCTCATAAAGCTACTTATTGATCTCAGCTATCTCTTCCCAATATTCTTCATCAGTGAGTCTCTTCCTTATGCCAATTTCTTTGGCATCTTCCCTCACTCTTTTGTTGTGGCCTCTCTCAGAACCTCTGCAATCTCTGCAATCTCTGCTATGGATGTAAGTAGCCATCCTCTCCTCCAGGAGTTCTTCACTCACAAGCTGCACCAAGCCTCTACAACAACAAGCTCTCTTGCTGCAACTTACCTCACCAATACCTTCCTTCGGATCCGGCTTTTGGCAAGTACTGGTCCCCTATCTGCTGGAACCTTATGAGAAATCTCTTCTGCTCCCTTTAGGCTTCACTCTGCAACTTTCTCTCAAGAACACCTCTGTTCTTCTTTCCCCCAACCTCTGTTGGGAATCTTCCAGGTTCTGCCACACTCTCTCTTCTTCTCACTCAGAATCCCTTGCTGGACTCTTCTATCACTGCTCTCAAAGCTTTTGATCTGCTTCTTTGCTGAGATTTCTTCCTCAATTTCTTGCACTCTGCATTCTGCAAACAATACCTTCAAACCAAAGTTCAAATAAGGCTCATCACTCACCTCCCAAGATCCCTGAATGATCTTGCTTCTTTTCTCACCTGCACTGCATCTCTATCTGCTGTAATCTTCAAGACTCTGTGTTTTCAACTCCAAATTCTGCACATCTGGAGACCTTCACTACATACTCAATCAAATCTGAAATTCTATTAGACAGATTTAAAACCCAACTTTCTCACTGTTCAGTACATGTGCATTTCAAAATAAACTTTTCAAAGAGCTAATTCAGTTCAAGTTCTGATACCACTTGGCGTCAGGTAAAACCCACAGTCCCTATTTACTCAAAATTTCATCCTCTTAGCTATATATAAAATGCATTCAAATTTCAGTGCCCAACCAGATCCACAATCTAGGCAAACTCAACATGTTCTAATTTCTTGGACTGGCAATTTTCATAAATAATCTGAGGGCTTTAATCTCTGAGATTTGAGATATTAATTTCAAGTTTCTCTTATGTATGTAAAAGCCACACATTTCAATAGTCCAGACTCTGTTCTCTTATGCGGAAGAAAACCTTATATCTTAAATGCTCATTCTTGGCATTATCATTCAAATGCTCGACCCTCATAAATTATAACCATAAGGTTTAACATAGCCGCCTCAAAGATTAGGGTCAACAATCAAAGCCTTGACACAAAATCCCTCTTATGTCTTATTCGGATTATTATCTGAATACTATGGTTCAACCCACTTTATAACTGGTTGGGCTTATGACCCAACATTCACAAGTCCGCCCTATCGTTCAAGACAACAGATTTCATTTATCATATTAATTCACAATAGACCTTCGCTCTCACTTACATTAAAGAGGCTTGGGTTAATGCATATCAACAAATGGTTAAAGCCCTTGACCTTGGGTTAATTCTATGTGCATATATATATATATATATAACTCCGAACTTACATGATATTCAGGCCTCGAGACTCTTACCTTGGTTAAACCTGCACGAAGTCAATCCTCCAATTCCCACAGCGCAAATGGGTCCCGGTGGTTAACTCCTCCCCCTCATCGGACGACGGGGACGTCGTCGCTTCAACCTTGATGATCCAACGATTCAAACTGGATATCACGTGATTTAGAGGCACAGATGTTAATTCTCAAAAATCACGCGATGTGAGTTGTTTTTGCAAACCGCTTTTGGACACGCGTCGTCCAGTTTATGAGATCGCGTTTTTTTCATAAAAATTCATTACCGCCTTCACCTTGTGCGATACTACTGGTATCTAAGCTCCCAACCGCTTTCACTGTTATGCTCACGGTTCTAGTTACTCATTATCAATCACGATTATGTTCCTTCTTTTATTATACTCCGCCATTCATAAGCAAGCCTTCTATGATCCTTGGAATTAATACCCAACCTTCAGAACCTTACTCAGAGATTTAATTAACGAATGACACCAATTCGCACTTGCACCAATACTCAGAGACTTAAACCATAAGTCGTTCCATAATTAAACCATAATTCTCTGTCTTATGATGCGAATGAATTATGAAATGAATAACGCCAATACTCAGAGATTAACACCAATTCTCCCTTACCATAGCTCATATCAAAGCAGGGTTTGATTTACCCCTTAAACATGTTCAATATCCAGAATTTACATCGATTCTCTATCAGATACAGGGTACCATTCAAGCCCTCCAATCACAGAGTCCATTTGCACATTTAACTACCGAACACAGAAATTAACCAACAAACGCACAGGGGTACTGAAACAATTTCTTCCATAACATATACATGGTTTACTTACCAGAACTTTCAGCTCGGCCAGATCTTCTGATTCAATGTCCTTCTATTCTATACTCTGTCTCTACAGATCTCCCGGTCTCTATGCAGCTATTTGCAGGTCTCGGCAGGACTATCTTTATAATTCCTCTGAGGCTTAATTTTATACCGAACTACAATGAATCGATTCAGATTTCTCAATGACTCACAGAACTCTTGGATTTCCTCAAATCCTATTTTTTTGCCTAAATCCCTAATGGAAATAAACTGACTCTTCCTATGCCTAGCTAATCATTCGAGGGCAGTTACAATTTTCTCCACAATTAACTAAAAATCACTCAAATGAGAATAATTACATAGGAAATTTAAAACAAGAGACCCCCCTATGTTTATTTATATAAAAAATAATGTCTTGGGCCTAATGCCCCTGCATCACACTGAAACATCAAACTTCCAAATATTGAACCAAGAAATACATCCAAATCAAATAAATGCACAACCAATCCACAACAAATACAAACCATCTTGATCAAGACATCACTGACAAACAAAAAAAAATACAACATAACTCATCCCTATCATCATCAAGTAGCACTACAAACCTTGAACAAATTTAACTCAGAATATACACGTGATTTTTATTTAGTAGACCTGCATATATATGTGCTTATCATGTGTCATAACCACGTATATATTTCATCATACTCAAAATATTATCACAAAATTTTTACGCGAGAATATAGAACCAGATCCAAGTATTTACACTACCACACTAAAGAAAACCACATAAAAATCTTAAACTATTGAATCATATCTTCGTTGCAAATCACAACATCTGTCAAACCTAGATATCAGAAAACATACTGTTACATTCACACATCACTACATTTAGATCATGCCATCATCATAGATACATATATAATGTTTTTAGCTACAAACATAAAAATATCAAGCAAGTGTATTTATTAGTCTTCACTACACTTTTAGATATATCAGATCTAAGCCATCTCCTTGCTCCCTAGTGCACACCTGTTCCATATCAAATCACATATGAAAATAATTCACTTGCATGCCTATATCCTTGTTCACCATATCCTTATATATTTGTCACCTTTGCTAGTAACTTAGGAAAATCCTTTGGTAATATTGTTAGTATTCATTGACCGGATCAATAAACGTTGTTGACACAATACTATGGGTAATTACCATGGTAATGACCCCGGGTATCTAGCTTTCCATGTTTCATATTATGTACATGATTTTTGTTCATAGGACATGCATATGTATGGGACTCTTCTTCATAGGGGTTGCACATACTTTTCAAACTTTGCAATTCCCATATTTTCTCACTTGCACACTTGTATCAAGGTTGTCAACATACATCCTCATTTTTAAAATACCTGTCATTTTTATTAGTTCTATAACCTTCATATTATAACCAAGTTGACATCAAGGACATCTTTTTCAAGTAGGTTTTCATCAAGAACAACACATTATCCATAATGCAAACAATATCCCCTTTTGGACTTGATGGCAATCATTTTGGTTTGTGGAAACCACCTAAAAACACCTACAAACAACAAGTCTTATTTCCCCCTTTGACATCAAGGGAAAAGGGACAAAATAAGATGAATGAATTACTTCCATTGCAGAGCTCAATATTATATGTCTGATCCACTTATACGAATCATGAAATATGCATACTGACCATGATTCCCTTGAGCATATGCTCGAACTTCTGAATATATGCAATAAATTACAATGATTTAAATATATGGATAAAAAAATATGACCTTTCCTATCACCAATGACTCTATTCTCCCATGATTACATCAATCACCCAACATAATGGGTTTACATATTGGACCCAATTTTACAACAATTATCCAAAATAAGGGGGTTACATATATAACATGACTCAGTCCCAATAGCTCACACTTGAATTAAGTTTACAACATAAATCATAACCCATGATTAAAACATAGGTTTTTCATGACATTTATATCAAGAGTCATACATGACATCCAAAACTATAAAGAATGATTTCAACACTGAGGTATCTTTGTAGCAAAGCCATGATAATAATCAACAACAACCGTGTTATGAATATTCATATTTGACATAATCATCTGACAACAACATCACAATAAAAAAGCATGTTCATCCTTGACATGATGCAAAATAACCAAGCAATAGCACCAACAAAAAAAAAGCATCATCCATGAAATCCAAGAATCTATGATATAGTTACAACATCATGTATATTTTTCAGTAGTGGAAACAACAATAACCATGCATCCATATCACCAATAATGATATGAACTCATCATAGTCAACATAATGCAGCAAAGAGAGCTCAAGAAATCATAATACCAACAATGAACCATTAGAAGTAAGGAATATGCTCCCCCTGAACCTATTCCAACTCTTCATTATTAATTCTAATCACATGATATCCTTATCACCAATTAGAGATACAAATAAACAACATTAATAAGACTTTGCAACAACTCAACATAATCCATTATAAGCCAAAACCTAAAGTAGCATAAGGGTATCACCAACATACTACAACAAACCATGTCAGATCTAGAAAGATCACAATGTACTGATGGAAACATATGAGCAACTCCCCTGAATTTGTGACATTCCTTTTTCATCATAGGAAACCATACACGACTTTCTAAGTCAAAAACCATGTATACACACGATTTTATTTTATAAGAGTTGTGTACAAAATATAAAATACTAATTTTTATAGCCACAACTTCTCCTGAACATTTCATTTTTGTGCCTATTCACATTCTCTTCATCAATTCAACATCAGTAATATAAAAATAATAACAACATATGCAATAATGATCCAAGTACACATGCATAACTCCCACTGAGATCATACAACATTGATCCTGTGGACTTGATAATCATCATCTATTCTTTATGATGTTATGTACCTTCCATTCACTTATGCGGTCTCTGTTAGAAGTATGAATTGAGTAAAATATATTTTTGAGTGGGGGTCATCTTATTTTAATTTGAATTTAAAGAAGAAGAACTATATCTCTTATTTCTTCCCGGATTCTTCATTAGCACATACAATTTTTCTGCATTTATGAATCCTCTTGCTATAAACTTTCCATTGTTGTCTTCTATAACTTTGCATTTAGTTGATGTAAACAAAATTATATGTATTTTATCAGCTATTTGGCCTAAACTTAGAATATTATGCTTTAGCCCCTAATAATGCATTAGGTGCTTATGTATTCTTATCAAGTCTGGCTCTACCTTTTCCGAGAACTTTTGCTACAACACTATTTCTATTAAGAATAACTTTACCATATTTGTTTTTCTTGTGAGAAACAAACTTCTTCTTATCTCTATACATGTGATGAGAGTATCCACTATCTATGTACCATTCATATTCTTCTTCAAATGAGCATAGAGAAATGCCACACACTATTATTCCTCTTTCTCCTTAATATGAGGGGTGTTGGTGGATCCATCTTTCTTATGTCTTTATATTCAATAATCTTGTCTAGTTGTTTGCTTTGGAGGGAATCTACTTGTTTTCTGTGTGAATCCATTGTCTTGTTCCTACATTCGTTTGCTACATGCTTGAACTTGTTACAAGTATAACATAACACATGACCAAATAAGGGAGCATCATAATATTTATGCTTTAAATTTATCTTGTTGCAATCAATAAATTTTTGACCAAATATATTGCAAGAAAAACAATATCCATTAAAGAAACATGAGTATTTTTGACCTAGTGTTCTTCCTATGAATATGATTCTATAATTGGCTACAAAGTGTCTAAAGTTATGACAGATAAAACCTTCAACGTAATTTCCCAGAGGAGAGAATCTATTGATACTTCTATGGTTGGGAGAATATTATTTCCTTAGAAAAATTTCTTTCTATGATTGTTGGTTTGGTTGACTTCTTAATTATTTAAAAAAACTATCAAAGATTTCTTTATTAAAATAAAAATTGCTTGAACAATCTTGTGAATTTATATTCTCCTTTTATAGTTTCATGAAAGCCAAGACCAAATTTAATGGTGGGAGATATTTGACTATTAAGTACATTATTCAACATCTCTGAGCTATCTTGAAATATCAATTGCTTATCCTTTTCTGCTAATTTACCTTCTAAAATACTTACCTCAACATATTTTTCATATCTAGTCTTTTCCAATTGAGTTCTCAACTCAATGATCTCCTTATTAAGCTTGTTTTCTTGTTCTTCAAATACTTGAAGAATCTCCTCATATCGTTTGTTTGAAATTTCAAGATCAAATTTGAGAGAGATGATTTCTTCTTCAATAACTTCACATTATCTGGTTCTTTGTTTAAGCTCCTCGATTGTTGTATCCTTTTCATTTACCTTCTTTCCAAGTTTATTTCTTAAAGACACTACTTCATCCTCCAGTCTTTCACATTGATATACCTTTTCCTCATACGACTTCCTCATTCCTTCTTCAATTTTACTTCCTTCTTCCAACTGATTATTTAACCTGATAATATCTTCTTTGTAGGTACTGTACCTTTCATCATATAGTTGTAGTAACTTTTGATGATCTGTATTCTCATCTGTGAGCCTTTTAATATTTTCTTTTGAATCTAATTTTTTTGCATAATCATTATATTCACTTTTACCCAAGTGGGAAATATCAATTAATTCATTATACGATCACTACATAAGATGAAAAATGTGCAATCAGATGTACAATGGTTTTTACATACAAATTAAGACAAGAATCAATACCTAGTAATTCCTTATCATTATCTTCATCATCTTTTTCATTCTTTATCAATAGAAAGCGGGGTGTTCCAGAAGATGAATATTTGCTGACATATATAACCACCACTGCATCTGATATGTCACTTTCACTTCCACAATTTTCTTCAACTAACTTCTTCCTTTGAGCTGCCTTCTTCTTTTGCTTCTTTCCTATTGTCCCTGATCCACTCTCAAGTGGTTAATCTTTTGCTAGAGCGACCTTCTTTAATACTAATTGTTGGGAAAAATACTGAGAGAGGGGTGTGGGTGTGAATCAATATTTTTAATTCACTTTATCTTTCAATTTAAATTCATAATTATGTACATTTTTGTTATTCCTGCAACCTGTGTGTGTAACTACTTCAGTGAATTAAACCTACGTATATCCAAATTACTAATCTTTCATAATTTCCAATACTAATTTAACTTAACCATTGCACATTATTTATTTATCCATTCATTATGCAGTATCCATTAGAAGTAAATAGAAGATACATCATAAACACGTAAGAAACACATCAACACATATGCACACCAGAATTTTAGGTGGAAACCTAATGAGGGAGAAAACCATTGTTGTTTTCGTCTATGTCTTCTTTCTTATTATATAAAGGAAATATTCATTACATCTTGTATTGGTGTTGAATCTTACCAGCACGCAGACACCCACCTATAGGAAGCTACAACCTCCACTCTTTCTCCGGCACCCACTGGAAGGGAGCTACAACCCCCTGATATCGTTTACCTTCTCCTCTTAGAAAGGAGAACCTACCCCATGAACACATTTTCCAGCTACTATTGAAGGAAGCTCTGGTTCCCTCACTGAAGGGTCCAACCATCAACAACTCTCGCGGACCACGTTTCATAATATTTCATACTAGATCCACCTGTCACAAATACACATCAAAACTTGTAGGCCACCTTTCATCACATTTTCACTCTCGACCCACATCAACAGTAAGCCTGGAAAAATTAAATAATGAATCTCAAAATCTGAATCACTGAAGCACTGTAAAAAAAATGAATCACTAAAACATCAAACTATTGAATACTAAACCAACCACTGCATCTACATCAAATTAATGGACAACCAATCCACAACATATACAAACCATCTCGATCAAGACATAATTGTTAGACATCAAAAAATATAATAAAACTCATTAATTGTCATCATCAAGTAGCACTACAAAGCCTGAGCAGATTTAACTCAGAATATATACACGATTATTATTAATCAGACATGCATATATACACATTTATCATGTGTCAAAACCACATATATATTTCAGTATATTGAAAATATTCTCACAAAATTTATACATAAATATATAGAACCATATCCATTTATGTACGCGGCCATACTGAAGAAAACATGCACACAAATCTTAAAATACAGAATCATATCTTCACTGCAAATCACAACATTTGTCAAAGCCAGATCTCGACAAACATACTATTATAGTCACACATCACTACATCATATCATGCCATCATCATAGCTATAGATCTATCATTTTTAGCTACAAACATAAACATATAAAGCAAGTGTATTCATTAGTCTTCTCTACACTTTTAGATATATCATATCTGAGCCATCTCCTTTCTCCCTAGTGAAACATTGTTCTAGATAAAATCACATATGAAAACCATTCATTTTCACAGCTAGATACTTCATCTCCATCTCCTTATATATTTGTTTCCTTTTCCAATATCGCAGGAAATTACTTTGGTAATATTGTTAGTATTCATTGACGGGATCAAATAAATGTTGTCGACACAATACTATGAGTAACTACCATGGTAATGAACCAAAGTATCCATTTTTCCATGGTTTGAATTATGTACACAAATTTTGTTCACAGGACCTTCATATGTACGAGACTCTTCTTCACAGGGGCCGGGTATACTTTTCAAACTTCACAATTCCAATCTTTTCTCACCTGCAAACTTGTATTAAGGATGTCAACGTACATCCTCATTTCTGAAATACCTGTAATCTACATTAGTTCCATAACCATCACATTATAGCCAAATTGACATCAATAACATATTTGTCAAGAAGGTTTCCATCAAGGACAACACATTAGAAATAATGCCAACACCTCTCTCATGGTATAAAGACACTATGGATATAAAGGTTTTTTGGATATGGTTTTTTATTAGATATATAGTATTTAAAGAATAACACTTTTTATTTTTCTATTATGAAGTTAGAAATATAGTATGTGTTATGTTAATTAGTGCAACCAATGATGATTAAATCAATTAACAAAAACTATTTTTTCTATCAATGATATGGAAAATTACATCTAGTTATTTTTTATTGGTATTACCTATATTTTTTTCTTTTTGATGTTAAATAATAATTTTTGAAATTTACATCATTACGTTTTCAATATTTGTATTATCTTCTAGGTGTATTTGAGTCCTCAACCACCCCATAAGTTTTAAGCAAAACTTGGGGATCCTATTTTCTCTTTAAAGTATGAATATTATTTCTTTTAGGATTTGCATAGGCATTGGTTCCTCATTCATTTTTCAGCCACAATAATTATTTTGATATGTATAGGCCAACTTAGCCTTCATTTTTTACCTACATGGTTTGTTTGGCTTCACTTTCTTTTATGACTTTATTTGATTCTTTTTCAATCATTTTTTGGTTTTCTTAGTTACTTGAATCACCACTGTAATGACCCATCTTGAGCTACTGATGAAATATGATTATTAGCATGCACTAGTATATATACTAGCTTGATAATATAAAATGTCTAAGTGTAAAAAATAAATAAATTATTAAATGCATTAACTAATATTCTAATAAAATTGGAATCATAATTTTTTTCTTGCACACGATGGCTAAGCAGAGACCTTGAGTGCTTCCGCGCGTTGCATACCTGTCATGGTCCCAGGAGGGGGGCCCGATGTCACATTTCCACTTCCCCCAGAGTTTTTTGTGTTCAAGAAACTTGTTGTTGGTTGCAAAAAACGCCTAGCATGTGAGCATCAACAAAAATTCATGAAAAGAATGGAAACCATAACGGTTTCCCTCTCGATTTAAGAACCCTACAGATCAACTTTGAATCTAGTAGAAAGAGGGCTTATAGGGAAGTTCACCAGGCTCTGGCCCTCGCCTAAAATAATTGATGCATGGGTTCAAAGGAACTGGAGAACATTGGTCAAAGAAGGAATCAAAATTTTTTCATTGGCAAGGGACTCTTCGTATTTGTCTTCGACTCGGTGGAGGATAGGAATCTCATATTCAGGAACGGACCATATTTCATGGGTCCCCAGGGTCTGTATGAACCAATGGACCCCGGATTTCGACTTGTCGCAGGATGTTCCCTCGATTTTTTCTGTGTGGGTTCATCTGCCACACTTACCTCTGCATTGCTAGAACCCCAAATCACTAGAAACCATTGGCAATAAGTTAGGAAAGTACATAGATAAAGAAGAAAAAAGAGACCAATACTCATGCGCTAGAATATGTGTATAAGTTGACCTAAAATAAGACCTTCCTGAAGCTATAAAACTCATAGTGGCAGATTGGACTCACATTCAAGTGCTAGATTATGAGAAAATCATGTTCAAATTCCAACATTGCCATGACTACGGGCACTTCGCCAAGCAATGAAAAAATAAAGTAGAGGAGGAAACAGAAACGTAAGGGAAGAACAATGGACTCAGATCCAGAAAGCTACTACAGCTAAACAGAAAAATAGAAATAAAGGGAAATGAGTGCTTGCGGGGGGAGGAGTTTCTTCCTTAGATGCATTTCATGAGGAGGGTTGCTCTACCCCTCCAAGAGTTGAGGCTTCCAGCAACCCCTTTGAAACACTGAGCACCCCAGAAGAACTTCAAGAAACAATAGTTGAAGAGGCAGAACAACATCCTGCTACCAATGAGGAAGACAAAAGCAAGGAATAAATAGCCCCTCTACAAGCTGGAACACCAAGAGTAACCTCCAACTCCCCATCCTATGCAGAAATTACAAGGAAGAAGTCTCTAAAGATCTCTAGATCCTCGAAAGATGAGGCATTCGAAAGGCCATCAAAAAGAGCAGGGAGGAAATCCCATAGATAGACAAGAGAGGAAGAGGCTGAGAAACAAAAAATTCAAGGTAGCTAGCCTATGATTGAGATGACCATATGCAGAAATACTAGAACCAGGCCTCCCAAGGGAGGCTCTGTCCCCCTCTCTGCTAGTAAATAATGCAATTATTCTCTTGGAACTGTTGAGGCTTGGGGAATCCCTTAAAAGCTGAAGTTGTGAAGAACCTTCTGAAATCAGAAACCCCAGAGATCCTCATACTCCAAGAGACTAATATAGAAGGGGCAACCCTTCTAGATCTCAGCAAAATGAAATGGAAAACAAAATCCAGAAAAGCAGTAAGCACAAGGGGTTCTTGTGGTGGGCTCACCACTCTCTGGGAGGAATATAAATTCCACCTCAAAACCTCTTTCGAAACGCAACACTAGATATACACCGAACTACAACACCATGCAAGTAAGATCACCTTCGCTCTCTTTAATCTTTATGTCCCAATCCTCTACTTTGAAAAGAAAGTCTGCAGGAAAAACTTGGTGGATTTTTTAGACGCCTTCTCCCCCAAGAATATAATTCTAGCAGGAGATTACAATCTAGTTTTTGAACCAAAGGAAAAGAGAGGAGGAACCATTGGTAAGCATCATTTCCTTCCAATAGTTGAAGAATTGATTCAACAATGGGATATTTTGGATTTCAAACCATAAAAAGGCCTCTACACTTGGATAAACAATAGAACTGGGGCAGATCACATCTCAACCCGCCTCGATAGAATTTTACTTTAAAGCACTTTCCTCTCTGAAAATAATATTATCTCCACTAAAATTCTACCAAAACTAACTTTATATCATAAACCCATTCTTTTGTTCTTAGAAGAAGAATAAAAATTGGGGCCCATCCCTTTCTAGTTCAGCCCCCTCTGGTCAGTAGGGAAGGATTTATGGAGATTATCTCAGAAGCTTGGTCCATTCCGGTCAAGGGATTGCCTAGTTATGTGTGGGAGCGGAAACTTAAGGCCACCGAAACAGCCCTAAAATT
Organism: Pinus albicaulis; assembly: GCA_034641835.2. Lineage (NCBI taxonomy): Eukaryota > Viridiplantae > Streptophyta > Pinopsida > Pinales > Pinaceae > Pinus > Pinus albicaulis. Next base: position 78,749,174 of record CM076574.1, on the reverse strand, counting down.
ATGGATAAAAGATCCCTTAGACTCCCCCCACTAACCTATGGAAATAGGCTAATGAGTATTTTCTTGAACTACAAATGGTATTGGAAAACCAAAACATTACCAATTCTGAAATTTAGATTGAGCAAGAAGCCCAACTCACCACTCTCCGCACATTTAGAGCAGAAGAAGAATCCTTAAGGCTCAAGTCCCGTAATCTCTAGCTTGAGTATGGAGACAAAAATTCGGCCTTCTTTCATAATCAAATTCGAGCTCGCCTCTCAAGAAATCACATTGCTGAAATTACTTCCCCAGATGGGACTATCCACAAAGGAACAACAACGATAAGGGAGTTTGCAACCTCTCACTTTCAGTAGTTGTATAAGGAAGAGGGTCTAGAATAAGAGAAGGAATTTTCATATTTCCTCTCGCACGTTTCAAAATTGGTTAGAGAGGAGGATAAATCTAGCCTCTTGAAGCCCTTCACTAAATAAGAAATCAACATCATCTGGACAATGGAACTAGACAAAGCTCCTAGACCTGATCGGTTCTCCATTCGTTTCTACAGAATCTGTTGGAAAATGATTAAGGCTGATATGTTTCGAATGATCAAAGGATTCCTCCAAAAATCCAAAGTGGGAGGAAGCACAAACTCCACTTTCCTAGCTCTAATCCCTAAAGAAGTGAATCTGGTTTCATTCGATCGATTCAGGCCTATTTCGCTTTGTAATGCGTCTTATAAAATCCTCTCCAAACTTCTGGCGAACAGAATCAAGCCTCTTCTGGAAAAAATCATCTCTCTAATCCAAGGGGTGTTTGTCAAAGGCAGATATATCCTGGACAATGTGGCTTTGGTTTAGGAAACCTTTCATTCCAGCCACCAACGTCATGAGCAAGGGATGCTTATTAAGCTAGGCACATCGAACGCCTTTGATCAGGTAAGACACTCTTTTCTCCTTCAAATTCTTTCCGCTTTTGGTTTCAATGCTGATTTTATAAGATTGATAAAAGCATGTATTGGAGAACCATGGATTTCCCCTCTTGTTAATGGATGGTTGGCCAGCTATTTCAAAGCTTTGAGGGGCATCAGGCAAGGCTACCCTTTGTCCCCCTTCCTATACATTTTGATGGCTGACTCACTAAGTCGAAAGCTTAATGCTGAAAAGCTAATAGGAAGTCTTCCTGGCATCAAAGCAGTCAAGGGAATAGACCCAATAAATCATGCCCTGTTTGCTGATTATTTTATTCTTATGGGAGGTGATTCTTTAAAAATTGCAAGGGCCTTTGATGAAGTAATTCAAAGCTTCTATAGAGTTTCTGGAGCTCTCGTCAACAGGAGGAAAAGTGTTGTATATGCCTGGGAGATAGACCAACAAACCATCAATCGGATAGCAAAATTTCTTGGCTATACAGGATTTTCTTTGTGGGATAAAATCAAGTACCTTGGTTTACCACTAACCTTGAGAAACAACAAGGCCCTCCACTAGGCAGAAATTCTCAGCAAAATCAAGGCAAAAATAAATGCATGGGGAGGACAGTGGCTTACCACAGTAGGGAAGCTAATTCTTCTAAAATTTCTCCTCTCCTCCCTTTCAATATACCAGTAAACGTTCCTCTTATCTCAAAAATCAATCAATGATAAAATTTCTACGTTGTTAAGAAAATTCCTATGGAAAGGTGGAAAGGGGAACCAAAAAAAAAATCATTTGGTCAACTGGGATATTGTGAAAATACCAAAATCAGAAGGAGGCATTCAGGTAAGAGACCTAGGGCTGGCCAATCTAGCTTTGGGAGGTAAGATCCTATGGAAAATGTTCTCAAACCAAAGGCACCCAGTTATCCAGGTCCTCATTAAAAAATATCTACATGGGCTTTCAAAGAATAATATGGATGACGTTGTGGCAAGTAAAGGCACCACTCTATGGAAGCTTTGTAGCAAGGGCTGGGATTTTTTCAAAGACCACCTATTTAGAATCCCTGTAAATGCGAAAATAATTAGGCTATGGGATGATAATATCATGGGACTTCAACCTCTCAATCTAGCCCCCGAAATTTTTGAGCTACGTGCCTGGCTCTGCGATCATGGCATTCAAATACTAGAAGACATATCTTCATGGGATGCTGACGAAAATTGGATCGGCTGGGCCCTCCCTCAACTTCTGGACAGGTTACTACCTCAACAACGCATTTTCCTTGCTGCGATATCTGGCCTGGCCCCTGTGCATCTTCGTGCGAGAGATAAGTGGGGTTGGGGTAAGACTAGCATTTACACTGCATCGCAGGGTTTTTCAGTCCTTCAATCCAGCTAATATTTGCTATCACCTTCGTTGTGGCATCATGTTTGGGACCCATTTGGGGTCCCGAAGATTAATTTCTTCACTTGGGTGCTCATGCATAGGAGGGTACTAACTGGTGAAAATTTGGAGAAGAGAAGAGTAATTGGTCCTCACAAATGCCCCCTCTATTGCGTGGCTTAGGAGACGAGTGAACATCTGTTTATAGAATTCCCCTTCACCCAATATGTCTGGACACATGTCATTCTCGAGCTGAATGCTCAAAATCCTTCACACCTCACTGTTGTTAGTCTATTTGCCTCCTGGAAAGAGCGATATCCCCATGCTTTGAACAACAAGTCCACGTGGGCTAAAATATGGTATGCCATTCCCAAATATATTTTCTAGGAGGTGTGGTTGGTGAGGAATGAAGTCATATTTCAAAATAGGAAATTCTCTCCCTTTGAAGTGGTTGTCAAGGCCAAAGCATTGTTACTGGAGACTATGGATAATCAGCCCCAAAATCCAAACAACGCTCTCCTCCCAGTAGATTTATGCTGGCTAGGTGCACCCTTGAAGTGAGCTACCAGCAATAAGACACTCTCTCGACCTTGTATCAATCCTTAGTGGAGGCTTCGGCTTCCTGAAACTGATTTTCAAGAATCGTGGAAGAAACAAGGCAAAGTAATGATCTTCTTCGACGGTGCCTCCCAAGGAAACCTAGGGATATCCAGTTCTGGAGGAATAATCTAATCCTCGGATAGCCACAACAAAGTCAGTTTCAGTTGGGGTCTCAAGCATAACACTAACAATATGGAAGAACTTATTGGAAAGCTCAAACCTTGCCAGATTGCTCAGGGAAATGGAGACAAATATATTCAAGTCTTCGGAGACTCGGAAATATTGATACAAATTTTAAATACAGATGATCAATTCAACAATTCGGCGCTCAACAAGACTCTGTAAAGACTCCGCAAAGTGTTGCAGAGATTCAACTCCAGCCCCTTCTATCACATCCTTTGAAATCTCAACAAGGAAGTGGACACAAAGGCAAACATGGGTTGCCTCCTAGCTCAAGGAGATCTCACAAAGAATAATGAAGTTCCATTTTGGCACCCTATTTCATAAGCAAGAAGCTTAGCAATGTAATATCTGGATATCAACCATGGAAAAAATAAAATGTAATAGGGGTTGTTTAGGCTCCGGCCTGACCCATCATCTCAAAATAAAATCTATCTATTTATGTTAAAAAAAAAATATTTTCAATTATCAAACAATAAAATAAAAATATGTTCAGTTAATTTCATTAATATTATTTAATTAAATAATAATTTATTATTATTATAATTGGAAAATACATGTCAATGTATGTTAAAAGAAGGATTCTAGAAATATCCTCCACTCGAGTCAGTTGAACCAACAAATTACAATGATCTTCATTTAATATATTTAATTAAAATAAAAGATAACTAATTCAAGTAATATTATATAAAAAAAATTGGATAAGTTCGAGGCTAATTGGAACATATGAAGGTGGGGTTTCTTCCGATGGAAGAAACCTTCCCTATATAAAAAATCTAAAATGAGAGGACAGGGGATGTTGGGCACGAAAATTTGGAGAAAGGGAGGGATATTGAGAACTTTAGATATAGACTTTATGAGGTAGGGAATATTGGGGGATGAACCTTGGACTCGGGATTTTGATTCTTTTCCTACAGAATTTGGGAACATTTCATGGAGTTTTCGGCACAAGGTCTAAAATATCAAAGCCTTCTGGGTATGGGAGCTAGAGAGGCTTGTCCCAAATTGGCTGGGTGGAATTAGTTGGTTTGGAAGCAAAGTAGGAGCTCAAGACTTGGATTCAACCCCGGATCCGACATCATCCAATGATCAACATCAACTAGGAGAAACTAGGTATGAGGAGATGTTTAATTTTGTATATTTAGAAATGAACTTAATTGTGAATGAAATTTTTTTGATAGAAAATAAAGCTCAGTGTTATACTTTGCATATGTGTCAAAGCTTTAGATTAAAACACCTTCAGACCTTATAAGCCACCACCATGCAACTAGAATCAAAACAAACTAACATTTAGTAAAACAAAGAGTGATTCTATTAAACCCATAAACCATTAATTTACATATCCAAAAATCCACTTTGCTAGATATTCATGAGTTGTTATAATAAAAGTTTTAATTATTTCGTTGTCTATATTTTGGTAAGAATCGAAGCTTCTCGGCCAAGGTAAAACATCATCATAACCTAATGATTCAAATAGTAAAAACAGGCTAGAAAACAAACAAAAAAAATAAAAACAAAAATGTCAACATTATTAGAAAAAAGCACGAAGGGTGAGTACTCTAGTTTTGAAAATAAGTGTGTCCCAGACATCGTCAAGAGTCTAAATATAATAACAAAGTTATCTCTAAGATGCTTTTAAATATACATATCTCAATAATAGGAATATTGTGACAATAGTGCACAGGGATGCCATGGAGCTTGTGCACTCTTTAAAGTCGTCAAACAGAACTATAACAAGAAACATACAAGTGGAATTTTCAACTACATTTATGATAATATTAATATTAACACTTATATACCATTAGTAACAATTATATAACACCAATGTTAATTACTAGTAATATTTTTCTTAGAGAAGTATTGATAGCACTAATATTAATATTAAAAACAAAAATAATAATATAAGTAATTATTATAACGTTGCATTAATATTTTATTATACTAACAATATTACATTAATTATCACATAAATATATTATTAGCTTAATAATTCTATGTAATAATTCATTTGTATATTAATATTAATTCTATTAATAGCATTATTACCTTTAGTATGTTGTTAATATGTTGGGTTTCATTATTGGGTTATTAAAAATTTGAATAACAAATATTTAATATTTTAAAAGTTGAATAATAGTAATGATATTGTGATTAATGATAATAAAAACAATAATGTTGTTGCAATGTTAAATTACATTGCAGTTTATCCAACATTACCAACATTACAAAACTAGTTGGGTTTTAATATTAAGTTTTATTATTGGGTTTTAACATTTATCAATATTATAAACCCTTGGTATTGATATTGTAAACCAAAGAGATTAATAAACTAAGGAATTTTTTGAAAACCATGGTAAACTGTTGTCAAATTTGGTTAACCATTGACAATGGTTAAATATGGTCAACCATGTTCCTCAATTATTAATCATTGCAACCATAGTCAACCATTTTCAACCATAGTAAACACAGTTTCTTTAAGAATATTTCATAACAACAATATTAATATTTAAAACATTGAATAATAGTAATAATATTATGACTAATACTAATAATAATAATAATGTTGTTGCAATGTTAAATTACATTGCAATTTATCCAACATGACAATGAAACATTACAAAATTGGTTGGGTTTTAAAATTTATCAATATTATAAACCCTTGGGATAAATATTACAAACCAAAGGGATTAATAAAGCCAAAGGATTATTAATATTATAAACCCAAAGGAAGAATATTATATACCCTTGGGATTAATATTATAAACCCAAGGGATTAATATTACCAAACAAAGAGATTAATATTACAAACCCAAGGGATAAATGCGGCTGACTATGTTAGGGTTTATAATATTTATACGTTAATACATGTTAACTATGATTGACTATTGTTGGCATGGTCAAATTTAGTCAACATGGGCATCACAGTGAATAGTAGTCAACATGAATACCTTGGTGGACCATACTTACTTCGGGAATCATGGTTTATCTATAAGTGACCTATAGTGAACCATAATGGATTGTCATGGTTGACCATGGAGACTTATAGTGGATGGTTGGGGTTTACAATATTAATCTTGGGGTTTATAATATTAATCCTATGGTTTAATATATTAAACATATAATTTATATTAATAATATTAAGGTTTATTATATTGAGTTGTATATAGCGTTTATTATGTAGAGTTTTTTGAACCATAGTAAACATGGTTGATAATGGTATATTTAAAACTAGAGAAAATTTTAGGGGTTAATATTTTCAGATGGGTTAATTTTCCATGTTTTTTCCAAAAAAAAAAAGATTCATGATTTTCCATTTTTTATAAAAATGACTCACCAAAATTTTATAGGATAAAATTATTTTCGCTTAAAAATTGCCAAAATTGTATAGAGATTATATAATAACATTAGAAATTGGGGCTCTTTTACAAAAAAAAATCACTAAACATTTTGAATGTCCATAATAGGGACTAGTAAGATTTGCAAAAGTTTATAAAATTTAAGAAAATTTTCCATCTCTAAAATTTTTCGTGTTTAAAAGTCTTTAATAACAAAAATATTAATATTTAAAAAGTTGAATAATATTAAAATATTATAAATTAATAATAACATTCAATGCTAAATTACATTACAATTTATCCAACGTGACAATGTGACATTTCAAAATTTGGGTTTTAATATTGGGTTTCACTATTGGGTTTTAACATTTCTTTATCAAAACTATAAACCCTTGGGATTAATACTACAAATCAAAGGGATTAATAAACCCAAGAGATTATTAATATTATAAACCCAAGGGATCAATATTAAAAAATATTTGTATTAATAAATCGAGGGGATTAATAAACCCAAGGGATTATTGATATTATATACCCAAGGGATTAATAAAACAAAGGGATTAATATTACAAAACCAAGAGATTAATATTATAAGCCCAAGGGATAAATGTGGTTGACTATGTTAGGGTTTATAATATTTATAAATTAATATATGTTAACTATGCTTGATTATTATTGGCATGGTCAGCTATAGTCAACATGACTACCCTGGTGAACCATACTTACCTCTGGAGTCATTGTCTATTTATAAGTGACCTATAGTGAACCTTAGTGAATGATCATGATTGACCATTGAGCCTTATACTTGATAGTTAGGGTTAATAATATTAATCGTGGGGTTAATAATATTAATCCTAGCATTTATAATCCTAGAGTTGAATATATTAAACTTAGGTTTTATATTAATAGTCCCAGGGTTAAATAGATTGGGCTTTATAATGTTGGGGTTTCGTATTAGGGTTTAATATTGTGACATTGGAATGCTACAAAAATGTATCGAACATCACATTGAGACATGCAACAAACATTGTCTTAATGCAACAATAAATATAACAATTATTGTTGCAATGTTACGTTACATTGAAATTTATTCAATGTCGCATTATGACATTACAAAATTTGGGTTTAATATTAGGTTTTATTATATTGGGATGACTAATATTATAAACCCAAAAAATAAATATTATAAACTCTTTGGATTATAAACCTAGTTGATTAATGAAACCAAAGGGGTTACTAATATTATAAACCTAGTGGATTAATATTATAAACGCAAGGGATAAATGTAGTTGACTATGTTATGGTTTATAATATTTATACATTAATACATGTTAACTATCGTTGACTATTTTTGGCATGTCCAACTATAGTCAACATGGGCATCATAACTGTTGTGGAGGTAAATCCCCTCTGCAGACAGAGGCGATCCCTACTAGCCTAGACCAGGTCTAGCAACAATCACTCACGCTATAGCGTAGGTTCCTAATTGCAAATAAACCAACTAGCGATGAAGGCTTACCTGGAGTCCAACGTTGTTTCTTGTAGAAGAGGTAGCGCTCCCATTCCTTAGCTCTGGCAGACCACAATCCCCACGATCTCCATGATGGACACCTGCACATGCGAGAAACAAAACAAACGCAAGCGTAAAATCTAGTAGATGCAACTATATGTCAGTCAGAAAGGACATAACTCATCATTATAGACAATAACAAGAGTGGAACCATAACCAATAGTCATTTATTATTAATCAATCAAAGGAAGAATACAACCATAGTTCTAACGCTGAATTCTCCTTCGGAGGGTCGCCAGCAGAGCACGTCTCGAAAATCCTGTCAAGGATGGGACAAACCTCTCTCTTCGGATCTTGACAATAGTCTCCTTGCTTGGATTTGGCCTTAAGGGAGTTATGGAGACTCTTGCAGCATAAGGCTCTTAGGAATTTGGGAAATTGAAGACTAGCTTGCCATGGAGATGGGCAAGCTTTTATAGATGGAGGAAGGGGAGTTGGGATCCCTATAATCATGGGATTGGCCCTATCATTAAGGAAGCTTCCATGAGAGGTGGCAAACCACTTCCTCTCTATGGAAATCCATAGCCAAACCTCCCAACTCAAGATAGATAGTAGTCCAGGAATTTGTTAGGATGAAACTTCCGCCATTTATTTTTAAAAAACACTCCTGAAATTGGCTGGCGCGAGTGCAACTCTGGGACAGAGCGCCAATTGGCGCGCGCTCTTTGAAGGATTTCCCCCATTGGCGCGGGTACTTATCTGGCTGCCCGCGCCAATGCAAAAAGGGGTGTTTTTAGGGTTTTTCACAAGGATTTGTCTTCAGGGCAATGAAAGTACATGTTCAGGGGAATGCCATGAAAGTGTTTTCAAGTTATGTCACTGCTCACAGGTCACGAAATAAGCCCTCCAATTGTACAGGATGGGGAATTGTAGGGACGGTGACAAATTACTGTGTAACAATAACAAACAATAGTCAACATGACTACCATGGTGAACCATACTTACTTCAAGAATCATGATTTATATATAAATGACTTATAATGAACCATTGTGGATGGTCATGGTTGACCATGAAGCCTTATAGTGGATGGATAGGGTTAACAATACTAATCTTGGGATTTATAAAATAAATCCTAAAATTTAATATATTAAGCTTAGGGTTTAATTAATAATCGTGCAGTTTATTATTCAGAGTTTTATAAAGTTAGGGTTTTGTATTAGGATTTAATTTTGTGACATATGAATGGTTCAAAAATCTACCCAACTTTTCATTGCGACATTAAAAAATTGGGGTTTAATATTAGGGCTTATAATATTCAGGTTTATAATATTTGGTTTATAATATTTGGGTTTAGTATTGAGTTTATAATTTATAATACTGAGATTTAATATTATCGTTCATAATATTAATCTTAGGGTTTATTATATTGGGTTTATCTTTTTAGGGCTTGTAATATTAACCCTAGAGTTTAATACGAATCCCTTGGGTTTATAATATTAATACATGGGGCTTATTAATCCCTTGGGTCTATAATATTAGTATTAAGGTTTATAATCTAAAGGTTTATAATATTAATCCTGAGGTTTATGATCCCTAGGGTTTATAGTATTAATCCTAGGGTTTATAATCCCTTGGGTTTTATAATATTAGGTTTTTGTATTAGGGTTTAATATTGTGACATTTGAATGGTACAAATATTTATCCAACGTCACATTGCAACAAACATTGTCTCAATGCAACAATCAATCTAACCATCACTGTCACAACGTTACATTATATTGAAATTTATTCAAGGTCACATTACAACATTATAAAATTGGGGTTTATAATATTATGGTTTTAAATATTGAGTTCATAATATTAGGGTTTAATATTGGGTTTATAATTTATAACAGTGAGATTTAATAATATGATTTATAATGTTAATCCTAGGGTTTATTATATTGATTTTATATTCCTAGGGTTTAATATTAATCTTAGGGTTTATAATCCATTGGGTTTATATTATTAATCTTATGGTTTATAATTCCCTTGGTTTATACTATTAATCCCTTAGGTTTATAATATCAATAATCCTTAGAGTTCATAATATTATTAATCGCTTGGATTTATTAATCCCTTGGGTTTATTAATCCTTTGGTTTTATAATATTAATCCCTAGTATGTATAATAATATATTATATTTTATATTCTTAGTGTTTATAATATTAATGTTAGCTTTTATATATTAATCTTAGGATTCATAATATTAATTCTAGGGTTTATAATCCCTTGGGCTTATAATATTAATCTTAGGGTTTAATATTAATATGTTACATTTATAATACCTTGGGGTTATAATATTATTCTCCTAGGTTTAATATTAATCCCTTGGGTTTATAATATTAATCCATTGGGTTTATAATATTAATAATCCCTTAGGTTTATTAATCACTTGATTTTATAATATTAACAATCCCTTAGGTTTATTAGTACCTTAGGTTTATAACATCAATCCCTTAGGTTTATTAATACCTTAGGTTTATAACATCAATCCCTTTGGTTTTTAATATTAATTCCTTGGCTTTATAATAGGGTTTATAATATTAATCCCTTGGGTTTATAGTAGGGTTTATAATATTAATATCTTGGGTTAGGGTTTAAATATTTACATTGCAATGTTATATTACATTGCAATTTATTCAATATCTCATTGCAACATTACAAAATTGGGGTTTAATATTAAGGTTTATAATATTTCAGTTTTTAATATTGGGTTTATAAAATTATGGTTTCATATTGGGTTTATAATTTATAATATTAAGGTTTTATAATAAGATTTATAATATTAATATTAGGGTTTATTACATTGGGTTTATATTCTTGGGGCTTAATATGAATCCCTTAAGTTTATAATCCCTTGGGTTTGTAAAATAGATAATTCTTGGAGTTTATAATATTATTAATCGCTTAGGTTTATTAATCCTTTGGGTTTATAATATTAATAAACCTTTGAGTTTATAATATTAATCCCTAATATGTATAATAATATATTACGATTTATATTCTTAGTGTTTATAATATTAATGTTATGTTTGATATATTAATCTTAGGGTTTATAATATTAATCAAAATGTTTAACATTAATACTAGGGTTTATAATCCCTTGGGTTTATAATATTACTCCTATGGTTTAATATTAATCTGTTAGGTTTAAAATTCCTTGGAATTATAATATTACTTTTTTAAACAAAAATGAGTCACATACTTAGATTAAATCCGTGCCCGGTCACAACAAATACACTGGGAGTAAATCGAGTAATAATTCTCAAAATGATAGATAACCATTAGTTACAGACATATTACAATGTAGAGATTCCCTATCAACAATATTACATCAGAAATACTACATAGAGATAGACACTGATAAATTAAAATCAAAATGAGGCTTGCACACTAGCAACGTGGACAAAAAAACAAAGATAACTATAGGAGGGTCAATAAGATTCATAAGTTGGCATATTAAGATATATATCCAACTTTATTTCCTTATCCATCGACTAATTTTTCACGACAAGTTCTTTGGAAAGTTGGAGTTCTGTAATTATCAACCTTAGTGCGTCCATGTCGTCCTCTAGTCTCAATATATGATGTTGCATTGCAAAAATTCGATCTTCCTAATCAACCTAGGCATGATAAATTTAACAAATATTTGCTTAAAGGTCGTCATCAACCCTTTGTAGAGCCACATGGGTCGATAAACACCTAGAACATGCATAATCATAGGAGGAGGAATATGAGGGAGTAAACTACATCCAGCTGAAATAATCCCAAAGTAGTTTGAGCCTACTAGATATATTGAGAAGAAAAAACCACCTTTGAATCGTTGTAAGAAATGAATTACCAACACGAGAAAAACAAGTAATCCAAAAGTTTGCATCCAAATTAATCGTAGTAAAATCTCTTGCCTAGAACCCTCTGCACAAATATAACCCCAAATAAAATTTAAACTTTTCCTTAACAATCAAATTCCAAAAATATACAGAAGGAAAGTGATTTGAAAAGTAGCTCAAGCCCTTAGAAAATAAAACAATTTACTCAAACTTTCCTTTTATGCCGACAGAATCAAGTTTCCCACACAAAGAAATTAGAATTACATTCAAGCCAAATAGTGGAAGCCAGATTTAGACCAATGATCTTGAGAATCCCAGGGTCATCCAAGGAACCTTGTGAGCCTGAAATCCCCTTACACTAGACAACCCATGAATATAAGTGTTGAACCCACAAATTCCCAATTTCTAGCGAAAGAATTAAGGCCCTGAGAAGAATCTCCTCATGAAGCCTTTTAAATATATATTGATTAGATTCCATAGTTGAATTCTCAGATATAAACCAACACCAATTCTCCACTCACTGAAGAGGTAAGAGAATGATCAAGGTTGATTCCTTCATGAATGATTACAAAGGAGGGGTTAATTTCCATTTAAGCTCATTGTGCTTATCATACCACACGAATTGCATCATTTTCCCATTAATGTCATTTGTGTGACCTCCAAGAGTATTTATCATAATTTGTGCTGAAGGTGATTCCAAGGAGTTGGCAGAGGATATATGCAGGTCCAAGCGTGGGAGGAGATATAGTAACCACATTCCTGGTGAAAAAATTATTTTTTTGCCACATTCTTTAATTTTCGAGGGAAGACCTTAGCCAAAGCAACCACCTTTCATGAATTATTTGGGAAGAAATGAAAGTGGCATGAATAAATGACATAATGTCTAATTGTAGAAATTTATTAATACTGATAGTATTACCGGATTCTTCTGGTCTAATAAATTAATCTTATGTTAAATACAAAATCCTTCCACTTAATTCTTTGCGGAAATTCAATCGCCAATTGCAAAACACATATGAAGCAAATAAATCGCACATAAACACAGTTGTTTAACGGGAAAGCTTAAAGCTAAAATCCCCAACTATCGTATATTATGTATATCAATGGATCATGTAATAATCCCATACAAATCTTAGTACATCAATCTCTCAGTACAATCAACAATCATTACACACTGTCATGCAGAAATTTGCATATCTATGCACCAATTTCTTGCCTCCTGACAGCCTGCCTCCACTGCGCAATCGCTACTGAAGAAGACCCCTGAATGAATTCGAAATGGCCTTGCCTTGACTGCACAATCCTCATTGGCATCTCCAATGTGTGTCAGATGCATTGAATGCATCACTATAATCACAACAGATAGTCCATCTCACCCTTTCACCTATCTCTCCACTGGGTCCATTGGAACTGACATGTAAGTAGTTAACTGTTGTATTTGTTCAGTTGCAAGTGAGTCTCTAGTTATGAATTAATTAAGAAATTAATTCACTAAACTCTCACTATTGCATCTTTAGTTAGTACAAGATACAACTAGCACAACTGATTTTAACTCACTTAACTGAGTTAAACTTAATAACAACTCCCATAACTACTCTTCCAACTCTGTCACAACTTTGCCACTTCAGTTCTAACTGAGTCCTCCATGCATGAGTCACTAACCACCCTAGGAATTGCGTAATTCCTTCAGCCCACTAATCTTCCAAATCTGTTCACTGAAATAAAGTGCTCCAAGAGAATAAGTTGATATTTATTGTTAAATTATTACTAAGGGATAATAATAATTGACATGCATTTATTTTTAGATTGACGATCTAGAAATAGACTTCGCCTAATATTATAAAAATAGAATCTCATATATTTTTCACATTTGACCAACCATCTACAAATATCATCCTGCAACTTAGAGAATATGCTCACCATGTCTAAAAATATACATACACCTAAAAATAGCCTACGGGCCCCACTTAGTGAAGGTTCTTAATTTTCACTAAGCTCATCATCTTCTTGAATCTCAACACTCCCTCTCAACAAGATAGGGATTATCCTTGACCTCTATCCTGCCTCTATGGTATTCGAATTTGCTCCTGCTGAGCGCCTTTGTTAGAATGTCTGCATCTTGATCTTCCGTAGGAATGTACTGAAGCAACATGATCTTTTGCTGCACACAATCTCTGATATGATGATACCAGATATATATATGTTTAGATCTATCATTAAACACGGGATTAATCGAGAGTTTAATGCAACTCTTATTATCACAATGTATCACTGTAGGATCTAAATGAGAACCGAACAAATTGACCAGGATCTACCTCATCCAGAGAGCCTCACATGCAACTTGACTTATTGCCATGTATTCTTCTTCCGCTAAACTGAGTGCCACGAATATTTGTTTCATGTTGTACCAAGAAACTATTGTAGATCCGATACTGAAAACCCTTCCTGATGTGCTCTTTCTATCCATTGGGTTGCCTGCCCAATCTGCATCCGTTTAGCCTTGCAACTTCACCTCATCCGTCTGTCTGTACCATAAGCCATACTCAAATGTGCCCCTGAGATATCTCAAGACATGCTTGCCTGCCTTGCAAAAGAGCTTGGTAGGATTAACCATCGCTTGACTAAGTTGGTTCACTGCATAGCATATGTACGATATTGTATTAACTAAATACATGAGCGAACCCACCAACTTTCGATAAACAGTGGCACCCACTACCTCTGCCGATGTAGCATCCTCTTTCCTCCAATTTCCTGGAAGAGGAGTATCCATGGGCTTGTAGTCCTCCATGTGAGACTTAGCAAGTATCTCTTGAGCATACTTGTCTTGAGACACAAACAGTTCACCTTCTCGCTGCCATATTTCCAATCCAAGGAAATAATGAAGGAGGCCAAAATCCTTCATCTCAAACTCCTTTGCAAGATATGTCTTGCATGAGTGTATCAACTTCTCATCACTCGTTAGTATTAAATCATCAACATAAAGAAAAATTATTAAAAGATTACCCTCCACCATAACTTGGTACAGGTTTTCATTCACCTCACTCTTGGTGAAGCCAAGTCTAGTGAAATAGTTTCTGATCCATGTGTACCAAGCACGAGGTGCTTGCTTCAGCCCATACAACACTCTTTTGATTTTTCACACATGCGACTTGCTGCTGAAGATCTCAAATCATTCAGGCTGCTCAATGTACACTTATTCTTCAATGATCCCATTAAGGAATGCAATATTCACATCCATCTAATGAATGTGCCAACCCATCTGAACTAAGAGAGCAAGGATGGTCCTTATGGAAGAATAGCATGCGACAGGTGCAAAGGTTTCTTCATAATCAATCCCCTCGATCTGTGAGCAGCCCCGGGAAACAAATATTGCATTATACCTCTCAACGCTCCCATCAGCAACTTGCTTTACCTTTTAGATCCATCTTGAACCTACCACTGATTTACCAACCGACCTTGGAACAATATCCAAAGCATTGTTTCTGACAATGGAGTCATACTCCTCCACCATGGTATCTACCCATGTGGGCTTCTGCACTACTTCTTCAAAAGAAGATGGTTCTGTCACGATACACTTGCTCATGAGATCCATGTATCCAGTGAATTGGTCAGGTGACTGTCTCTGTCTGCGCTGTGATGTAGGGACTCCTACATTCTGTGCCACATCAAGCTTCATTCTCTCAGCTTCTGTTGTACGCTTCCTGCCTGTTTTGATGTTTGGTTCTGCATGAGTGGACTCCTCCACTACATGAATCTCCTCTTGTGGTTGTTCCACATCTAGAGGCTCATCTTTGGGAACAAGAAGTTCCTCCTCTGCATGCAAGGGTAGCTCCCTCTCAAGCAACGACTTCATGGCTTTCACCTCATTGAATTTTATATCCCTTCGCACCATAGTCATCCGACTGCTTGGAAAATACACATGATAATTATGGGGTGTTTCTTTGTACCCCACAAATATCCCAACTTCTGCAGTTAGCTCCAGCTTCTTCCTGGCATCCTTTATCACATGAATGTAAACAGATGAGCCAAAAATCTTCAAATGAGAAATATCAGGTTTCTTACCAGTAAAAGCTTCTTCAAGTGTACTCATGCCAAGTAATTTATGAGGACAATGGTTTTGCACATAAACACAGTGTTGCATGCTTCCGCCCACAAGTGCATTGGTAGGCCCTGGTCATGAAAAATAGCTCGTGCAACACCCATGATTGTTCTTCTCTTCCTCTTTGCAACCCCATTCCGCTGTGGGTTATGAGGCACTATGAGTTCTCTTCGAATTCCTTATTTGCTACAAAAGTCTTTGAATTCATTCGAGATATATTCACCACCATTATAGCTCCACATATCCTTCACTTGCTTCCCTGAATCCTACTCCACCAATGCTTTCAACTCACAGAACTTTGAAAATGTTTCTCTCTTCTTCTGGATGAAGAAGATCCAGCATCTACGAGAATAGTCATCAACAAATATAACATAATACTTTTGTTTTACTATTGAAGAAACTGAGAAAGGTCCACACACGTCTGTGTGAATTCTCTCTAGGACCACCGAAGCACGGTTCTCCTTCTCATGAAAGGTGGTCTGCACAAACTTACCCATAGTACATCCCTTGCACTGATCTAACTGTGCAAGAGTACCCTTGGGAAGTCCAGTAGAAATCTACTGCAAAATCTTCAAGGCGCCATGGTGAAGATGGCCCAATCTCCTGTGCCATAATTTTCCCTCATCCTGGCTCACCACTTCTTTTGCTTTGCCCATCATTGCAGTGCAGCCATCTACCTCTAGCTTGTAGAGATTCTTAACTCGCATCCCTATCCTCTTGGTTTGACCCGTTGTTTTATGTCGCAGGAAGGTTTTTCCCTCGCTGAAAACAACGTCATAACCTCTGTCCTCCAACATAGCGCCCGAGACCAAGTTCTTCTTCAAACCTGGAACATGCATAACATCTTTCAACAGAAATGGTTTACCTGTTTCCCTCTCAAAGGTAATGGTTCCAATTCTGGTCGCACTGTATCTACCATCGTCGCCCATCTCTATATGCATTTGGAGATCCTTCTCCTCCAAGTCACTAAACAACTCCTTGTCTCCCATCATATGGAAGGAAGCACCACTATCAAGATACCACACCGATCCCATTGCGCTTGAAACCAAGCATGCGATCAAAGAGAAATCAAGTTCAGATTACGAGGAAAAGGCCTCACCCACTCTAGCTCCAGCAGCCTTCTTGTTCTTCTTTTTCTGTGGGCAGTTGGTGGCAATATTCCCATGTTCGTGACAGTGAAAACACTTCACCTTGGACAAATCTAGCTTCTTGCCTTTAGCCTCAAATTTTGGATGGAATTTCTTCCCCTTCCCTTTCCTTTGTTTAGCATCTGTTACACAGTATTTTTTCACCTGTCCCTGCAATCCCTCGTCCTGCACATTGGAGGGCTATTCCCGTGACCTGTGAGTAGTGACATGACCTAAAACCACTTTCATGGCATCCCCTTTCATAAGGACAAGCATTCCCCTAAAGAAATTTTCCTCTGAAAAACCCTAAAAACATATCTTTTTGCCTTGGCATGACTAGCTAGTTCAGTCCTCGCGCCAATGGTGGAAATCCACCATAGAGGGCACGCCAGCTGGCGCTCTGTCCCTATATCTCACTCGTGCCAAGCTTAATAAGGGATGTTTTTTAAAAATAAATGGCGGAAGTTTGATTCCAACAAACTCCTGAACGAGTCACCAAAAGGAGTTGGGTGGTTTGGCTCCGGATCTCCATGTATGGGAAGTAGTTTTCCACCTATCATGGAAGCTTCCTTAGAGATAGGGTCTATCCCATGATTACAAGGATCCCAACTCCCCTTCCTCCATCTATAAAAGCTTGCCTTCTCCCTTAGCAAGCTAGCTGAACTTGTAGGAAGGAAACTATATCCAGATAGCTATTGAGAGCCAAGCCAAAGAGAGAGAGTTTTGTCCAGATTCTCGACAGGCTTTGTTGAGACGTGTTATGTTGTCAGCCCTGCCGAAGGAAGATCATAGCGTCAGAGCTTTGGGTTGTAATCTTTCCTTTGTTATTTATAATATAAGCGACTCTGATTATGTTTCCATTCATGTGTTTATTTCTTATGCAATGGATTACATCTTCTCTGACTGATGTATGGTTACATTCTTTATATTTTACGTTATATGTCATTGTTTCCTCATATGTGTGCAGGTGTTCGGACGTGTCGAACGGAAGGATCGTGATCTACCAAGCGAGGGACGAGAAAAATCATCTTTTCTTCAACGACCACTACGTGGTATTTGAGGTAGGCTATTTGTCGCAATCTTGGTCTTTTTGTAACTAGGAACCTGCGTCATTGCGTGACTTGATTGTTGCTAGACCCAATCTGGGCTAATGGGATCGCCTCTATCCGCAGAGGGGATTTACCTCCTCAACAAACTAGCGACTCCACTAGGGACCAGTGAGAGTTATTCCTCCTTCTGTTTGGGTTGTTTTCTTGGATTTTGATTGATTTGTATGCTTTTTTGGTTCATCTTCCTTGGTCTTAGACCCCTGTTCAGCCCCATAGAATCAAATTTGACCTCTGTTTTTCCGAAATTTTCATCTTTTCATGGTTGGCTTGATTGGCGTGGTTTCCACCCTGACAGTCGCGCCCATTGGCGCAAGTTTCCAGTTCATCACCCTCGCCATCCCCGATCTAGCGTGGATTATAGCCAGACAGTCGCACCATTTTTTCTAGGTGCTAGGGTTTTCCCATGTTAGGGAGTTTTTTTTGTTAGTACTTTTGCTTCTGGGTTATTTTTAGATTTTTTTTGAAGTGGTGAGTCTAGTCTTGGTTGGGAGAAATTCTTTGTTTTTTCATTTTCAGGAATTGGCACTTGTTGTCAGTTAGAAACTCATGCCAATTAGCCATTGGCGCTAGTCGTCAGTGAGAAAGTCGCGCCAGTTGGCGCTAGTTTCACCCACAAAAGTCGTGCGAATTTCAGGGTGTGTGAAAATTGAGATTTTTTCCCTAAATCCTTCACCAGTGTGTCTTTCCCTTCCGGTCTTTTCTCTGTATGAGCATATATTACATTGCTCATTGTTCAGCTGGAATGTCTTATTTCCATGATTTCTTGATGTAAAAGGGAATGAATGCCTTGTTTTGATCTCATGCTTTAGAAGTCCTCTTTGTGTTTGACCTCATATGTCTTGTAGCCTTTTGAGGAATTTTGTTACAAAGTGCTTAAAACAACGATTGCATTCTTAGTGTTTGTTTTCATCCCTTTTGCATTCATCCTTTCATTAAGGAAATTTGCATTCATTTAGTTTTCGTCTAATAGTTTTCTTTTCGTTAAAATGCATTAGATCACATTGCATTGAAAAGTATTTTTTGAGATCCATCATTGAACTTAGATTACATTGTTTAATGATTGAAAGATAAAAATCGCATTGAGTGCATTCTCTTTCATTAAAAGCATGCATTAATTAGATTCTCATTTCATCAAAAAATGCATTGAGTGCATTCTTATTCTTTCAAAAAAAAAGGAAATTGTGCATAGATTACAATTGTATAGTTTTCAAAAAAAAAAAAAAATTTGAATAGATTACATCACATAATTCACATCGTTGAATGTTTTAGATTACTTTTGGATAGTGAAATCCATCTAGTTTAGAGGAATTTCGTTTGCAGTATTGTTGTTTGTTGCATCATTGTTAGAGATTCTTCCCTTAACTAGATAGCATTCATCGAATTGAAAGATTTCTTTTCTCATATAGCTGCATTCAGGGATTTATGAGATCCAACATTCGATAGGGCCTGAAATTGAAACGTCAATTGAAGATCAACTTTAAAATTTATTAAATTAACCTAAGGCAACATTGGAACATTAATGGAATATCTAGAGGTCTAGGCTAGTGATGTGTTCCAGCGTCATTAAACCTAGTAGTTTTCGTTCGCCATTTGGCTTTAGAAAACACTAGTACGGACTTGTGCTCCCTGTACCATTGTGTATATAAAGGGAGACCCCATTAGGTTGCTATCCTTTATCCGTAGGAAGCCGAGTCTGCCACCTTTTACCCGTGATACACCAGACACAACATTCGGGGAGATTACCTGCATGTACGTCAAGTCCTTGGTTGATTTCTCTTTCATTTTTTTACCAAGGTGTATATGGCAGTTCACGGATATCTGGTACACCCATTTACCTAGATTACCAGAGCAGTCATTTTTGATCTTTACTGACTCCATAAATTTGAAAAGATCATCAAGCTCTTGTCCTTTCAAGCTCGTGTCCAACCTGAAAGTGATAGAGTCACATTTTGCTTGTTTCTCGACTCTTAAAATATGAAACAGCAGAGTCTTGTTTCAGTGTTTTAAAAAATTAATCACCCACGAAATATTCCTAGTTATAATTTTTGTCCTTAGTGTTTTATTTCAAGGACGTTTCCGATGGAAACTTTTCCGGAGTCCACCAACCAAGGAATCCCCTTCGATGGGAATCCTAGTCCTTTTCCTCCTTTTCGAAATGTTGGTGCTCCTTATATGGCAACGTTGTCTCTTCCTGGGTTAACTGTTGGGTTGCCTATTTGGTTTTTTTCAACCTCTGTAGTCCCGAATGTCCCGACCACTGTTCAATCAGTTCCTCCACCTAAAAAATGCCATGTTGATTCCAAGGTGGACCTCTCCCCTTATTCACCTGTTTCTGCGTCCTCCTCTTCTACTTCGCCTGGTGAAAGTCTGGATTCGAGTAACCAGGTGGCTAAGAAGAAGAAGAAGAAGAAGTCAGACAAGCGAGAGGATAATTCTGCAGTTATTGCTTCTAAAACACCTGCTCTCAATGAACCTTCCAACCCTCCGGGTAAAGTTAAGTTCCCTTGCATTTTGTGCCAGGGAAACCATCTTCTTTGAGGTTTCCCTGGAATTCCCAAGGTGCTCGAAGTATGGTCCAACGTCATCCACCGTTGCCTTCAGCTTTTGGGATTCAGGTTGGGGGCACATCTTCAGCTAGTGCTGGTGAAACTCCTAAGAAGCAGGGTAAGCTTGCCAACCCCTATAAGTTGTGTGAATGGCACCATGCCATTCACCTTTTTCCGTATATGGATGAAGCCAAAATAGTTTTAGACAACTCAACTGTTTCTGCATCGTGCCTTCCAGCTGGTTACAAACAACTTTCTATGTGTCCTTCACTAGTTGATTCAACGATCAGTCAAGAGTCATCCTTGCTTGATCCCACTCCCCCAGAAATTCACCATCATGAATCCATTCCTGACCAACCATTGGTCGTGGGATCGGTTGAGCTGGCCCCGTCTGCGGTGTACCAGGTCTTTTCTGTCGAGAGTGGATCTCATATCCCTCAAGTTCTTCTTGTTTCTTCAAATTCCTCGGACTTGGCGAAATATTCCTTTGTCCCTGTACCTCAGGAAGCTTCTCCTTTTCCTCCCATGATGGAGGTTCTGGAGGATACTACTTCTACCCCCATGATGTAGGTGGCAGAGGATGTTCCTTTTTCTCCCTTAACACCAGGGGAAGACCATCTCGGTTCGATGGTAGCCCCTCCAAGTAGTTTGGTCGCTTCCTCCGATTAGGTTCGATTCGCAGGTTATCGCCTTCCTTCTTATGTGCCCTTTGACATCACGGTATAGGCCTCCCATCTGGTCGTACCTAGCACCATTATAGATGAAGGCACGTCTGTTAGTATTTTATCCTCGACTACTTGGCAAGATTTCGGTTCATCGTCGCTTGTGCCTGTTATGCAGAATCTGTTAGCGTTTAACAGAAGAAATAGTCAACTGTTAGGGATCCTTCCGAAGTTTCCTGTTACTTTGGGAGGGAAAACTGTCCATATGGATGTGATGGTTGTTCCTGGCCCCTTGGACTTTAATTTACTCCTGGGCCGTGATTATACTTATGCCATGGGAGCGCTTGTCTCATCCCTCTTTCGTGTGATGTTTTTTCCGCACCAAGGTCGGATCGTGACCATCGATCAACTTGCATTCTTTGGTCTAGATATGGCAGCTAGTCCACCATCATCCCTGCCAGATCTTTATCCGCCGGTTGTGTCATCCCTACCGCATGTCAATTATGTGGCTACCTATCCTATACCCGTATTCAGTGATAGTTCCATCGTACATCGTGTGCTGGGGGCATTGGGTCCAGACTTCCAAGATGTTTTCCTTCCATCGGACGGGCAACCCTTGGAAGCTATGACTTCTTATTCATTATGATAAGGTCTGTCGGAGCAGAGTTCATTTTCTTGTGTCAATCTCCTTAAAAAATGAAACAAGCTGGTCGAAGTAGAGTTCCTTGTCTTGTGTCAAGCTCCCTAAAAAATGAAACAAGGTTGTCCGTGCAGAGTTCATCTTCTTGTGTCAAGCTCGTTAAGAAATGAAACAAGGTGTTTCAAGGGTAGTTTGTCTTTTGTATCAACCTCGTTAAAAAATTAAACAAATTCATCTGAGGATAGTTCTTTTAATGTGTCAGCCTCGTTAAAACAATGAAACACTTTCCTGTTCAATTCGAGTCTTTGATAAGATCTCGTAAAATCCCAGTCGAGTCTTTCTCTTGATCTCATAACTTGAACCTTCAATCCATCTGCCTTTCATATGGATTGAAGCTTTGGGGGAATGTACCTCGAATTGAGTCACCATGCTGGGGGCATGCTTACTTTTTCAAGCATAGTTTGTTTCCGTTTCAAGCTTGTGTAAAAATGAAACCAATTTCAAACATAGTTTATCTTTGTTTCAAGCTCGTGTAAAAATGAAACCAACTTCAAGCAAAGTTTTTTGATTTCAAGCTTCTGTAAAAATGAAACCATTCCCATTTTACCTCTCGTGGTTGCCATTTTATCAGTCTGTTTTGCTAGATGAGCCTTGGTTTTCTCATTCCACCATCACTATTTGCTTGGCCGATCATATGCCTTCAATTGGTTGTTTTACCCATTCCTAAGGAACCACTGTGATGAGTGGTCTTGTTAGCTAGCCTCTCGACCTTTATTTGTTCAGAGAAGTTCCACCATTACCGGAACTAGTTGCTACCCTTTATACCACTCGTTCCTCTAGGAGGAGTCACCTTTTAGCTCTTTTCTGACTATCTAAAAATGAAAATATTGTCGAGTCGCTTGTCATTTTGAGCTCATTAAATTGGTTGCGAAATGAAATCTACCCATTATATGTTTACCCCTTTTTCAGGCTGGGATGGATTATTTACGAAAAAGGAATACCCTAGCCTATCGCGACTAGGAGGTTCTCTCAGATATCATTTTCTACCTTTTCGGATTTGTGAGACTATCTATGAAAAGGGACTGTTGGAGTTTTCTTTTCTGTTTTCTTTTCAAACTCTCTAAACATGAAAAGACGCCGAGTTTTTCCTTTGTCAAACTCGTTAAAAACTAATGACATCGAACTCCGTCGTAATGACGTTACTCGAGTTCCTCCTTCCTAGGGCTCATTAAATGTACTAGGTTGGATTTTTCTGAAGGAAAAACTTATATCGCAAGCATATGTTATCCCCTGCAAGCTTGTTTTAAAAAAATAATTGGGGTACTCGCCAGAAATGGTGGGGAAAAATGGAACCAGTATCACCATCGTGTCGGCAGTATGTCACTCTTGAACATGGCACCTGTCTACATTCATGTCGGGATGGGGACATCTCATCTCATTATCTTCTTGCCTCCATGGGTTGGGGTAATCTCTTTTGACCACTCATCTGCTCTTTGCCACGTCATCATGACCTCAGATCCTTTGATGTCAAATACTGCCAAATCCAGTTTCGTGTCGCTGATATGTTCAAGAGAAGTTGGCCTCTGCAGTTTTCAACCTCTCTTTGATTCTCCACTAGTCCTGATTCACAAACATTATGTTCCTCTGTCTCGTGTCGATAATGTGGGAAACACTATGGCCCACCTTTGATCAAGGTCAATTCCTGTTGACTTCAGCTCATTATCCAGGAAGTTGGTCTAGAGACTCCTTTCAGGTACCTTGGAGCCTGCATGCCTCAATGGCAGGTTCTTCGCATTCGACGCATGGTTTTCATCATTGGCCTTCGATCTAATGATTCTATGGGTGTTTGACGCCAACTCACTGTTCACATTTCGTGGATTGTACCTTAAGTAACTTGAGGGCCATCGTCATTATTGGTGGTTCCTCTCGCGCCTGTTAACGACTTCCATTATTGGCTGGTAATTAGACAATGTTCTTGCATGTTCAACTTCATCTCATTTATTCACATGCTGGGACTTGTACTCTGTTCGGGTCGATATGGAGCGCAAGACCCTGGATTTTGTCTGATAAAATCTAGGCTGCGGATTCTTTGTGGATTATCATGATTGGTTACATGACTCATCTGATTGTATGGTTGAGACCATACCTGAGTCTACTTGTTGATCCTTACTGAATGGCTACGCCCATACCTTGGATCTTGGTTTTTGTATACTCTATTATGGATGGCTGCGCCCATACCACATATCATGTGTCAGAGATATCAGTTGTACTTGTATGCAGGTCTTTCGACGATAGTGTTTTCAATTCGGCACATTCTCATAAAGAATTTCACCCCTCCCTCTCTCTCGGGCCTCATGCTTTAGGGGGCACCTGTTACACAGTATTTTTTCACCTGTCCCTACAATCCCTTTTCCCGCACATTGGAGGGCTATTCCCATGACCTGTGAGCAGTGAAATGACTTGAAACCACTTTCATGGCATCCCCTTTCATAAGGACAAGCATTCCCCTAAAGAAATTTTCCTCTGAAAAGCCCTAAAAACAAATCTTTTTGCCTTGGCGCGACTAGCCAGTTCAACCCTCTCGCCAATGGGGGAAATCCACCATAGAGGCCGCACCAGCTAGCACTCTGTCCCTGTGTCTCACTCATTCCAAGATTAATAAGGGATTTTTAAAAAAAATAAATGGCAGAATTTTGATTCCAAAAAACTCCTGAACGTGTCACCAAAAGGAGTTGGGTGGTTTGGCTCCGGATCTCCATGTATGGGAAGTAGTTTTCCACCTATCATGGAAGCTTCCTTAGAGAAAGGGCCTATCCCATGATTATAGGGATCCCAACTCCCCTTCCTCCATCTATAAAAGCTTTCGTTCTCCCTTAGCAAGCTAGCTGAAATTGTAGGAAGGAAGCTATAGCCAGACATTTATTGAGAGCCAAGCCAAAGAGAGAGAGCTTTGTCTAGATTCCCGACAGGCTTTGTTGAGACATGCTCCACTGTCAGCCCCGCCGAAGGAAGATCATAGCGTCAAAGATTTGGGTTGTAATATTTCCTTTGTTATTTATAATATAAGCGACTCTAATTATGGTTCCATTCATGTTTTTATTTCTTATGCAATGAATTACATCTTCTCTGACTGATGTATGGTTACATGCTTTAGATTTTACGTTGTATGGCGTTGTTTCCTCATATGTGTGCAGGTGTTCGGACATGTTGAATAGAAGGATCGTGATCTGCCAAGCGAGGGATGGGAAACATCATCTTTTCTTCAACGACCACTGCTTGGGATTTGAGGTAGGCTACTTGTCGCAATCTTGGTCTTTTTGTAACTAGGAACCTGCGTCATTGCGTGAATTGATTGTTGCTAGACCCGATTTGGGCTAGTGGGATCGCCTCTGTCTGCAGAGGGGATTTACCTCCTCAACAACATCCAAAGAAAAATTCTCTTCATCATCATTCTTCGATGAAGAGCCATCCCTGGTATTCCACCTTATCTCCTCCTGCACAAGATTCGACCAAAGTCGCTCCCAATCCGGCAGTTTCTCCCATCCATTGACAGAGTCTTCATAGCTGTGCCAACTCTTCGGAAGCCCAAGGAGAGGTAAGCTCACCTAGTCATCATCCGCAACTGTAATTCCCACACTCCCCAGCTCATCCCTACATTGGACAAACTTCATGAGATATTTTGGAATATTGTCGCCCTTCTCCATTTTGATTTTTCTGAGCTTATCTTTCAGCGCCAACTTCCTATGGTCGTTGCTGCTTTGGAAAATATCTGTCAAATCCTTCCACATTAAAAATGGAGTGGATTTCCCATGAAGGCTTGACACAATATGGTTTTTCACACCTTCAAACAAAATTCTTCTTATCTTCACTACCTTCTTTTTCCATGCGTCAAGTAATGCAGCATCGCTAGAAGTAGGCTTAGGAACATCTCTATTGATGAACTCCTTCAGTCCATTATCTTCAAGCACCGCCTACATCCTATCCTTCTAGGCTATATATTTCAAGCTACCCTCAAGGGAATACTCCAATTGTAACCCATTGAAAGAAATTTCAATGAATACTCAACTGTCACACCAAGAAATTTCTGCAGCAAATTTGAATTGTCCACCAGCACAAAACTCAGCACCGCTTCAAGTTTGCAATCTCCAGTGATTAACACTGCTCTGATACCATGTAGAAATTTTTTAATACTGATAGTAATACCAGATTTTCCTAATCTAACAAATTAATATTATGTTAAATACAGAATCCTTCCACTTAATTCTTTGTGGAAATTCAATCACCAATTGCAAAACACATATGAAGCAAATCAATCACACATAAACACAGTTGTTTAATAGGAAAGCTTAAAGCTAAAAACCCCAACTATCATATATTATTTATATCAATGAATCATGTAATAATCTCATACAAATCTTAGTACATCAAGCTCTCAGTACAATCAACAATCTTTACACACTGTCATGCAGAAATTTACATATCTATGCACCAATTTCTTGCCTCTTGACAGCCTGCCTCCACTGCGCAATCCCTGCTGAAGAAGACCCCTGAGTGAATTCAAATTGGCCTTGCCTCGACTGTGCAATACTCATTTTCATATCCAATATGTGTCAGATGCATTGAATGCATCACTATAGTCACAACAGATAGTCCATCTCACCCTTTCACCTATCTCTCCACTTGGTCTCCACTAGAACTTACATGCAAGTAGTTAACCGCTATATTTGTTTAGTTGCAAGTGAGTCTCCAGTTATGAATTAATTGAGTAATTAATTCACTAAACTCTCACTAGTGTATCTTCAGTTAGAACTAGATACAACTAACACAAATGATTTTAACTCACTTATCTGAGTTAAACTAAATAACAACTCCCATAACTACTCTTCCAACTCTGTCACAACTTTGCCACTTCAATTCTAACTAATTCCTCCATGCATAAGTCACCAACTGTTGTGAAACCAGCTCCAAAAATAGAAGAAAAGAGATAGAAATGCCTTAGAAATAAGCCACTTCAAGGGGGCAACCTCCAATACATTACATGAATGAACACTTCTTGGATGATACAAATGACAAAACCTCATTTCTATATATAGGAGTCCATGGGGCCACAATGTAATCCTAGTGGGGCCACAATGTAATCCTAGCCGACCTAAAAATAATAATGTAAGGGCACAATAATAACAATATGGGGGTTACAGGGGTACAACAATAAAAATAAGGGGGGCTACACTAACATAATAAGGGACTAAACTATTAATATAGGGACTTAACATGCCCCTCTCCTTCAAACAAGTGTTGTCCTCAATGCTTGATTATTTCTTGATGCTTCTGTATAAAATTCGCATCCTCCCATGTGGAATCTTCTACAGCAAATTTCTTCCACTTGCTGAGATACTCTGAAATTGATCGTACTTGTCGAATTCTTGTTTCTGTGATTGCTTCAGAACTTATTTCGATGTGATGTTGATCTTCCTGTTGTTTCATTAGATTCTGCACCAAAGTTAGGTTATCCTTTGAGAGTTGGAGAACTTGTTGTTGATGCTCGATTTGATCTTCCACTAATTTATCATCCATATTAGCTATTATTTGATCCTTCAAACCATCCAAATTAGCCTCCATTTCTGCTTTTAAACCATCTATGTCATCTTCATTTTCTCTTCGTAAGATCGAAATTTGTTGCACTTGGTACCGTAATTTTGATATCTCATACTGCAATTCTGCCTCTTCATGCGTCATAGTATAGCTTTTTGAGGGTTTAATGGGTATGGAATTATTTTTTGAGGCATTATATAACCCAATACTAATAAAAATTCTAAAATATGCCCTTGGAATCACTTCAAATTGCTTTTTCAAACAAACATTATGCAATTTTAAAAACCAAATACACACTTTTTTCTTACTTTTGAGGAGCTCGATATTGAAATTAACTTATCTCTATACTTGCAGATCCTCAATATCTGAATTTTGGCCCTATAGTAGTATCTGAAGCTTCTTTCAAATGCCATAGTTCTGACTTGATTTGGATTCTTCAAGGCAACTTTATGTCCAATCTCCCACAATGACCTAATTATGGATTGGTTCAGTAGAGCGAAATTGTACGACTTGCCATGTGTCACTGTTTGCTCCTTTGGATCTGAAATTTATAAACAAAAAACTATAGTCTGTGTACTTCCAGTAAATTTTTATAGAATTCCAATCCGATGCTCAGAGAGAGAGTTATGAAGATTTTCCCACGATCATTTCTTTGAGATGAAATTCGGGAGCCTAAAAAATACCTAACTTCCACAGATCATATCTCGGGAAATTTGGTGAACCAAGCTCTAAAATTTTGTGACAATGTTCCTCATGATTTCGGCTTCGTGCTCTAAAATTTTCAGCTTCTGAACCTTCGCAAAAAAAAAGTTATAGCGAAACTGTGGCGATAAGATTTTTAAGTGAAATTCAGGAGCCTGCAAAAATCCCTAACTTCAACAGATCATATCTCCTAAAATATTTCGAAACAAGCAATAAATGTTGCGAAGATTTTCCTCAGGATTTCGATTTTTCACTCTAAAAATTTTAGCTTCGGAACCTTCGTAGAAAAAATTTTATAACGAAAATTCCACGATGACCTGTTTGGAGCAGCAAAACCATAGAATCCAAAGCTCGGATACCAAATGTTGTGAAACCAGCTCCAAAAATAGAAGAAAAGAGATATCAACGCCTTAGAAATAAGCCACTTCAAGGGAGAAACCTCCAATACATTACATGAATGAACAATTCTTGGATGATACAAATGACAAAACCTCCTTTCTATATATAGGAGTCCATGGGGCCACAATGTAATCCTAGTGGGGCCACAATGTAATCCTAGCCGACCTAACAATAATAATGTAAGGGCACAATAATAACAATATGGGGGTTACAAAGTACAACTATAAAAATAAGGGGGGCTACACTAACATAATAAGGGACTACACTATTAATATAGGGACATAACACCAACCACCCTAGGAATTGCGTAATTCCTTCAGCCCACTGATTTGCCAAATATGTTCACTGAAATAAAGTGCTCCAAGAGAATAATTTGATATTTATTGTCGGATTATTATTAAGGGCTAATAATAATCGACTTGCATCTATTTTTAGATTGACAATATATAAATAGACTTTGCCCAATATTCTAAAAATATAATCTCATCTATTTTTCACATTTGACCAACCATCTACAAATAGCATCCTGCAACTTATAAAATATGCTCACCATGTTAAAAATACACATACACCTAAAAATAGCCTGTGGGCCCCACTTAGTGAAGGTGCTTAATTTTCACTAATCTCTTCATCTTGTTGAATCTCAACGCTAATAATGAGAGGGAGTTGAGTAAAGAGAAACAAGAGGGGAGTTGAGAGAGGAAGGAAAAAAAGGGGGAGGGGAAGGGAAGCAGAGGAGGGGTAGCTTAAGGGAGAAGGGTAAAAAAAGGAGAAAGACCAAGCAGGTGAAAAGGTGGAGGACGAAAAAAGGAAAGAGGAGGGAGAAAATACCTAAAATTCAAACCAACACATCAAAATAAGGAGGGCAGAAAAAGAGAGCCTAACCCAAAAATTCATAAAAAAATAGGGAATAGGATGAGATCTAATAATTTCATTAATGACCAACATACCTTCATCTAATGTGCAATATTTGTTAACCTCTAGATCTACTTCAATATTATTTACCCTAAGAATGTGACAAACATTTTTTGAATCAAAAGACTTTGCCAAACCTATGATTCTATGAAGGATCTAGGATATAGAGTTTCCGATAGGGGAATCTTCTTTTAAAATATACAAAATAGTGATTAGATAATCTCCAAGGATGATAATACCAATTATCTATTTATCCTTAGCGATACATAGGCATTGAAAGAAACCATACATTTCTTCTTGGTTGTTTGTCTTGTTTCCAAAGCCCCATGCAAACTTGATTTCATCGATTCCATCGAGATTGATTAAAATCCCCCCCCTTCCCCCCCTTCCTGTTACCCCAATTATAATATTAATCTTAGAGTTTGTATTCCTAGAGTTTAATATTAATCCTAGGGCTTATAATATTAATATCTTAGGTTTAATATTAATCTATTTTGTTTACATTCCATTGGTTTTATAATATTAATCCATTGGCTTTATAATCCATTACATTTATAATATTAATTCTTGACTTTATACTATTAATAATCCCTTGGGTTTATTAATCCATTTGGTTTATAATATGATGGATTTATAATATTAGTTATCCCTTCGTTTTATTAATCCATTAGATTTATAATATCAATAAACCCTTGTGTTTATCTTCTTATTCATAATAAAAATAGTATTAGCATATTATTATTATAATAACAATAGTTAAGTTTAAATATTTGAGTTTTAGTATTGGGTTAAAATATTAGGTTTTAGTAGAGGCTTAAGATGCGAGGTTTTAATATTAGTGTTTATAATATTAGATTCATTAATATTAATATTAATAATATTTACTTTTTAATAATTAGGTTTTATAATATTAAGTTTAAAATATTATTTTCTACTATTATACTTTATAATATTCGATTTATAATATTAGAGCTTAATATGGGTTTTAGTGTATGTCTAAAATATTGGGTTTTATAATATTAGGTTTCAAATGTTGCTTTTAGTATTTGGTTTTAATATTGGAGTTTTAATATCAGGTTTACCATTAATATTAGATTTAACATTAATATAAATTATATTAATAATATTTAAAATCTAATACTAAAATAAAATATTAAAACCCAATATTATAAAACCTAATTAATGTTAAATTAAAATTTCTACTTCAGCACGATGAGCTGTTAAACAATTAGCAGGAGTGACATGGCCAAGTCACTTAGTTAAGTCAGTCAATTCGAGTTTGTTGGGAAGAAGTAGAGTTTTGCATTAGTTTCTTGCTAAAATATAGTTATCTAGTGGAGTTATATTTAGTGAAAGTCAATTATCTGATCTCTAGTCTAGAATAGAGTCAGTATGAGTTCAGTTGAGTAGTTTTAATTGTTGTTAACTCAATGATCTCTCAGTTAACTAGTCAATTTATAAAAAATAGCCCTAGTCTTGCATGTAATTCAAATTTCCTAGTTGAGTGGAGGAAAAAGGAATAATTTTAACCATTATTGTATACTAGTGAGGTATAGAGTTTGCATTGAGCATGTGAGATAATTCTCTTGGGATTTGTGTAAAGAAATAGGATCTTCCCCATTTTTTAGGAGAAATAATTGCACAAGGAAATAGGAGGAAGCAAGAAGCCCATTTTTCCTAAGTATTAGGCAGAGTAGACTCAGGAGGAGGAGTTCAATATTGTAGTGCAAGTTGGGCTTCAAGGATTGAAGTTTTCATTTTAATATATCATTTTTATCATATGTATAATACAAACATATGAGGGTTCTTTCCCAGTTGGGATCCCTAGTAAAAATTAGGTTTCATTATGATTACATGAGTTTCTAATGTATGTGTTCCATTCCACAAATTGAGTAGAAGAAATTTGTGTCTATTGGTTTTAGTATGAATTCATTAGTAGCTACAAATTTCAAGTTATTTCTACATGGTATCAGAGATATTGAAAACTACATAGAAACTAGGTTCTTGATCATATCTTAAAGAAATTTCTAATAACATATTTGTGGTGCCGGTATTTATTCAGTGTAGGAACAATGTATTTCAATTAATTGAGGCTGAGTATGCATTGGATAGGACTTTGAACTTTTTTTCTTGGAAATAAATAATGGAAGTTGTGTTGAATGACAATGGAGTATTAGAGTATATGCAAATTGATATTCCAAAACTAGCAGCACCAGATATAAAATAGCCAGCTTAGTGGAAGAAATATACTTCAAAATTCAAGAGGATTATCCTAGAGGGTCAGAGACCATGTGGTTTTGAATTTGCATGGAAAGGAGAATTCTTATGCAATGTGGAAAACAATCAAAAACCTATTCCAAAGCAACAATGATGTCAGGAAGCCTACAATGAAATATAAGCTTAGGAACATTTTAATGAATAAAAATTAAACTGTTATTCAATACCTATCGAGATTCACTCAAGTGAGAGATTAACCTAGAGGAGTTGGAGAGATTGTTCCATCATCTGAACTTGTGAGCTTAGCACTCCCCAGTCTTCCAAATTCCTGGTATAGCTATCAAGATTCAACTGATGGAAGAGACAACCTCCCATATTGGGAGATACTTTGATCTGATTTGGTGTAGGAGGATATTATAAGAAACACTACATATGGAGTGATCTTATTGGGAATCGACAAGGAATAAAACGTTTCCTTAGCTAGAAAAGGAAAGAAATCCAAAGGCAAGAAGACCCAAGGCAAGGCAAAGTCTAGCTAGAACTATGGCAAGAAGAAAGACCTTAGTAAAGTTAAATGCTTTCATTTCCATGACTGTTAAGCAACCAACTCAAAAAATAGAATAAAATATAGATCAACAACTTATAAATCAACCTCTTTGAGGGGGAAACCTCATTTACATTACATAAATGAACAATTCTTAGATGATACAAACGAAAAAAATGTCCTTTATATATATAGGATTCTAATGGGTCACAATATAATCCTAGCCAACATAATGATAACAATGTAAGGGCACAACAATAACAATACTGGGCTTCTATGGGAAAAATAATAACAATATGGGGACTACATAGGCACAACGATAACAATAAGGGGGATATACTAACAATAAAAATGATGGGATACACTAGTATTATGGGATACACTAGTATTTCTCCTTCAAAAAATTGTTTTCCTCAATTTTTGAGTAGTTATGGAAACTTTTGTATAAAATTATCATCCTCCCATGTCGAATCTTCAGCGATTAAGTTCTTCCACTTGATGAGATACTCTGCAATTGATTGGTTTTCAGTTTTCGAGTTCTTTTTTCTGTGACTGCTTTAAGTTCCAATATGATTTTTCCTTCTTCATCAATTTCTGGAAATATTGTTTGAAGTGGGAGCTTGTCACCTATAACCTTCTTTAAGCATGAAACATGGAAAACTGGGTGCACTCGGGAAGATGCAGGAAGCTCCAATTTGTATGTCATAGTACCAATATTTTGCAACACCTTATATGGACCATAATACTTTGGTGATAGTTTATTATCCTTATTAGCTTGCTTGAGGGACATTTGTTTGTATGGTTATAGTTGTAAAAATATCCAGTCGCTTACATCAAAACTTCTTTCACTGCAATGTTGATCTACCTATTGTTTCATTCGATTATGCACTAATGTGAGGTTATACTTTAAGAGTTGGAGAACTGGTCTTTGATGCTCGATGTGATATTCCATTGCTTGAAATTTATAATTTTATCTTAAATATGATGTGATGGACAGTGGATGATATCCATAAAGTGCCATAAACGGGGCAATTTTTGTTGTAGTATGGAAGGAAGCGTTATGCCACCATTCTGTAAGAGGTAACCACTTGACCCATTGTGTTTATTTATCAGATACAAAGCAACGAAGATATCCTTCCAAACATTGTATCACTATATCAGTTTTCCCATTAGATTGAGGATGATATGATGATCTATGAGCTAGTTGAGTACCCAAACAAGAAAATAATTCCGTCCAAAAATTTCCTGTAAAAATTGGATCTTTGATGCTTACAATGATCTTTGGATTTCCATGTAGGTTTTGAATTATTTCCATAAATGCAATAGTAACTTACTGTAATAGATCTGACAAGAAAATATATAGAAATGGAAAATATACCCAAGAAATAACACCATAGAAGATAAAAAATCAGATCTTCATTAATATCAAAACCCTTGAGGTAGGGCAACACCATACATTCACTCCTTAAGGAAGGAGATCACTCCACAAGCCATATGCTTGCCAATACAATAATCCTTGACATCTCTCAATGGAGAGTCTCTAACCTCTATATAGGTTTCATACATGTAATACCATGAGTAGTTACCATGGGTCTCTCAATACCATACATCTAATACAATGGGCTTATCACTTTATTCCCTCTCTACATGTGGTCCCTTACATAATGTGGGTTAACCACTTTATTTATTAACTATGGCCCATTTATTTATCATTCTTATATTAATACATCATATTATTCCCTTGGGTACCTCCCTCTGTACCCTATATTATCCCCTCTAGGTACACTACATTACACCCCCCTTAAACATGTTTCGTCCCCAAAACATGAGAAGAACACAAATAATAAGATCTACTCAAAAGAGTATTCCACTGGTACCATTCATGTGCATCTAGCCATCCAAGGGAAAGGTGAACACTTGATCTAGTTGGTGCCTCGCTCGCTTGAGATGGAAGCGGGTTCTGGTGGTTCTTCCTTGTTGATGTGTTGTTAGTGGATCGTCGCACCTCTCTATGTGTCGTCCAGGGGTTGTTGTCCTTGTTGCTAATTCGTTGCCACCTTGCTGGTTGTTGTCTTGCTGGGTGATGCGGGTGGTGATATGTTGAAGCTTTAACTGATGTAATATCTTTCATTAATTCCTCCATTATTGGTGATGGAGTGGTGTCTGGTTCCTTTATTGGTACTTGCTTTGATGTCTGTGTTTGGCTGTCTACCATCAAAGGCTCATCATCTGATGTGTCTGCGTCGTTAGATATTTTTGCTTCTTCCTCCTCGGTCTCTGCATGGTTCCTAATGCAAATATCGTGCAATGTAATTTTCTTCTTTTTATACCAGAGCTTCATGAATTTCTTTTGCACATTAAAATTGACAGTACCAACGGATTCCATCCAAGGGTGTCCCAAAACAACATCCACAACATCCATATCTGAAGCATAAAAATTAGAATGCAACACATACTTATCCATAGAAATCTTCAAATCTTTATAAATTTGAACATCTTCATTATCGACCTGTGTGTTTTCAATATGCTTTGCTGGAACTTGCAATTTTTTAGCCAAATTCACATTGATACAATTATGCTTGCAATTAGGAATGATAGACACAATGATTTTATCTTTCTGAATACTTCCATGAACCCATAATATGGAAATATTAGTAGAAAATAAGTCTTTATGGCTCTTACTATCCTTCTTTCCAGCTTGAGACCACTTGCCCAAAAGGAATTTTTCAAGTTTTTTCTTGGGAAGTTTCTTCATTGAGTTGTCAAGTGAGGTCCACCATTTATTTGCCTCATCTTTCATATGAATCCCTATGGAGCATATCCAAAAATTTCGGTATTGAGCCTTGTGATATTGTAAAAAATCTTCAATAGTAGGGCCATCATCTTTTCCTGTAAACTTCATCTTGCGAGAACCTCTAAAACAAAGTAAGGGTTTTGAAGAAAATCACTTACTTTGGAAAAATTTTAAAATGGACATTACTTGGTCAATATAACTCAGAATCCTTAATATAACCTATTTTTTGAATTGGAATAGTCATTCTGCATCTATCCATGTAACTGAAATCCTGATCTAGGTACTCTGAAAACACAGATCTACGCTGCAACAGTCCCGCCGTCACAAAATTTCTGAAAAAATGGATGATTTTAAATCAGTGACAACTACCTCATTCAGACAACGATTTGACCAATTGTTTTTTTGAAATTGGGTGTTTTTTCAAGTAAAGCCCAGATCTATAATTGTTTATTTGAAATTCTGCACCAAAATCTAGAAAAAAATGTGAGGAGATCTGTCGTACACAAATTTTCGTCAGAAACATTTCTGCAACATAGATGAATTTAAATCAACGATATCGCCCTCATACAGACTCTGATTCGAATGATTTTTTTTTTTTGAAATTGTGTATTTTTGTGCAAGGAATCCAAATATTCTATTTTTTTCTAAAAATTTTGTGCCAAAAATTTTAGATCTGCTCTGCAAACTCGCTGCCCAAAAATTTCCTGCAAAAAATGAAAAAACAAATCTTCCAAACTCTGCCCAAGAAAGTCCTCTGATACCACTTGTAATAGATATAACAATAAAATGTATAAAAATGGACAATATTCCCAAGAAATAACACCATTGAAGATAAAACTTCAGATCTTCATTAATATCAAAACCCTTGAGGTGGAGCAACACCATACATTCACTCCTTAAGGAAGGAGATCACTCCATAAGCCATATGCTTGCCAATACAATAATCCTTGACATCTCTCGATGGAGAGTCTCTAGCCTCTATATAGGTTTCATACATGCAATACCATGGGTAGTTACCATGGGTCTCTCAATACCATACATCCAATACAATGGGCTTATCACTTTATTTCCTAGCTACATGTGGTCCCTTACATAATGTGGGTTAACCACTTTATTTATTAACTATGGCCCATTTATTTATCATTCTTATATTATTACATCATATTATTCCCTTGGGTACCTCCCTCTGTACCCTATATTATCCCCCCTAGGTACACTACACTTACCGGCTTTAAATTGATGAGATAATGCACAAAAGTGTGCATACTTAGTAAGTCTATCAACTATCACCATGATGACAGTATTTCCTTCGAACTTGGGTAAAACTATGATAAAATCCATTGAAACCTCCTCCCAATGTTGACTTGGAATGGATAAAATTTGTAATAGATCTGTGGTCTTAACTGTCTCAACTTTATTTTGTTGGAAAACCAAAAATTCTTCCAAAAAAATTTGAATATCAGATTTAATCCCATCCCAAAAAAATTCCTTCTTGACCCTATAGTAAGTTTTTAAAAATCTCAAGTTCCCTCCTAAGGGAGAGGTGTGCAATTCCAAAAGAATTTTTTTTTTGAGTTGGGAATACTTACAAAAATATAAGTGATGTTTGTACCATAATGAATCATTTTTCTAGCTAAATGTTTCAGATGTACTAGGATCTTCTTGCAAATTTTGAATGAGTGTCCACACGTCTTCATCATTCTTCCATTCATCCCTTTCTTCGGTCATCCACTCAGGTTGTATAATAGAAATGGCACAAAGAGATTCTTCCACATCCTCATCCTTTCTTGAGAGTGAATATGAAACAACATTTTTCTTCCCTTTTTTGTAGATGATTTCAAAGTCATAACCCAACATCTTTGTGACCCATTTTTGCTGCTCTTCTGAAGATAACCTTTGTTGCAAAAAAAATATTTAAGACTATCATGATATGTTTTTACCTTGAAGTGTCTTCCCATTAGGTAAGGTTTCCATTGCTTTAGTGCATGTAGTATTGCCAACATTTCCTTCTCATAAATAGATTTCTATAAATACTTTCCTTTGATTGGATGACTTTCAAAATAAATGGGTCTTCCTTGTTGCATTAAAACTGCACCAATTCCATTTCATGAGGCATCACATTCCACACTAATTTTTTTTGTGAAGTATGGCATAGGGCACATTGCCTCTTTAAGATGTTCAAAGGCCTTAATTGCTTCTGGAGTTCAATAAAATGCATCTTTCTTCAGTAATGATGTTAGAGGTGCTGAAATTCTCCCATAATTCTTAAAAAACTTGCAATAATACCTCGTTAACCCCAGAAATCCTCGAATATGCTTTATGGTTGTGGGGATTTCCATTCCTTAATGGATTTAATTTTGTTGGGGTCTACCTTAACACCCTTATGAGATACAATATGACCCAAATATTCCACCTCCTATACTCTAAAGAAAAATTTGGAGGTTTTTTCATATAATTGTTTCTCCTCCAATAGTTTGAGCACCATGTCAACATGTTGAACATGATCCTTCCAAGACTTGCTGTAGATTAGTATATCATCAAAAAATACTAACACAAATTTTCTAAGGAAGGTTTTGAAAATGGAATTCATCAAACCTTGGAATGTGGAAGGTGCATTAGTAAGGCCAAAAGGAATGACCAAAAAATCATAATGACCCTCATGAGTTATGCGTGCTTTTTTTGAAATGTCTTCAGTCTTCATTCTAATTTGATGATATCCATAATGAAGATCCTGATTGGTGAACTAAATTTCTCGATGTAATTAATCCAATAATTCATCAATGACGGAGATGGGAAATTTATCTTTAATAGTGATATTTTTGAGCTCCCTATAATTCGGACACATACGCCATGATCCATCCTTCTTGTGCACCAATAATACTGGAGCAGAGAAATAACTTTGACTAGGTTGAATTATACTAGCCTCTAGCATTTTTGCAACCATACGTTCAATATCACTCTTTTGAGCATAAGGATATATGTAAGGCATGATGTTTGGAGGAACACTTCCTACAATGAAATGAATATCATGATCATGATCACGAATAGGTGGGATTCCTTTGGGAGTCTCAAACACCTTGTAATGATTTCCCAATACTTTTTAGAGATCTGTAGAAATATAAGGTTTTGATATTTGAACCTCTAATGAGCATAATTATGCAATTACGTCTAGTTTTTATTTCTTCAGAAGATTTTTCATGACATTAGAGATGATTATATTTCCTGACTTCTATGTGATACCCTGTAATTTAACTTCCTTTCCTTCCCAAAAAAAATTCAAGGAAATTTCTTGAAAATTAATAGCTACCGTCCCCAAAGATTGTAACCATTGTACTCCTAGTACAACATCAACACCACCCATTGGAATGGAGAGCATTGGACTATTCAACACATATTATCCCATGGTTAGCTTGATAATATGGCACTTTCCAAAGAAATTTATAGTTACTCCATTTTCAACCATCACTTGATACTCTGGTGTTGGGTATAGGAAGCAATTAAATTCCTTGTCTACCTTACAATGAATAAAATGATGGGTACTACCCGAATCAATCAACACTATTACATTTTTCTTCTTGATATTTCCTTCTATCTTGAGAGTTTAAGGAGTGGTAATTCCTGCCAATGCATTACAAGATATGGTCGGATTCATTTATTCTTCCTCTAGGGTTGGTTCTTGGTCTATATCCTCTTCTTTTGAAGTTTCTTGTTCCTTTTTTTCCTCCTCTTCACAATCTATGTAAATAATTTCTTCTCAACACACTTATGACCTTTAGTGTATTTTAAATCACAACTATAGCAAAGTTGGAATTTTCCTCTTTTTTCTTCGAATTGTTGTGGTGTCAACCTTGTACATTGTGGAAGTATAGGAGTATAAACACTTCCATATTTATACTTGTGAGTGGTAGGCTTCCTTGTTGCCATAAATTTTCTTTCAATATTTCTTGCCAACCTGAATGCCTTCTCTAATGAATCAGGTTCCCAAAGGCGAACCTCATGTTGGAAGTTATCCTTTAAATTCCATATGAGGACATCAATCATGTGCTCCTCTAGAATATCCTTTACCCTTATATTCAATTTTTGGAAGTCCTCAATGTGCTCCACCATTGAACCCTTTTGTCTGAGATTTATCAATTGGCTAAATAAGGTGTTGCTCTTTGTATCCTCATAATGTTCTATCATTTCCTCCATAAAAATTTACCAAGTGACAATTTGTTTACAAGAGAAAATCCATCGATACCATACAAATATATTGGGTTCTAAAGATAAATTTGCAATGTGTACCTTTCGTGTGTTTTGCACATTATGGAGATTAAAGTATTGCTCCATATGTAGTATCCATGTTATAGGATCCTTGCCATCGAACTTCGTCATATTGATATTTGGAATATGGTGGGTCTTCAATCCAACATTAGAGTCTATGAAATCATGATTGAAATTCATTTTTTTCTCATCATGAGTTTCCTCTACTACCTTTTTTCCATTAGGAAGATTTTTTTGTAGCAACTTTTCCAAACCTTCCTTCAAACCTTCTATGTATTTCTTCAAATATTCCATGTTGCCTTCTATACGATCAATCTTAGCTTCCATGCCATTCATCTTAACTTCCACGCCATCCATCTTAGCTTCCATGCTGTCCATATTGGCTTCCATGCCATTCTTCAAACCATCCATCTTATCTTCCATGCCTTTCTTCAAACCATCCATCTTATCTTCCATTTCATTTTTGGTTACTTTTTGCGAGAGCGAAATTTGTTGCACTTGGTCTCGTAATTTTGATATGTCATGTTGCACTTCTTCCTCTTCATGTGTAATATTAGAGATTAATGAGGGATTAATGGGTGTATAATTATTTTGGGAGGCATTTTAGAACTCAATACTGATATATATGCTTCAATATGCCCTTGGAATCGCTTCAAACTGATTTTTCAAACAAAAGTTATGCATTTTTTTTTAAATATACACATTTTCCTTGTTAACTCTATAATTTTAGATTTCCAAGATCTAAACTTCGATCATGTGGTATCCCTCTATGTATTATTTCCAATGTCATAGGTCAGACCTAATTTGGATTCTTCAAGATAAAGTTATGTGAAATCTCCTACAATGACCTAAT
This sequence comes from Pinus albicaulis, assembly GCA_034641835.2. NCBI lineage: Eukaryota > Viridiplantae > Streptophyta > Pinopsida > Pinales > Pinaceae > Pinus > Pinus albicaulis. Next base: position 78,708,944 of record CM076574.1, on the reverse strand, counting down.
TATGAGCTGGTTCAGTAGAGCGAACTTTTACAACGTTCCAGATGTAATTCTTTTAAGCTTCGACTCTAAAATTGATACAAATGAAACTATAGCCCATGCACTTTCGACCAATTTTTATAAAATTCTAATCCGATGTCAGAAATGAAATTTATGAAGATTTTCCCTCGTCCACCTATTTGAGATGAAATTTTGTAGCCTGCAAAACTCTAACTTCCTCTGATCATATCTCCAAAAAATATAGCGAACCAAGATCTGAAATTTTTACATGAAGTTCCTCAGGATTTCTGCTCAAATTTTTATTTTTTCATCTTCTGAACCTTCATAGAAAAAAAATTATAGAGAAAATTTCAATATGACCTATTTGCAACATCGAAACCCTAGAATCCAAAGCTCTGATCCAAAATTTTAAGTAGCTAGCTCATAAAATAGGAGAAAATATAGCTTAACGACTTATAAATCAGCCTCTTCAAGGGGGAAACCTCCTTTACATTACATAAATGAAAATTTCTTAGATGATACAAATGACAAAACCTCTTTTCTATATATAGGAGTCCAATGGGTCACAATATAATCCTAGCCGACATAACAATAACAATATAAGGACACAAAAATAATAATAATGGGCTTCTATGGGGCACGATAACAAAAATATGGGGACTACATGGGCACAAAAATAACAATAAGGGGAGCTATAGTAACAATAACAATGAGGGTATACACTAGTATTATAGGGACCTAACAATGAGTATGGAAACTATGCAACTAAGTGTTCACACAAGAAATCCAACAAGAATCCTACAACATGAGTAGGAGGAGATTCTCTCACATCATAATTTGAGTTGGATTTAACCCTCATTACTTGCATGACAAGTATTGTATGATATCATTTATGGTACTTAGACTCTGATGCTTCATTTCATATGACAGGAAATAAGGAGTTATTCAACAAATTTGAGGAGAAGGACCTATAATTACCCATAGAGCTTCGAGATGATGGAAGGTATAGTGCCAAAGGGATTGGAATTTCCACCTTTAAGAGGGAGACAAGTTCCCATATCAACCTAAAGAATGTAATGTATCTGTTTGGTTTGACTAAAAATCTAGTTTATGTATTTGTACTTGAAGATAAAGTATGTGATGTGGTGTTCAATAGAGGGAAGACATATTTGAAGAATTTTGCTATTGTAAAAGTAAAACATATTGGTACTTAGGTTAAAAATATCTACAAGCTATAGGTGGATGCATGTGCTACATTGAGTAGCAAGGAATAACATGTTCAGGGTCGAGATGTTGGAGAGGTCTGGCAAGGGTGCATGGGACACCCGCACCATGGAGCTTTGTAAATAATGCAACAGATCACCACTGGAATTCCAAAATTCACCCTTGATCAACATGATGTTTGAAAGGGATGCACTCTTGGAAAATATGTTAAATCCTCCTTCCAGGGCTGAGATAAAAAAGCTAGAGCTATCTTGGAGCAAGTTCAATCAGATGTGTGTGGACCATTTTCCACAATATCAACTGTAAATCAAAGGTATTATGTGTGTTAGAAAAAATACTAGGGGGGGGGGGTGAATAAATATTTTTTATTCACTTTAATTTCCAATTCACATTCAAAATTCTATATGCTACTATTCTTCATGCAACCTGCATGTGTACATGACTTTAGTGGATGAAACTGTGTATGTTCAGATTGCTTAATTTTTAGGAACTTCCATCCGATGTTTAAATTAATTTGCATTATTATATCAGTATCCATCCAATATGAAGTAAAGAAGAGATGAATCATAACACATAAGCAACACATCAACACATATGAACACCGATATTTTAGGTGGAAACCCAATCTGGGAGAAAACCACCATTGTTGTCGTATTTGTCTTCTTTCTTATTATATAAAGAAAATGTTCATTACATATTGTATTGGCACAGACTCTTACTGATGCAAGGGCATTAGACACTAGCCAGCAATGTAGGAGGTTTTGTCCACATGTTGTGGATAGGACGGTTCAAAATCATCGAATTGTAACAACTAGGTGTCAATACCTCAGTTGACTACTTCATTTAGATTAGTTAGAATTTGTAGAAGTCGAATAGTTAGATTCGATCCATCTGTCATGTTTTAGTTAGTTGAATTATTGTAAATAGGCTTTTGATTTTCTAAACGGTCCTCACAGAGGAACTGAAGAGACACATTGTAATGTATATAAATTGTACCCCTCGGATGTATTGGAAGGGAAGGGAAGAGAAGAGAGGAGATATTTCTGCAATAAAATCTGTGTATCAAACAATTGCTTCCAGTTAAATGAATTTCAGTTCCCGTTGATTATCCAACTGTCTTGAATCATCATTTGTGAGGAAATTTGTTTAATTGTGAGGCAATTGACCACTGTCTTGTATATAATTGTTGAATTGAGTTGTTGTACAATCCTCGCATCTCTTTGTTCATTGTTTCCCTTGAATTGTTTGAACAATTGAAACCCCATCCACAGACGAGGTCTGCGTATTATTGTGGTCATTGAACTCTGTTTAATGATAGTGCAACCCCAGCTTACGCAGAGATAGAATTGCTTTGCTATCAGAACCCTGACCCGAGGCCTAACCTGAGTTAACAAACGGAGAGCATACAGAGGATAGCGTAACCCGACTTAACCCCGTGGTTAATCACTGTTCTGAAACCGCAAGCGGAATTGCGAAACCGGATTTCCCATATCACACTGCCTTTCGGAGATAAGTGGTATTATCCAACTGTGAGCGATTCCATAGAACTGTCGACACGTGGCTAAGGTGGACCCATGAAAACCACTATCATTTCACTCCATCGCACGTTAATGTTCGACTAAGGAGGCCACACGATATTGTTGAGCGCCGTCGATCTGGAGGGGAGCCATCGGACGGTGGTCGTATGAGGAAGATGCGCGAAGGATAACCAAGAGTATTTGTTTATTTTCAATTTCTTCGAAATTGATAAATAAAATTTTGAGAAAGAGAAAGAAGACCACGTGGAGGAGGAGAATGGGGTTTTACAAAGAAATGCTAACAGAGCCATGACTACAATAGATCAGCTCTCCTTAGGGGCGACTTTCAGTTTTGTTGCCATCATTGTGGTATCAGAGTGTTTTTGAGTTTTTTTTGCAGAGAGCTGACATGGAAATCCGAGTTGGTAGAGGTGCTGGCAGAAGGAGACCTGTTGCCAACGCAGAGGTGTTGGGAATGTTATAGAGGGTCGAGGCCAGAATGGATGCCATGGAGAGAAGACAACCCAGAGATCCTGAAGACATCAGTGAACCTGAAACAGAAGAAGCAGAAGAAAATGTTGAAATTTCTCCTGACTTGAGGCTCCTCAGAACTATTATGGGGTCTGCAGTTAAGCCCAAGATTGAAGTATCAAATTTTGCAGGAGGATTGAATCCAGAGGAGCTGGTGGATTGGATAAATGAAATGAACAAGTGCTTCGACTATGAAGAAATAAGCGAAGATAAAAAGGTCATGTTTGCAGTGACAAAGCTGAAAGGCATGCTGCACTTTGGTGGGATTGAGTGCAAGCAGAAATAAGGAGAGTTGGCAAGCAACCTATCAAAATCTGGACCAAAATGATGGCTAAATTAAAAGGTAAATTCTTTCCTAGTGATTATCAGCTGACATTGTATAGGCAAATGCAGAACCTGAGACAGAGGTTGCTGACAGTAAAGGAATACACAGAGGAATTCTACAGAGTAAGCATAAGAGATGGGAAATTTCAGGACACACCAGAGAAGACTTCCAGATATGTGAATGGTCTCAAGCTGAAGATCCAAGATGAGATTGGTCTTCTATCTCCTAAGACAGTGGAAGAGGCCTACCAGATGGCCTTGAAAGAAGAGGAGAAACTCCTGAGGAAACAGTCTGCCAAGAAGAGAGGTACTTTCCGTGGGAAGGGAATTCAGGGTGGTAGAGGAAAGCCTACTACACCCAGGGATGGAGCTAATAGTAGCTCACCTCAGAATGCATCTACAGAGGATGATGCAAGGGGCAGAAGGGGTTCTTACAGAGGAAAAGGAAGAGGAGGCAGAGACAGAGGTAGAGGTAGAGAGTTGAGGTGTTATAGATGCCAGCAAGTGGGACATAAGCACTATGAGTGTCCAGAGAATGTGGGTGCTGGCCCAAGAAATGATGTTGTTTCCCAGGCTGGAGAAGAGGCAGAAATTGAAGAAGAAATTCTACCAGAGAGGGGAGAGTCCTTGGTGGTTAACAAGGTCCTGTTGAAGCAAACCAAAGAGGTCACTGAGCCTGCACAAAGGAAGACTTTGTTTAGGAGCATATGCAAAATCCAAGGGAAATGCTGCTAGCTAGTCATTGATAGTGGCAGCACAGACAATCTGGTTTCCACTGAGGTAATAGAGAAGTTGAAGTTGAAGACAAGGGAGCATCCAACTCCCTACAGGGTGTCCTGGCTGCATAAATGGCACCAGCTGGTTGTAAAAGAACAGTGTGAGATAGAGCTGCAAATGGGAAAATACAAAGATAAGGTCCTATGTGATGTAATGCCCATGGATGTGTGTCATATACTGCTGGGTAGACCTTGGCAGTTTGACAGAGCAGCAGTGCATGATGGCAAGAAGAACACTTACAGGTTCTTCAAAGATGGGGTACACCATACATTGATACCCATGGAAGAAGGAGAGCCATCCAACAGAGTGATTGATCCAAAGAACTTGTTGCTGAGCGGGAAGGAATATCTGCAGCAGATAGAAGAAGAAGAGGTAATTTTTTCTTTAGTTTGCAAACCTAAAGTAGTTCTTACTTCTACAAAGATTTCTGATTTTCCAGTAGAAATCCAAGAGATGTTAGACCATTATTGTGACATTATTGTGGATGATTTACCTGATGAGCTGCCACTTGTGAGAAAGATCAGCCATTAGATAGATTTTATCCCTGGTTCAAATCTGCCAAATAAGGAAGCCTACAGAATGACTCCCACAGAAAATGAGGAAATCAGGAGACAAGTACAAGAATTGGTGGATAAGGGACTAATCAAAGAAAGTTTGAGTCCATGTGCAGTACTAGCAGTATTGAGCCCAAAGAAAGATGGAGGCTGGAGAATGTGTACTGATTCCAGAGCAATCAATAAGATCACAATCAAGTACATATTCCCTTTTCCCAGAGTTGAGGATTTAATGGACTGTTTGAGTGGTGCTAAATATTTTTCAAAGATAGATTTAAAAAGTGGATATCATCAAATCAGAATAAGAGAGGGTGATGAGTGGAAAACTGCCTTTAAAACAAATGAAGGACTGTATGAATGGATGGTAATGCCTTTTGGGTTGTCAAATGAACCTAGCACTTTTATGAGACTTATGAATGAAGTATTGAAGGAATTCATTGGTAAATTTGTGATAGTGTATTTGGATGATATATTAGTTTTCAACAGAACTAAAGAAGAACATTTAAGGCATCTTAATCATGTCTTGAAAAAACTGCACCAAGATAAACTTGTGATAACCTTAAAGAAATGGTCATTCATGAAAGAAGAGTTGGTGTATTTGGGCTTTGTTGTTTCTGCAGAAGGATCGAAGATGGACCCAGAAAAGGTTAAGGCAATTGTGGAATGGCCTTCACCCAGGAATGTTTTTGAGGTAAGAAGTTTCCATGGACTTGCTAGTTTTTACAGAAAGTTTATAAGAAACTTCAGTAAGATTAATGAACCCATCATTGAGACAATAAAGAAGAGAAAACAACCATTTAAGTGGACTGCTGAAGCAGAAAGAAACTTTAAACTTTTGAAGCAAAATATAACTGAGAAGCCGGTTTTGATTCTGCCTGATTTTACTAAACCATTTCAAGTAAAGTGTGATGCCAGTGGGGAGGCCATTGGAGTTGTGTTGAGTCAGGATGATAGGCTTGTAGCCTATTTCAGTGAGAATCTAAATGACACCAGAAGAAATTATTCCTCTTATGAGAAGGAATTCTATGCAATTGTTCAGGCATTGAAAAAGTGGAGACATTATTTGATGTCTAGGGAATTTGTATTATATTCTGATAATCATGCTTTGCAGTATATTGTACAGCAGCCCAAGTTGAGGCATAAGCATACCAAATGGGTTGAGTATCTCCAAGGTTTTAACTTTGTTTTGAAACATATAAGTGGCCAAGCAAATAAAGTAGTTGATGCTTTGAGTAGGAGGCACATGCTTGTTCAAGAAATTAATTTTGAAGTTGTAGGGTTTGATTTTCTCAAAGAATTGTATAAAACAGATTCAAATTTTAAGGAAGCATTTGAGGCATGTTGTAACCCTATTTTAACATATAGAAGCCAGTGGCTGGATTATTTCTTGCAGGAAGACTTGTTATTCAAGAGAAACCAACTGTGTGTACCAAAATGTTCCATGAGAGAAAATTTGATCAAGGAGAAGCATAGTGGTGGACTTGTTGGACACTTTGGTACTGATAAAACTTATGAGCAGCTGAGTCACTTCTATTACTAGCCCAGGATGAGAACAGAAGTAGATAAGTTTGTGAATAATTGCAAAATCTGTCAATATGCTAAAGGAAGGAGCCAGAATGCAGGATTGTACACTCCCTTGCCTATTCCAGACAGGCCTTGGGACATGGTGAGTATGGATTTTTTTCTAGGGTTTCCCAAGACTCAGAGAGGGAATGATGCAGTCTTTTTTGTAGTGGATAGATTCTCCAAAATGGCACATTTTACTCCATGCTATAAAACTAGTGATGCCACCCATGTTGCTAACTTTTTTTTCAAAGAAGTTGTTAGATTTCATGGGTTGCCCAAGAGTATTGTTTCAGACAGAGACACCAGATTTATGGGTCATTTTTGGAGGACACTGTGGAAGAAACTTGGTACCAAACTAATTTTCAGCTCAGCTTATCATCCTCACACTGATAAACAAACTGAGGTAGTGAATAGGAGTCTAGGAAATTTGTTGAGAAGTCTTGCAGGAGAGAATCCCAAGCAATGGGATCCTATTTTTCCCCAAGAAGAATATGCATATAATGACTCACCAAAAAGAAGAACAGGGCAGATTCCATTCCATATTATTTATGGAATGCACCCCAGAGGAATATCAGAGTTAAGAAACCTGGGAAAGGCAGAACTGAGAAGTGCTGATGGTGAGGAATTTGCTTCAGAGATTCAGGCCATACATGAACAAGTGAAATAGCAACTACATGGCAGTAGCATCAAATACAAAGGTAGAGCAGACTTGAGAAGAAAAGAAGTTCATTTTGAAGTAGGAGATCCGGTTTTGGCACACTTGAGAAAGGAGAGATTCCCAAAGAAGCAGTATAACAAACTGAAGTTCAAAAAGATTAGGCCATGCAAGATACTTAGAAAGTTTTCTGCAAATGCTTATGAGATTGAATTACCTCCTGATGTTGGAATATCTCCCATTTTTAATGTTGCAGATTTGTACAAGTATGAAGATGATGGTGAAGAAGAAAGATCAGCAGACAAGGAACAGATTGAGTGGAAAGAGTAGCTACCTCCAGCGCAACCATTGCAACCAGAGAAGATATTGGACAAAAGAGTGTTCAAGAAGACCAGAGGACAAGAGTACTTCCAGTACTTAATCAAATGGAAGGATAAGCCAGAGGAGGATGCCACTTGGATGAATGAAGGAATGTTGCAGAAGATAGGCAGATCAGTGGAAGAGCTCATGGACAGGAGCCCATGAAGAAAATTTCCCTCGGGAGTCTGATGCAGGGGCATTAGACACTAGCCAGCAATGTAGGAGGTTTTGTCCACATGTTGTGGCTAGGAGGGTTCAAAATCATCGAATTGTAACAACTAGGTGTCAATACCTCAGTTGACTACTTCATTTAGATTAGTTAGAATTTGTAGAAGTCGAATAGTTAGATTCGATCCATCTGTCATGTTTTAGTTAGTTGAATTATTGTAAATAGGCTTTTGATTTTCTAAACGGTCCTCACAGAGGAACCGAAGAGACACATTGTAATGTATATAAATTGTACCCCTCTGATGTATTGGAAGGGAAGGGAAGAGAAGAGAGGAGAGATTTCTGCAATAAAATATGTGTATCAAACAATTGCTTCCAGTTAAATGAATTTCAATTCCCATTGATTATCCAATTGTCTTGAATCATCATTTGTGAGGAAATTTGTTTAATTGTGAGGCGATTGACCACTGTCTTGTATATAATTGTTGAATTGATTCGTTGTACAATCTTTGTATCTCTTTGTTCATTGTTTCCCTTGATTTTTTTGAACAATTGAAACCCCATCCGCAGACGAGGTCTGCGTATTATTGTGGTCATTGAAATCTGTTTAATGATAGTGCAACCCCCGCTTACGCAGAGATAGAATTGCTTTGCTATCGGAACCCTGACCCGAGGCCTAACCTGAGTTAACAAACGAAGAGCATACGGAGGATAACGTAACCCGACTTAACCCCGTGGTCAATCACTGTTCTGAAACCGCGAGCGGAATTGCGAAACCGGATTTCCCATATCGCACCGCTTTTCGGAGATAAGTGGTATTCTCCAACCGCGAGCGATTCCATAGAACCGTCGAGACGTGGCTAAGGTGGACCCACGAAAATCACTATCACTGCGCGCCATCGCATGTTAATGTTTGACTAAGGAGGCCGCGCGATATTGTTGAGTGCCGTCGATCTGGAGGGGAGCCATCGGACAGTGGTCATATGAGGAAGATGTGCGAAGGATAACCAAGAGTATTTATTTATTTGTCAATTTCTTCGAAATTGATAAATAAAATTCCGAGAAAGAGAAAGAAGACCACGTGGAGGAGGAGAACAGGGTTTTACAGAGAAATGCTGACAGAGCCACGACTACAGTAGATCAGCTCTCCTTAGGGGTGACTTTCAGTTTTGTTGCCGTCACTTACCAACATGTAGGAACCCACCTCAGGAGGCTAAAACCTCCACTTATTCTGCAGCTCCTATTGGAAGAGAGCTACAACCCCCTGATCTTGTTTACCGGCTCCTACCAGATGGGAGATATTACCCCCTCACTGAAGGTTGCAACCCTCAATAGCTTATGGACCACGTTTCAGAATATTTCACACTGGATCCACCTGTCAATCAATCATCAAACATGCAGACCAACCTTCATCAATTTTTCACACTGCACCCACACCAATAGTAATCCTAAACCAAACTTAATATTAAATCTAAAATACAACCATTAAAGCACTATAAACCAACTAAATTTCTGTAACATCACGTCACTTAATACTGAAGAAAACAAATCACTAAACTAAATCTCAACCAACCACTTCAACTAGATCATATCAATGCACTATATAGTAACAATGTTACACATCAATCAATCAACCAATCATTGATTAACTAGACATGAATCATTGAAACAATGTGCAGTCATTGCAAACCCTGAACACATGAACTTCAGAATATATATGTGACCATTCTAAAGAAAAATTGCATATATATATATATATGTTTCTTGTGCATAACACTATGTGTACACATATCAACTCACAAAATGCTAAAAATATGTCTTTGAGAACTGAATCAACTGAGTCATTAAATTAAATTAATCATTGAACCATATCAGACCAACATTGTTAATAATGCCATGCCATGCCAAACCAAATCACCACTCAATAACCAATCATCAACACATTTAGATATTCTAATCAATACATCATTGAAAAAAATTAGTAGATAAAACAAATTTCATCATCAAGCATCAATTCAAACTCTGATCAAGATCAACTTAGAATGTATACATGACTATATTCAACCAGATTTTTGTATATACACGCTTATCAGGCATTAAAACCCTTGTATATATTTCAAAAAACTAAATACCAACACCCTAATTAGGCATCAATCTGAAAAAATTGCTTCAAAATATATATGTGACTACTGTGAAGCACATCCACGTATGTACGCAGAAATATAGAAGCAAACCTGCATACCGATCTTAAATTACTTAATCAAACCTTCTCTTCAAACACAACTGAAATTCTGCATACTTCATTGTCAAAACTACAGATTTATGGAAACATATACAAATCACAACATTACTATAACCACAGATCTCACATTGTTAGATACTTAAACATTTCCAAAAAACAAATAAATCAAGCATATATTTCAACATATATTCAAATATTTTAGATCTAATTATTCTCCTTGTTCCTTGGTGCACACCTGTTCCAAATAGTATTACATATGAATAAACCATTCCATTCCACACACAACACCTTGATCTCCATCTCCTTATATAAATTTTTCATTAACCAAAACCACAGGAAAATACTTCCGTAAAATTGATAGGTATTCGTTGATGGGATGAAATAGACGTTGCCACCATAATTACTATGGGAAATTACTATGGTAATGACCTCTTGTATCCATTTTTACATGGGTCAGATTTTGTACATGACTTTTGTTAATAGGACCTGCGTATGTATGTAACTCTTCTTCACACGGGTTGTGTATGCTTTTCAATCTTCACAATTTCCATGTATTATGTAAATGAACTGCCATTTTATTTCCATATCCTCTGCAACATCTGTACTAATATCCCTAATATCTACATTAGTTCCCTAACCATCATATTATAAGAAAGTTTATATCAAGGACATATTTATCAAGCAGGTTTCCATCAAGGGCACCACATTAGCCATAATCCCAACAATCTCTCCCTTTGGACTTGATGGAAACCACTGAGTGTTTGGAAACCGCTTGTAAAGACCAAGTATCCTCTCCCCTATTGACATCAAGGACAAAGGGTTGAACCAGGCATAATGAAATAATTCTATTTTAGATCTCACCATTGTAAGTATGTCCTGCTGATATTAATTGTAAAGTATGCATGATGACCATGCTCCCCCTTAGCATGTGTTGGACATTCTAAAGATACACAATAGAGTACAAGACTGTAGGGCTCAATATACATGATTTATCATATACCAATGACTCTATGCTCCCATGATTACATCAATCACCCAACATATTGGGCTTACATATTGGACCCAGTTACATCAATTACCAAAAGTAATGGGGGTTACATATATGACATGACTTGATCCCAGTAGCCCATACATTAGTGAATTTCACAGTGATTACAACATGGGTCTTTTCATGAACTTTACATGAAGAGGCATACATGAAATAAATAACCATAATAAGAATCTCAACAATGAAGTACCAATACCATGATAGTCATCAACAACCACCATGCACCATATATGAATCTACAACATAATCATGTGAAAACAAAATGAAAATCCTCATCAAGAAGAAATGTAAGGTAAGATAGTGTAACATCAATCTCTCCAATATCATTAACATGTGACCAAATATGCAATTCTTCCAAGCATCACCAAGCAACTTTAGTAGAAGCATAAGATTGTGCAATAAATTTGTGTCATCACTTCATCCCCTTGACCTCATGTCATCAAGGTTATCAATATCTCTCCATATATAGGAAGAGCCATAATCCACAAGAATAAATGTCAATCTCTTGAGACACAACACCATAGGTAGCATATTCATGCATCAACAACATATGTGCAAACAAAAAGTTCCTCCAATATCACAAATCATTAAGTAGCCTTAGAACTAGTTAGCAACATCATCAAACAACATCTTTAATGAACATAGCATATCTATATTCCTTATCAATATTTAACAACAACAAGAATAAGATACCATTATCAGCTTCTCCAAATTCGACTCAAGTAACATATAGTCATCATCCATGAATTTACCAAATGCAATCCAAGTATCCATGACATAGAGACAACATCATGCATTTTCAGATAACGGAATAATGTTATATCTAAGACTTTTGTGATCCATAATGTAGATAAATATCTTTTGGATTAATCACATCATTAGGAGTAGGTCAAAAATCCTAATTAGGAATAATACTAACGGCATCAATAATGAACTCATCATAGACACCATCATGCAATAAGGAGTACTCAAGAATACCATAATGGAAACAATGAATCATTAGAAGCATAGCAAACGCTGCCCTTAAATGTGTTACAACTCTTCACCATAAATTCTGATATTATATCCATCTCATTAATTAGCGAATTTGCTAAAGAGCCTTTTCAACAACAACAATAATATAAGTTTTTGCAACAAGTCATAAACTCATCATGAACCAATATCATTCTAAGCAGCATTTGGGCATCATTATCAAACTGCAACAAATCAATATTGGAACCAAAAAGCTAATAATGGACTGATGAAACATATGAGAAGATCCCCCTAAATTTGTGCCACTTTTTATACATCACAGAGAAGGATACACGATTGTCTAGATAAAAAACCTCATATACACGTGATTTCCTTTCAAAAAAATCATATACATAATAAAAAAATGTTGATTTTTATAGTCGCAACTCCTCCTAAACATGCCATGTCTGTTCTTGTTCACATTATCTTCATCAATGCAACATCAGTGATATAAAAATAATATCAACATATGAAATCATGATACATGCATACCTCCCCCTGAGATCATACACCATTGATCTTATGGACCTGATAGTCATCATTTTTTAGTCATGAGGTTATTTACCTCACATTCACTTATGCAATCATTGTTATATGTATGTTTTAAGGACTGCAGTAGGGACAATTTTCCCTCCTTCTCTGACTATTGTTCCTTCTTCCTCCAAATATTCTTGCAATTTATAATCACATGCTCGAATTTGTGGAACTTATCTCTACTTTTTCTTCCATTCAAAATGTTTTTCCTGCAATCAATGAACTTATTCCCAAATGAATTAAAAGAAAAATAATATCCATGAAACCATCCATTATTCCTAGTAATTGATCTTAACTTTAATCTGGGTGATTTCCTTTCATATGTGTGACTTGATTTAGTTTTCTTTTTAAAAACATTATGTTGTTTATTTTCATTACATTGTGAATTTGAAGCCATGTGGTTGTATCCAAAACCTATCTTGATTAGAGGAGAGCATTGTTCATTGATAATATTCTCTACTGATTCAAATGCATTTACCTATTTTTTGATCTTCTTGTAATCTTTCCTTAGAGTCATAACTTATTCTAAATTTTCACAATTCCTTTCCTTTTCCTGAAATTGTATTTCTAAGACTTATGTTCTTCTTTTGGATGCTACTAATTGAGATTTTACCAATTTCATTTCCTTTCCTTGACAATACTACTTTCTTTTGTTTTGAGTTCTTTGTTTGCATTCTTGAGTCTATCAATTTCCTTCAATGTTTTCATTAACTGATCTTCATTACAACTATATGATTCACTAGTTGATTGATATTCAAGATCCATAAGTATTTGATAACAAGTGTTAGAATATGAATCTGCATCTTCCCGATCATCAGACATGCTTTGACTATCTTCATTAGAATAAAAAAATTTGTTCGCAGAAAACTTATTTTTGGAAATTTTCTTGTCAACATCCTTTCCCTTTTATTCCTTATTATGATTTTTTTTATATGGACATTTGGATGCATAGTGACCTACTCTTCCCCAAGAAAAAAAATTAAAGGGAAGCTTACCTTTGAATTTACCAGTTCCCACTTGCAACTTTCTCACGAAATTCGCTTCCTCCTCATTTGAAATGTAGCTTGTATCTTTAGGATTTTTTTTTTCTTTCCCTTTTTATGTGGATTTAAAGGTTGATTCTCTAATACTTTATGTATCCCCTTTTCTCATCTCATAGGCTATCAAGATCCCATGGATTTGTTCGATGGTGAGATTCTTTAAATCCTACATTTCTTCAATGGAAGAGACTTTGGAATCGAAATTTGGGGTTGGTGATCTAAAAAACATTTCAACAACAACAATGTCCTTTATTTCATCAACAAGACCTTTCATTGTGTTAAAAATTTCATCTACTCTAAGTAAAAACCTTTCAATTCTTTCATCATTATGATTTTTAGGAGATTCATATTGAATTATATATGTTTGAAGTTTGACGTTTTTTCCCTTATAGTCACCTTCATAGCTTTGAACAAGCTTATCCCATATTTCCTTTGTGGTGCTCAACTGCATGACTTTCACAAACTCAAATTTATCCAAGCCTCCCAAGATAACATTTACGACCTTTGCATTGTTCTCATACCATTTATTTCTTGCATAATCTGTGTGAATGGAGGTTGGGTATTGATATCCACCTTCAACAATTTCCCATACATCAACTCCCAACAACTATAAATTTTCTCTAATTCTGACCTTCCAAAGCACAAAATTAGTTTCGTTAAACAAAATTTTTGGCTTTGTAGAAAAATGGGGGATGGGGGGGGAAGTGAATCAATATTTTTAATTCACTTTAATTTCCAATTCACATTCATAATTATATATGCTATTGTTCTTCATGCAACCTACATGTGTACGTGACTTTAGTGGATGCAAACCGCATATGTTCAAATTACATAATTTTTCAGAAATTCCATCAGATGTTTAGCTTAATCATCACATTATTAGTTCATTATCCATCTAGTATGAAGTAAAGAATAGATAAATCACAACACATAAGCAACACATTAACACATATGAACATTACGATTCTAGGGGGAAACCCTATGTGGGAGAAAATCACCGCTATTTTTGTTTACTTATTCTTTTTTATTATATAAATACAATATTCATTCCATCTTGTATTGGTGCAGACTCTCACCAGCACATAGGAACCCAACTGCAGGAGGCTACAACCTCCACTCATTCTCCAGCTCCTACTACAAGGGAGCTACATCCCCCAGATCTCATTTATCAACTCCTACCATAAGGGAGATCTTACGCCCTCAGTAAAGGCTGCAACCTTAAACCCCTTGTGGACCATGTTTCAGAATATTTCACACTAGATCCAAATATCAATCAATAATCAAAACATGTAGGCCACCTTTCATCAAAATTTCCCATTGGAACCACATCAACAGCAAGCCCAAACCAAACTGAATTATGAAACTTAAATACAATCATTGAATCACTGTAAACCAATTGAATCAATGTAACACAATTCCACTGAATATTGAATAAAACCGATCACCAAAATGAATCTCAACCAACCACTTCAACCAGATCAAATCAATGCACCATATAGTAACATTGTTACACATAAATCAATCAACCAATAACTGATTAAACACACAGTCATCACTGAAACAATGTGTAGTCGTTGAAAACTTTGAATACATGAACTCCATAATATATATGTGATTGCTATGAAGAAAACATACGCATATACATGTTTCCTGTACATACTACCTACATACATATCTCAACTCAGAAAATACTGAAAATCTGAGTCTTTGAGAAATGAATCAACTATTAGTCACTAGAGTAAATCAATCACTGAACCATATCAGACCAACACTGTCAATACTTTCATGCCATGCCAAGTCAAATTACCACTCAATAACTAATCATCAACACATTGATATATTTTGATTAAGAAGTCATTGACGAACAACAAGAGATAAAACAAACTTCATCAAATGTCATCATCAAGCAACAATTCAAACCCTAAAAAAGTTCAACTTATAACGTATACACAACTGTATTCAACCATATCTACATATATACACACTTATCATGCATAAAAATAATGTATATTTCAACATACTGAATACCAATACCCAAATTAGGCAGTATTCTAAACAAAATTCTTCAGAATATATACACAACTACTATGAAGCTCATCAACGTATGTATGCAACAATTCAGAGGCAGACCTACGTACAAATCTTAAATTACTAAATCAAACCTTCACTGCAAACACAACTCACATTCCACATAATTCATTGTCAAAAATAAATATTTCTAAAACCATATTCAGATCATAACATTACTATAACCACAACCCTTGAATTGTTAGATACATAAACATTTGCAACAAACAAATCAATCAAGCATATATTTCAACATATCTTCAGATCTTTTAGATTTTAGTCTTATCCTTGTTCCTTGGTGCACACCTGTTCTAGACCAGATTACATATGAATAAACCATTCCATTGCACACACAACACCTTGATCTCCATCTTCTTATATATATATTTTCCTTATCCAATACCACAGGAAAATCATTTGGCAAAGTTGATGGTATTCATTGATGGGATCAAATAGACATTGTCGACACAATTACTATGGGAAATTACCATGGTAATGACCCCTGGTATCCATTTTTACATGGGTCAGATTATGTACATGACTTTTGTTAATAGGACTTGTGTTGCACAGTAATTTTTCACCCTTCTCACTTCTCGTCCCTGATCCTGAAGTGCCCTGTGACAGATCCTGTGCATTATATCCATTTTGGAAAAACACATAAATACATCCTCTAAAGACTCAAAGAAAGTTGCTTTAAAATATCACTCTAGAAACTTAGTCAAAACCCTAATTTTTGGGGTCAACGTGCTTCTTTAGTGGTATAACCGTGCTGATGGCAGGTTAACAGTTTTGGCCTTGCACTGTCAGCACCTTTTTTTCTGGGAAAACCGCATTGAATCCTTTTTGGAATATTTCCTCAAATGGAGGAGAAGCTTCGACCTTTAGAAGTTCCAGGGTGGCGAGATGGTTGTTATTCGGTGGTGATAGGGTCGAGCTCTCTTATTTTAGACCTTTGATCTTATCAATGGTGGTTTATGCCTTGGAAAGTGGGCCTTCCTCCTTCTTTCATTGGCTCCCAACCTCTTCTCCCTTCTTATAAATTGATCCTCATCCTTCCACTACTGGTTGGTCATTGTTGGGTTGGTCTAATCATTAATTTTCCTTACACCCCTATATTGTGATAACGCCTAAGCTATCCGAGAGAAGGAGTGTTTTATGAGCTTCGATGAAGGACTCATACATCACCAAAGGGAGGACTCCAACATCAATTCC
The DNA here is from genome assembly GCA_034641835.2 of Pinus albicaulis. Lineage (NCBI taxonomy): Eukaryota > Viridiplantae > Streptophyta > Pinopsida > Pinales > Pinaceae > Pinus > Pinus albicaulis. The sequence goes on along the minus strand of CM076574.1, from coordinate 78,692,117 downwards.
ATGTTTGTAAGATCTATCTTTCATATTTATTAACAAAACATCTGGTGTTTGCTTTCTATATTTGTCTAATAATTACCGCAAATATTATAATGTTCCTTGATTTGTTATATAGCTGATATTCAATATATGTTTTGTATTGGATTACATTTGATGTTGTCTCTTGATCTCCTGCAGGTAATCATATGCCACTAGTAGCGAGGAGTGAGCCTGAGGGACTGTGGATTGAGGGAATCATCAAAGGATTCGAGCATAGCATTAGGAAGAGGTAGACATATTCCCTTTCTCACCTTGTTTTCGATATTAGCTAAGAAATCTTGCATTAGATAGTCTCTTAATTTTTTAGACCCACTCTAGGGCTAGAGAGATCACCTCTATCCGCAAAGGGGATTTATCTTCACAATAGAATTGGCGACTCCACAAGGGAGCTTTAGCCTCTTTGCTTTCCCTTTCTTAAGTTGATTTCTAATCATTTTGACTGATCATCGAGATCTAAGTCTACTTGGGTCTCTATAGGTCTGTATAGGATTTGATAGTTATTTCAGTGTGTCAGTTCTGGTTTTGGTGTGAAATTGTTTTTTATTTTTCCTTGTTTTTAGCGCTCGGCGCATTTTCTGCCCTTACAATAGCGCTAACAGTGTTGTTTTATACAAATTATTTGTTTTGATTCACCTTTCAACATTGTTCTATTCATCACAGACGCACTGATCCTAGGGTTAGGAAAAAGTTAGGGTTTCCCACTATCTTCCCAGTGTGTCTTGACCCCTGAGAAAGTATCTTGATTCTGAATGACCTCTTACTCTTGTATTTGTTTTGTTTGTGTTGTTTGAATGGTTTTTTTTTTCTATTTGAATTTCTTGTGGTTAGAGTGAATTTTAAACATTCCTTGGGTTTGGGTTTTCTAGTCAATTTCTCTTCGCTTGTCATTTGTGTTTATCGTCAGAGAGTTCATAGGCTCTGATTTAAAGTTCTATTCCAGTCAGTTCAAAAATCATCACACATTGCTTCTGGCTTGTTTTTAAGTTGTTTTCATTTGCGCTCGTCATCACTGCACTTAGAGATCACCTTCAATTAAGTGTCAAACACAAGATAGTGATCGTTTGACTCGCAAGTTTGGAAGGGCGTTTATTATTTACTTCCCGAATTCAAGAGTAAATTGAAAGTGATTTTTGTCTTGAAGTTTGGAGTTTATTTTTTCATTTTGAAAAAGACTGAAAGTGATTTTCATTCGTACATTTTTTGAAGCGATCTTATTTTCCATTCGATAGAAAGAAAAGTGAAAAAAATTCTTTTTCATTTCTTCGTTAATTTAGTTGATTTTACTATAGTTCACTGATTGCATTTGAATTTTGAGCTTTCAAAGTAAAAGAAAAACATAAATTTTTATGCATCTTAGTGAAAAGAGAAACAATTTCATTTTTCAATAAGTTTTCATTTTGGGGAATAGTGTAAGTGAATTCAATCTTTAAAAGTGGCATTTCAGTAGCTTTGCACTATTTGGAGGGGCATCATTGTTAGTTGCATCACTTTCACTCTTGTTTGCATTTATTCCCTCACTAGTTTAGAATTCATCAAAATGGAAAAGATCTCTTTTAGCATTTAGTTGCATTACAGGTTTCAGGAAACATCGATATTGAGCTTAAAACTGAGACTTAACTGAAGATCAACTTAAAATTTTATTCAATTAACCTTAAGGAGCATTTGAAATTAATGAAAAAATTTAGAGGTCTAGGTTAGAGATGTGTCCCGACGTCATTAAACGTAGGATTTATCGCTAACAGTCTATGTTACATTTTGGAGGTTAAACCTCGTCCCACATATGGAAGTATATAGGACTATGCTCCACATATGAAAAGTATAAGGGTACGCTCTCATCATAGGGTTACACATTAGAAAACACTACTAAGAACTGGAATCCCACGTACTGTCAAGTATATATGGGGAGAAACCACTAGGTTGCAAACATGACATATCTAACCGAGTTGACTTCGTTGTAGACGTGATATACCGAACACAACATTCGGGAAGATTGGATGTAGTACGTTAAGTCCTTAGTAATTTTTTCTATCATTTATCACCAAGGTGTATATTGCAGTTCACAGATACTTGGTAATACTTTATGCCTAGTTCACCCTTTTTCTTTTTTCTTTTTTAATTTCTAAAATCAACTTCCTGGGATAACATCTCACGTATGTAGTTCTTCGGCCTCATCTTTGCCTAGTTAATTGTAAATTTTTAATTTCTCAAAATTGATTCACCTTTTCTCTCTTTGATCTTGCCTTAAAGGTCATTGTGGCTTAATCGCCATATTCACCTCCTTCCTCTTGTGAAGGATCTCAAGACCCTCCTCTTGAGGTCCCCCAATTTCCAGTTGGACCCCTTAAAGCTCAAGGCATTGAAATTGGAATTTTGATAAGTGTACAACCTATTTCGTCGTGTCCACTACCTAATTATTTCTTTCATCGTCATCTGAGGATCCTAAGCCGGAAAGTCTCGAACCGTCTGCACAGTTTATGGTCTTTCCTCCAAATCTGCTCTTCAATCCAATAATGGTCTCGCCTCAACAGGCTTATAGTCCTTTTGACAAACCTGGTGTTCCGCTTGCTACTTCTCTAGTACCAGCTCGTACTACTGCTTGTCATTTTTTTCCTCCTGAAATCGCATCTAATGTTGATGACATTCCAGTCACGAGTGCCCCTCAGAACACTTTACAGGAAACCACTAAAACTCACATTCCAGAAGAAATCTCATCCATGTTTCCTCCTTAAGGCTATCCTTGCACCATGACTCCTCAAGATACCGGAAGTGGGACAGGAATACCCTCTAGTCAAGTCATATATTCACTTCCGCATGGGTATACCTATCTTGAAAGCCTTGTTTTAGGAGCTTCTGGAGTGAAATATTTATTTCTGGATCCCATTTGTTCAACAGGAATTCCCCTATATTATGGCCCATTCATTTCAAATATGGCTACCATATCTCAACCTGTTGTTTGACCTACAGTGACTATAGGTAAAATGACCATTTCAATAGGATCTACTACCCCTTGTCATTATCTACTATTCTGAGGTTCCACCATTGAGTTTAAAATCTATGGTTTCGTCCGTGCCTAGGGGGAAGTCCAATCCTCTTTACACACTTCCCCTTTTGAGTGGGGGGCATCTGAACTCTGGACCTGTTTCGAGGGCGAGACAACCTAATTCTAGTTTAGGTGGAACATTTCTTTCATAGCCGACAAGCACTGTCGTAGGAACTACTCCATTGAGTGGTAAACCTAATTCAACTGCATTTGTCTATCAACAGTCCCACGTTCATTATTCTCAGGTTCATCAACCCCATATCCAACAACTGAACATAAAATATCCGTAATTTCAGCAACCCAACATACCTCATCAATATGTTCAACAGCCGAATATGCAATATCAATATGTTCCTTGACCAAACATCTCGCAAAAATACGTCCAACAACCCCAAAATCTAGTGGGTTTTATTGTGACTAACCCTCAGTTTTTTCCTTACACCCAAACTGGTCTAAATATCCCTTTGGGTCAACCTAGTGCTCACCCCAATCAGCCTGGTGTCCAATACCATCAAATTCCTCAAGGTCAGTACCAGCAACCCCAATTGGGGCCTCACCCTGGTACTCATCAAAGGATTCAAGCATATCATCAGGAAGAGGTAGGCATCTTCCCTTTATCATATTTTTTTGGAAATTAGCTAAGAAATCTTGCATTATATAGTCTCTTAAGTTTTTAGACCCACTCTAGGGCTAGAGAGATTACCTCTATCCGTGGAGGGGATTTATCTTCACAATAGAATTGGTGACTCCACTGGGGAGATTTGGCCTCTTTGCCTTCCCTTTCGCAGGTTGATTTCTGATCATTTTGACCGATCATCGAGATCTAAGTCTGCTTGGGTCTCTATAGGTCTGTATAGGATTTGATAGTTATTTCAGTGTGTCAGGTCTGGTTTTGGTATGAAATTATTTTTTATTTTTCCTTGTTTTTAGCGCTCAACGTGTTTTCTTCCCTTACAATAGCGCTAACAGTGTTGTTTTATACAAATTATTTGCATTGATTCGCCTTTCAACATTGTTATGTCCATCACAGACGCATTGATCCTAGGGCTAGGAAATAGTGAGGGCTTCCCCCTATCTTCCAAGTGTGTCTTGACCCATGAGAAAGTCTGTTGAGTCTGAATGACCTCTTACTATTGTACTTGGTGTGTTTGTGTTGTTTTAATGGTTGGTTTTGTCTCTATGAATTTCTTATGGTTAGAGTGAAGTTTAAACATTCCTTAGGATTTCTAGTCAATTTCTCTTTGCTTGTCACTTGTGTTTATCGTCAGAGAGTTCATAGGCTATGCTTTAGAGTTTTCAAACATCGTCGCACATCGCTTCTGGCTTATTTTGAAGTTGTTTTCATTTGCGCTCGTCATTACCGCACTTAGATATCACCTTGAATTAAGTGTCAAACACAATATAGTGATCGTTTGACTCGCAAGTTTGGAAAGGCGTGTATTATTTAGTTCGCGAATTCAAAAGAGTAAATTGAGACTGATTTTCATATTGAATTTTGGATTTTATTTGTCCGTTTTGAAAAAGAGTGAAATTAATTTTCATTCTTACATTTTTTGAAGCGATCTTGTTTTCCATTCGATAGAAAGAAAAGTAAAAAAAAAAATATTTTGCATTTTTTTGTTTGTTTGGTTGATTTTACTTTATTTCACTGATTACATTTGCATTTTGAGCTTTCAAAGCAAAAGAAAAACATAAATTTTTATGCATCTTAGTGAAAAGAGAAAAAATTTCATTTTTCAATAAGTTTTCATTTTGGGGAATAGTGCAAGTGAATTCGATCTTTAAAAGCAGCATTCCAGTAGCTTTGAACTAGTTGGAGGGGCATCATTGTTTGTTGCATCACTTGCACTATTGTTTGCATTTATTCCCTCATTAGTTTAGAATTCATTGAAATGAAAAAGATCTCTTTTAGCATTTAGATGCATTATAGGGTTCAGGTGACATTGATATTGAGCCTTAAACTGAGACTTAACTGAAGATCAACTTTAAAATTTTATTCAATTAACCTTAAGGAGCATTTGAAATTAATGAAAACATTTAGAGGTCTAGGCTAGAGATGTGTTCCGGCATCATTAAACCTAGGAGTCATCGCTAACAGTCTGTGTTACATTCTAGAGATGAAACCTCGTCCCACATATGAAATTATATAGGACTATGCTCCACGTATGAAAAGTATAAGGGTATGCTCTCATCATACGGTTACACATGTGACATTAGACAACACTACTATGAACTAGACTCCCACGTATCGTTGAGTATATATAGGGAGACACCACTAGGTTGCAAGCCTTCCATAGGTAATTGAGTTGACCTCCTTGTAGAAGTGATACACTGAACACAACATTCGAGGAGATTGGATGTAGTACGTTAAGTCCTTGGTAATTTTTTCTATCATTTATCACCAAGGTATATATTGCAGTTCACAAATACCTTTTAATCCTTTATGCCTAGTTCACCCTTTTTGATTTTTTTTTGTTTAATTTCTAAAATCAACTTCCCGCAATAACATCTCACATGTTTAGTTCTTCAAACTCATCTTTGCTTGGTTAATTGTAAATTTTAAATTTCCCAAAATTCATTCACCTTTTCTCTCTTTGATCTTGCCTTAAAGGTCATCATGGCTTAATCTTCGGATTCGCCTCCTTCCTCTTGTGAAGGATGTCAAGACCCTCCTCCTGAGGTCCCCCAGTTTCCAGTTGGACCCCTTAAATCTCAAGGTGTTGAACTTGGAATTTTCATAAGTGTACAACCTATTTCATCGCGTCCACCACCTAATGATTTTATTTAATCGTCATCTGAGGATCCTGAGCTGGAAAGTCTCGAACCATCTACATAGTTTATGGTCTTTCCTCCAAATCCACTCTTCAATCCAATAATGGTCTCACCTCAACAAGCTTATATTCCTTTTGAAAAACCCAACATTCCCCTTGTTTCTTCTCTAGTACCATCTCGCACTACTGCTCATCAGTTGTTTCCTCCTGAAATGGCATCTAACATTAATGATATTCCAGTCGTGAGTGCCCCTCATAGCACTTTACAGGAAACCACTACAACTCACATTCCAGAAGACATCTCATCCATGTTTCCTCCTTAAGGCTTTCCTTATGTCACCACTCCTCTAGATACCGGAAGTGGGACGGGTATACCCTCTAGTCAAGTCACATCTTCACTTTCGCATGGGTATACCTATCTTGAAAGCCTTGTTTTAGGAGCTTCTGGAGTGACATATTTATTTCCAGATCCTGTTTGTTCAACTGGCATTCCCCCATATTCTGGCCCATTCGTTTCGAATATGGCTTCCATATCTCAACATGTTGTTCGACCTATAGTGACTATAGGTCAAATGACTGTTTCAATAGGATCTACTACCCCCTTTTTGTTATCTATGATTATTGAGATTCCACCATTGAGTGTAAAATCTAAGGTTTCTTCCGTGCCTAGGGGGAAATCCAATCCTCTTTAAACACTTCCCCTTTCGAGTGGGGGGCATCTGATCTCTAGACCCCTTTTGGGGGCGAGACAATTTAATGCTACTCTAGGTGGAAAATTTCTTTCATAGACGACAAACAATATCGTAGGAACTGCTCCATTGAGTGGTCAACCTACTTCAGCTGCATTTGTCTATCAACAGTCCCACGTTCAGTATTCTCAGGTTTAGCAACCCCATCTCCAACAACTGAACATACAATATCCACACTTTCAGCAACCCAACATACCTCATCAATATTTTCAACAACCAAATATGTAATGTCAATATGTTCCTTGACCAAAAGTCTTGCAGAAATACGTCCAACATCCCCAACATCCAATGGGTAATGTTGTAACTAACCCTCAGTTTGGCCCTTACACCAAAACTGGTCTAAATATCCCTTTGGTTCAACCTGGTGCTCACCCCCATCAACTTGGTGTCCAATACCAGCAAATTCCTCAGGGTCAGTACCAGCAACCCCAACTGGGGCCTCACCCTAGTATTCAATATCAGTAGATCCCTCAGTACCAACCGATCCAACCAAGACCCCAAGTTGGACCTCATGTTCAGCAAGGACCTCAGACTGGACCATATGTCTAGTAGGAACCACAATTTCACTCCCATCAAGGGCCTCATCAACAGCCCCAGCAGGGTCCATACGCTCAGAAAAAACTGCAACAAAGTCCTTATCAACCATGGGGGTAGTATGCATATCCATATCAAAATCCACCCTATTAGGGGAATAATCTATATCAACTAGGTTGGAACCATCAGATGGGTAACTTCCAATGAACATTTTCTCCTCACCATCCTCCCTTGCCATTTTTGGCTACGTTGGAACTGTCAAATGTGTTTAAGCTCATAAATGACCCCATCGAACATATGTTCCATTGGCCAACAGTTCCAACCAGGATTCCAGGAGATTGCCCAAAGTTTGAAGGTAATTCTAGGAAAGACCCCTAAGACCGTGTCATGACATACCACTTATGGTGCTCTTCCAATTCTTGGGTTGACAATTCAATTCATCTACATCTTTTCCAGTGCACTCTCACTAGTGTCACGGCTAAATGATATATTGAACTCCCTCGAGGTGTTTTCTTCAATTTTAACACCTTGGTCGTGGCCTTCCAAACTCACTTCCAGTTACCTGTCCAGTATGAAACCAACACCCACCTTCTTACATCATTGTAACAGACAAATGCAATCCATATTTCAGATCACATCCATGAATGGAGGTACAAATGTCACCTCATGAAATTTGAGATCCTTGATCAGTTGTTAACTGAATGGTTCACGAAATATTTTGTTCCCCAAATTGCAAAATATATTTCCATGGGTGGTTGCGTGACGGAAGAGGAAGTCATTTACCGCGCTCAATATCTACATTTTTTTTATTCCAAATCTGGAACTCTATATGAGATCCTGCCTGACGCACCATAACCTCCAACTGATCCAATATCGTATGAACCTCCTCCTATGCCTCCTGTTGATGGCATTATTGGGTCAGTGGCCCATGCTGATAGTAGTGCACCCAAGTCTTCTTCGAAGTCTAAGTCCACCACTGCCACTCCACCCTCCAAATATTCAAATAACCAAAATAATCCTAGTACAACCTCTAAGGTAAATGTTGTCTAATCTACCACAACAAAAAAATATTCAAAAGGTAAGAAAAATGGAAAAGGTAAATCCAAATCCGATAACCCTAAACATGATTCGAATAAGTCATCTCCTGACGACACTTTCAAATGCAAGCCTAAATATTCTTGTTTGATATGTGATGACGACCATTACACCAATGATTTTCCTCGGTGTGCCTAAGTTTCCCGTCTCTTGAAGGGTCTGCCCAGGACTCTGACTGCCTTGAAAGAACCATTCCCATCCCAACAAACGCAAATGGTATATTAACCCCAATCATCCGGAAGCTCCCAAGTTTTTATGGTTGCAACAAAACCTATTTATGTTGCCACATGATCGAAATATTACCTGAATCCATGGAAAGCTCCTATGGAATAGGATGCCACAGATAATCCTTCCTCTTCCATACCTCTTAGTTCTAGTCCTATCTAGATTGAGAGACCTAGTAGTGATTCCATAATCTGACCACCTCCAAAAGATGTTCTTCAGAAATCTTCTTACAATCTGAATGCACGAGCTTCTCAACACTATAACATTGTAGAGGATTTAGCTCAGGTGCCTTCAGAGGTGTCAGAATTGGAATTCCTTCAGTCGTGTCCATCAGAATGGAAGGCATTATTATCTACCATAGGAGGCATTGATCCGATGGATTCCAACCTCATTACTCTCGATCTTGAGAACTTTGTTCCTTTTCTCCCATCTCATGTATCTTTCCTAATTCAAGTTACCGTGATGGGGAAAACCATTCATAGGATTTTTGTTGATGAAGGTGCTTCGACTTGCATGATGTTATCACTTGCTAGAAATCCATTGGCTCTCCTTAGTTGATTCTGCCCCTTAACACTTTGGAATCTTTCGATAGCATAGGTTCTCGGTCGTAATATATTCTCAAAGCTTTTCCCATCCTCTTGGAGGGAAAGACAGTGAACCTGGAAGTGGAGGTGGTGGATTCCAACCTAGATTATAAACTTCTTCTTGGATGTAGTTGGACCCATGCAATGGTTTGCGTGGTCTCCACCCTATTATGTGTTCTCCGCTTTCCTCATCAAGGGAGGATTGCAACCGTCAATCAACTCGCTTTCTTCTCCTCTGATTCTTCAACAAGAAACATTCCATATGTTGGGAATACCTCTACCCCCTATGAGAACGTTGGGCCAGGGATTTTTAAGGACTCGTCCCTTATGGGAAATTTTCCACTCCCACCTCCTAATGTCACCACTATCAACATAATATCATCTGGTCATGATCCATGGATTGTTCCTAGTCCCGACCATATTGAAATATTTGGTGGCGTTATGCCTCTCAGTCCTGCAGAACAAGTGTATAAGAGCATTCTTCTGGCTTCTGAGGATGTTTCTGAAACCAACGACAAAGTAGTTTCATCTCTCGACACTTATACTTAGTCTCACCGGTTTGGTTTTTGGGATTCTGATGATCCCTTGAAAGAGAAACGTCATGGGATGATGGTCATCATCATTCCTCATTTATCCCAAGCCTCAAAGAGATCTCCACCTGTCTTGAATATCATGTTTCATTTGAATCGACCAACCCACTTCAGAGTCCCATCTTTATTCATGAAGTGTTGTTTGAAGGAAACATGGGGAATATTTCTGCTACCATTCCGATTGAAATATCTATTCAATCAAGGCTTGTCCAGAATGTCTATTTCCGAGCTTCTTGTTCTCCCAATGATCTCAAGATTTACACTGCTTTCTTCCAAAAGTGTGACCCACCCACTCCCTTCGACCATGTTCTTTCCATTTGGTAATTTTCCCAAAAAGGAATTATTTCCAGGATTCGTAACCCTTACTCGACCAGGGGGTATGGACACTTTATCGTTGCTATGAATTTTATCACAAAATTGGCTGAGGTAATGCTCAAAAACAATATCAACAGTAGAACTGTGGGTTTATTTTTGTTAATCATGATGGAAATCAGTCATCTGAGTTCATTGAACTCTATCTGAAGAAGTATTATGCTTGATCACAAGTGTGGTACCTTGTACATTAGTGTGTTATTCATTAGTGTGCCTTTTAGATTTTTGGTGTGATTTTTTGCTTCGCAGACATGTTTTCTCTACTTAGCTAGTGTTCCACTTGGTTTGTAGATGTCGTCAAACCGTTATATCAGTTTCGTTGATGGTACTTTGAGCTTAACTTCTGCACCATGGGCACTTTTTTCCCCTATGGCAAGGCTGTAAATCTACAAGGTATTTGTTTGGGTCGAACAACTAATAATATTGCGAATATAGTGTGGTCATAGAACTATTATCGAATTCAATCGATCTCAGTATAAGATATTTGATTGTCAATTTATACTCAAAACTCATTATGTTGCAATTAAATGGTCATTATACAATTAGAAACCCCAATATTATGCACATGTATTTATGTGTTCTATTATTGGAAAGACATTTTGATTACATTACATATCAACACATTCCAAGAAATTTGAATACATTAACGGATACATTAGAAAACTATGTATTAGATAGACATCTGCGTTACATGTAAAAAACTAATACATCACCATGATACATGAACACTTAGTAGCTGTAGAAACATGCATATGTATATATGTATATATCGAGTCTAGAATGTGGGTTACATCAAAATATCAAAAAATATTTGTTCCGTGACACAAATGGATTTGTGAGCCTACATCAATACAAAATGTAAAATAAATGTTGTCAACCCCCCACATGGTGCTCGTGATAGCATGTGACTGCTCAAATAACTCTCCAGAGTAAATGGTGCACTCGGCATGGGACTCCCACAATATGCCTCTGATAGTGCATGGGGATGTTGTCAAAATTTTCGTACTCTAGTATGCCTCTAGTTAGGCCTGCCAGGTTACGCTCCACCTCCGCTAGTGGGTCTGTCCCCTCCTCATAGGGAGCATCCTCGATTTGGAAAGCTACTCTCCTCGCAATCAAGGGCATACCAGGTGGTCTCTCAGGCCCAACATCTGTAAAAACATCATAATTTTAAGTCTCAAAATACATAAACAAAAACATCAAAAAGTAAAAAATTATAAAAAACAATTTTTACTTGCATCAGACCACTGTTCGCCTGGCGAAAGAGGTAGATCTAGGTATGCTCTGAAATCAGTGCCCTCATATGCATAGTCTTCAACCACGATCAAATGGCGATGCAACCAGCTGAAAAATGTTGTGGGAGAATGCATTTTTTAGCCGCCTTCCTGATGGGGCATGATTTTGCACCACCTCAGCAACTTCGGGTCCCTCGCGGCTGGATCATAAACCTCTAACCATTGATACTAAAATAGAGGCACCCTCTCCAAAAAGAAGGCGACTAAGATGAAACCATACTTGAATTTTTTCAGCATATTTTTCTTGCACTTGGTTATTTGGCTCTTCATATTGGCCAACAACCCCTCACACTAGTTAAACATAGTGGGAGCCAGATAATCCACCGCATACTGGAAATGAGACTTCATTGCCTCATGTAATGCCTAAGGTCCGACTACTCGGGCCATGCAATGTAATATTGTACGCAAGGGTAAATATGTGATTGACGATATTTATAGCTTTCCACTCTAAGTTTTTTTGGCCCCTGGACAATGTCTTTGGATGAGCATGCTAGTTCTCTCCCCTCGAGTGTGATTCCCAGAGAGTTGGATTCTCTCCCCTCTCCTGGAAAACCCTGTAATGAAGTATATGTCCATCATATCTATCTCAATTTATTGATCCCAAATTATTAAAATTTGGCAATCCACGTCCCATAAACCATTCAAATACTCAAGTAGCTCCAACTGAGCTCTCAACCCTTAATTTTGGAAGAATTTTAGCAATCCAAAATTCCTCAATGCATTTTCTCAATTTGGATCTTGGAGAGCTTCGTGGTCTTCCACCTCATCGCCTCTTTCCTTCCATCTGATCACCATCTTCACTGGAAACACTTGCAAAACGTGTTCAATTAACATTTTAGGAGCTTTCATTAGAGTAGTTTTGGAAATAAACCATTGAAAATTGGAGAATTCCTTATTTTAAATTCTTTCCCACAATGAGCATGACTATAAAATTTGTAAGGTTCTGATGGCGCGGTCGCCTTTCGGGCTAAGAGCGACCAACTCGGATCTGCGTTGATCACCAGCAAAAATGAAATGTGAAATTCCCCCTGGCCACCACCCCCCCCCCCCCTTCTCCAATCACAAAATTCCTAAGATAAACTACTTAAGAATGGAATTAAAATGAAGAGGAAAGTTTGGGCTCTTACCTGAAGCAGACTGATTGTCAAACGCTGTCTTGGATCAGCTGCACCACTGATCTAAAATTCAAAGGAGAAAGGGGAAAAATGCACTTTCACAATTTACTCCAAATAGAATGGTTAAAATGATTTACATTTTGTCTATTTATAGTTTTTGAAGATATTTTAGCCATTATTTTATTATTTTTCCTCAATATCAGTGATGTTTGCCATTTTTTTTGTGCAACAATAGGATTCCTTAGACTGACGGTGATTATTTCCGATGCAACAAGTTTTATTTTATCTCTTTTTAGGACTTAGTAAAAATAAATGAAAAAGGAACCTCCTTGGAGTCATCTTTTAGCTCTTTTTTGATTCTCAAACAATGAAAATATTGTTGAGTACTTGTCTTTTCAAACTCGTTAAATTAAATGAATTTATGTGGTCTCAGTATCAGTTTAACCCTTTTTTGGGCTAAGATTAACTATTTACAAAAAATGAATACGTTGATCGAACATGGTCAAGAGGCTCTCTCGAATATTATTTTCTACCTTTTTGGATCCGGGAGATGATTTACGAAAAGGGACATGATGGAGTTTTCTTTTCTGTTTCTTTTTCAAACTCCCTAAACATGAAAAAGACACCGAGTTACTCTTTCTTTGGACTCGTTAAATATTAAACGGTGAAAGTCTTGTCACCATGAAGAGATTTAGTTCCTCCTTCCTAGGGCTCGTTAAAATTACTAGGATGGATTCATTCGAAGAATGAATTTACATGCTTAGCATATGCTATCCTCTTCACGTTGGCTATCAAAAATAAAGAGGTACTCGTTAGAAATAACAGGGGAAAAATTGAAAGTGGAACATCTTGTGTGTTTTGGGCAGCTTGTCGCTCTTGAACATGACACTCATCTGCAGTTCGTGTTGGGTTGGAGATATCCTTCATTCGTCATTTTTCCTCGGTGGGTTTGGGAAATCCATTTTCCTTTTATTCAATCACCATTTTTTTCATCATGGCCTGTCATCCCATTTGAGTCAAATGCTGCCACACTCTGGTGTCATGTCATAGATATGTTCAAGAGAAGTCACTTTTTTCAAAGTCAAACATCCTTTGCTTTTTTGACCTTCTCTGTTACAGTCTTGTGTCACTCCTATCATCTTGAGATATATGTTATTTTGTGTCGATGATGTGGGAATCATTATGACCCTCCTTCGACGAATCACTTCCTGTTGACCTCAGCACATTATCTAGGAAGATGATTTAGGAACTCCCTTTTTCAGTACCTTGGAGCTTGCATGCCTCAATGGCAAGTTCTTTGTGTTCGAAGACATGTTTACATCATTGGCCTTTGATCGAATGATTATGCAAGTGTTCGACTTAAATACCTTTATTCACACTTTTAAATTGTGATGTTGTACCTTGAGGACCATCATCATCATTGGTGGTTTCTCTCGTGTATGTTAACGGTTTTAATCATTGACTGGTAATCAGGTGGTTTCTACCATGTTCGACATCAACACATTTATTTACATGGCTAGATTCGTATATTGGGTAGATTGAGATCGCAATGAAGACCCTGGATTACATCTGATTTTATCTAGGTTACGTGGAGTTATTGAGTATTCATGATTCTACACATGATCCTATCTATACGGATGGTTGCGTCCATTCTGTGGGTCTATTTCTAATGTCTATTTAGACGGATGGTTGCGACCATGCCGTGGGTTCATGTGTTATTTAGTGCCTAGTGCAGAGATATGTTATTAGGGATATTTATAGTAGATATGTCATATATTGTATTGTGTTTGATTTGGCAGGTTTCCTGGCGATATTCCGAGTTCTTTTTCCTTAGTTCGTAAAGAATTTCACCCATCACTCCCCATTCTGCCTTCATGCTTTATGGGGCATCTATTACACAGTAATTTTTCACTTTGCTCACTTCCCGCCACTGATCCTGAAGTGCCCTGTGACAAATCAAGTGCAGTATATCCACTTTGGAAAAATACATAAAGACATCCTCCAAATACTCAAAGAAAGCTGTCTTGAAAGATCACTGGATAAAATTAGTCAAAACCCTAATTTTTTGGGTCAACACACTTCTCTAGTGGATTGCCCGTGCTGATGGCAGGTTGACAGTTCTGGCCTTGCACTGTCAGTGCCCTTTTTTCTGGGAAAACTATGCTAAACCCTTTCTGGCAGTATTTCCTCATATGGAGGAGAAGCTTTGACCTCTAGAAGTTCAAGGGCGATGATCTCTCTGATTTTAGAGCTTTGATCTTATCAATGGGGGTCTATCCCTTGGAAAGTGAGCCTTCCTCCTTATTTCACGAGCTCCCAAACTCTTCTCCCTTCCTATAAATTGATCCCCATCCTTCCACTACTGGTTGGTCATTGTTGGGTTGGCCTGATCATTCATTTTCCTTGCACCCCTATATTGTGATAATGTTTAAGCTATCCGGGAGAAGGAGTGCTTTAAGAGCTTTGGTGAAGGACTAAAACATCACCAAAGAGAGGCCTCCAACATCAAGGCCACAGTTGTAAGCTCTCTCTTTCATATTTATTAATAAAACATCTGGTGTTTTCTTTCTATATTTTTCTAATCATTTGCACAAATAGTCTAATGTTCCCTGATATGTTAGATAGCCCATATTCAATATATGTTTTTTATTGGATTACGTTTGTTGTTGTCTCTTGATCTCCTGTAGGTAATCGTACACCACTAGTAGCGAGGAGCGAGCCAGAGGGACTGTGGATCAAAGCCATCATCAAAGGATTAGAGCATAACATCAGGAAGAGGTAGGCCTATTCCCTTTCTCACCTTATTTTTTATATTATCTAAGAAATCTTGCATTAGATAGTCTCTTAAGTTGCTAGACCCACTCTAGGGCTAGAGAGATCCCCTCTATCCGCAGAGAGGATTTATCATCACAAAAAAATTAACAACTCCACTAGAGAGCTTTAGCCTCTTTGCCTTCCCTTTCCCAGGTTGATTTCTGATCAGTTTGACCAATCATCGAGATCTAAGTCTTCTTGGGTCTCTATAGGTCTGTATAGGATTTGATGGCTATTTCAGTGTGCCAGGTCTGGTTTTGGTGTGAAATTATTTTTTATTTTTCCTTGTTTTTAGCACTCATCACATTTTCTGCCCTTATAGTAGTGCTGACAGTGGTTTTATACAAAGGAGCCGCGATGATTCACCTTTTAGCAGATTACATAATGGGAGGCTTAATTCCATATTTCCACTCTATTTGGTAAAGCTTTAGGCCTCATCATCAACAAAAACAAATATGAAATACTTTCCAATGTTGAAACCTCGAAGGACATTATTTGGACTACAACCAAGTTTGAGATCAAAATCCATCCATTGTTAGAGGGATTAAAATACTTGGGCTTCTTTCTAAAACCCTCCAAATATCAAGTTCTCGACTCGTCTTGGCTAATTAAAAATTTTGAAAACATATTGTCTGCATGGGACCACAAATGGCTCACACTTGGATGCAGGGTCACACTGGTGAAGGAAATTCTTGAAGTTATATCGGTTTATTGGATGCACATTTTCCACATCCCTTAGAATATTATTAATCAAATTGATGCCATCATTGCTAGATCCCTCTAGTCAGAGCCTGGTAACAACACCAAATTTCATCTCATAGGTCTTGAGAAGATCTCTATACCTATCAAATTGGGTGGGTGGTGAATCTGAGTTTCTAGACACTTTAATTTATTCCTCTTGACCTATAATCTTTGGTGGGTCTTCAATCTGAAGGGTTTATGGGAGGAGATCATTTTTTCCAAATTCATCAGGACAACTAACCTAGAAGAATGGATTGTGTTTGGGACTCCTACATAAGGCAAAGCTTCTTATATATGGCATAGTTTAATGGGAGTCTGAACTTGGTTTTGCTCAAATTTAAGTTGGCAGGTGGGTGATGGATCTAAGATTATCATTGGCGTTGATGCAATAAAGGGATTTGTTGGTAATCATATCCTTCCTCTTCCATTAATTCTAAGCCTCAACGGCCTCATATTTAAATCCTTGGCCAGCCTTGGAGGTAGGCGACATGCACTATTTTCTACCTTTTCATGGCCCCATGCATAGGAGATTGGACTTCAGGGGATTTACCATGCTGAATGGGAACTATACTGCCAACATTTGGGTGAGACTGATATGTCTCTAGCGCCAAATACGGACATGCTTGTCTAGGACGACCATGTGGCTAAAGGGAACATTTCAGCTAAAGAAGCATACTCATATATCTTAGTGGATACTCCTCCCAACTTGGTTGTTGATTGGACTGCTCAAATGTGGAAATGGGAGGCCCCCCTCAAGCTAAAATGCTTCATTTGGTTGACTATACACAACAACGTTTTAACTTGGGAAACTTGTTGAAACATGGCTCTCAAGGGCCAGGTAGATTCTCTCTTTGTAGGATGGCGATTGAAGATTGTCCTCATCTCTTTCTCCTTTGCCTTTTTCTGGCGTCTATCTGGTAGGAAGTCCTTAGTACCCTGAAGATCAGTGGCCTGATTGAACTCTCATCCATTCTTTCTTGCCTCACTTCCTAGACTACTTGTGAGACTGCTCATAGAGCTTTACCCCTATACATCTTTTAGGGGATTTGGAGGTGTCAAAATGAGCTTATTTTTTAGGATAAACTGTCTGAAACCTAATCATCTTGCCTTTGTATTGCTTCATGTTTCCTAGAGATCAATCCTTAACCCACTTGGATCATTCATCGTTTGTTTCCTTTCAAGACTTGGAGAACAAATTCCCTATCGGCTTCTTTGATGGAGCCTCTTTTAGGGGGTCTTGTGGATGTGGGGTTCGTATAAGGATCAATCCTTTAGAAGCATACATTTTTTTTGGTATGGAGGGGCTAACACCAAATGCATAGCTGAATTGATTTCCCTTTAGGGGGCCCTCCAATGTGCTCTTTGACTAGCCATTGACTAGATTCTGATTGTTGGAGACCCATTGACTATCATTTAGTGGATCTAGGGCGTCAATGACCTTGAGGTGCCTTCCTTGATTCACTGGATGGAGAACACTAGGGCCCTCATTCCTGCGTTTGAGGACATCAATTTCCTGCATGTCTACAAAGAGCAAAACCAGTCCGCAAACACCTTGTCCAAATGTGGTTTCTCAATCCCCCTTGGGCTATTTTTTTATGAGCATATCGTTCATAATTTGGTTCATGAAGATGGTTTTTTTGAAGTATAAGCTTGGTGGCTTGTCTTGGTACACATCTTTTTGGACTTCTCATCTCCAAAGGTTATGCTTATGCTACTTCCTCTGTTTTTGATAGTTTCTTCACGTTATTCTGCTATTGTCTATCCCTTTTGATAGTAAGAAGAATCTTGTTGTATGATCTGTCTATAAAAATATTATTTTCCTCTGGTTTTGGAGTTTGCTCCTTGTGACTTTGTTATAAGGCTTTTTCATACATGGCTGATGATTTTCTGAGTAAACTCAAAGCATTGATGCAAACATATGTAAACAACTTTATTTCTAATGGAGTCTAGTTTTTTTCCAATAAAACATAAAAATCACTCTCTTGGCCTTCCTCCTCTCGACAATCCTATGCTCTCTAACCATACCCTAGCTACTTTTTTGTGTTCTCGGTACATTGCTCACCACAAATGGAGCCCATCCATCACACGAACGTGGCATTAATTTGGCCCTCAACATAGCCAGTAATCAATGCAACCACCCCCTGCTCACATGGAGGTCTTTTTTTCATGACAAAGAAAAGAAAAAACGGCATGAAATTTCCCTCTCACGAGACTGGCCACAGTCTTCTCCACTCAAACATCAGTGTGATATTAAATCAATTATTATCCGACAAAGGTTTGGCCTTCAACGATCTCCAACGCATAAACTGATCTACAATCCATCCCTCGAGAGCCGTCTGGGCACTAGAGGGCACCCAATAATCTGGCTTCTCGGCTGAAAACAGCTATTAATTGTGAAAAATAAATCCTCCTAGGTCTGTGTGCCCAGACGGCACCCAATAATCTGGCTTCTCGGCTGAAAACAGCTATTAATTGTGAAAAATAAATCCTCCTAGATCTCTGCTCACACATCTCTGCTCACACACTTATCTCCACCATTGCAGACCCCACAGAGTGACGTATTTGAAAACAATGATGCGACCCGATGCGACCCTCCATAGCCGCAACAATCCCTCTATCGTTTCCAGATATTGTATACGGTCCTTCCTATAAACAACTCAACATGCCATGTGCAAAACAGCGCAGAGGCCATACCATCCTTATACCCTGTGATGGATAAAGACTTAATATGCCCAAACACCTCACATCGGATCCCTTTCTCTTTACCCAAATCTCCATAGTCTCTGACAAGAATCCGTGGATCGCAGAACAGACGACGTCGAGGTTGCTCAGCCATGAGTTCTTAAACACCTGCGTGCCTCCATTATCTCTCAGCATATCTACACCCTATAGCATCAAATCTTAACCAATAAGCGAACTCGAACTCGAAGGCACTATCCGGTGTGATCTTTAACCTATGTTGCACGAGTTTGAGGTACGGGGAACAATACGTGGGTATTTGGGTATTTGAGGTAGGGGAACAAGTATTCAGTATCGCTAGAAGTTTTGGTCAAATTTATAGAGAATGTTAAGTTGGGAGGAGCAATAATATAATATATTAAAATTTAATATATATTCAAAGTGAAAATAAAATAATTTATTTATTGTTATCCAAGACTTTCCAATTAAATTCCATCTTGCAATGAAATATGTAAAAGCTGAACTTTGAAATACCGCGAGAAAAAATCAAAATATTAATCCATCAACAACTTGCCAATGAAATTCCTTGCTAGCAAAGAAACATGCAGAATTCCTAAACCTAAAAAAAAAAGCTATTATTACTTGATTATTATGTGATTTCATGCAACACTATATTATATTCAAGTTTGGAAATTTATAAAATGAAACTTATTAACACGCTACTATTTCTCATTCTAACCATCATTGTAATTTGTTGAATCTTATGATTAAAGCTTCAAGACTTCAAGAAAGTATACTTATTTGCAATTGTTGAACTTCAAGATTTTCAACATAAGCTGCCCAGGAATGACTCACAACTGTCTATATTTTGTTGAAACATTTGCTACATATCCACATCTCTATCGCTTTACACAGCCCATGCAGTCCAGCCCTCTGGCCTATCATGTATCACTTAAAAAATAAACAAATGGTCACTTCTTCACTCAAAATAGGTACTCGAAGCATCAAAATTTGTAGTAGTGAAGCTCCCGAAAAGCTCCAAAGTAACCTTTGAAACTCTCGGCAATTTTGGAAAGTTTCCTACAAGCTCCCAAGCTCCCAGGAGCACGAGAGAATGGGGTATGTGCTCTCCAATGGCTGGGAGTGGTACCTGTGTTACTCTGTCTTGAACAAAAACGACATCCTAATAATAACAAATTTGTCACAGAGATATTAAATCATAACAAACTTTGTGACATAGATATTAAATCATAGTTATCAAGTTCGAATTTGGATTTTAATAATGGAAATAATTCGATTAAAAAAAATTCACTTATATGTTTCAAAATCAGCCCATCTACTTCTAATATCTAATGTGAATAAAGATATGTCTTACTTGGACTTGCCTTGCTGCCTAATAACCTATAATACTTTAATGTTTTTTAAAAGAGAAAGCTTTATCAAATCAGTTTCCCACCGATATAAATATAAAATTAGTTTCCCATTGATGTAATCATTTATCATTTTTATCGTAAAACGAACAAATCTTTATCAAATAATTTGGCTAATTTGAACGAACTGGGGAATATTCAGATTTTTTTACCAATTCGGACGAATTTGGTAACTATGTATTAAATCACTACCATCATTGCAGCCACCGCCACAACTACTCATTTACTGAAAAATCTCCGCAAGTAGAAAATACCAACTTGAAACCTATTTCTCTGCAAAAAGGGGCCCTTGGGATGTTTCCAGCCCTGGTCCTCCCCCCACCATCATTACACTGTATTCAACCTCATACACCATGACTACTCTATTGTTATCCACCAGGCCAAATAACATATTATGTTCTGATATCAAATGTAGAAATGGGCTTTCTCATACTAAATGGAGAAATGGGTTCTCATATCAAATCTAGAAATTTTACTGGAGAGTTATTAAAATTATTAAGAGGAAACACTAACACAACAACAAACATAAAGTATTAAAAATAATATATTTATTTGGGAAATATCTATAGGAAAACCTAGCTTAACAAAATTCCATTAGTATTTGGCCAAAAAAATGGCTAAATTGGCCAAGTGAGAACGAAATTCCATTAATCTTTGGCTAAAAATATTGCTAAACTAGCCAAGTGAGTGTTCACTGCCTGCTCACCTCCTTGGCCACATTGCAATGAAGTCCTTCTTTAAAGGATCCATTCCATGAATTCCACAAGCAAATTACATGGGCAACCAAAAAAATCAACTTCAACTCTATCCCCGAGTCAATTATCTTTTCCTTAAATTAAAATACTTGTATTACTTCAAAGAAACAAGAACACATCATTGGCATCTAGTTAGCCAAAGGGAGGAAGAGTAGCATCTCAACCTCTACCACCATATAACCACTGAAACTATAAACTGAACCACACATATTCCACAATACCAACTAACTCTATCCCAAAGTAAAATTTACCTAACATTTTCTTTCAAAATTCTAAACAAACTTACACTTTATTACACATCAATCTTGGTACTCCATTCATTTATGCAATAGGGACTCATGTAAACTGAACCCCACACATATTCCACAATACCAACTTTGACTCTATCCCCTAGTCAAATTTACCTAACATTTTCTTTCAAAATTCTATAACAAACTTACACTTTATTACACATCTACCTGGGTACTCCATTATTATGCAACAATTTTTCATGTAATCACTTTTCCATTTTTTTCATTCTCTCGCATACAAATTAATGGTTATTTGACATTTCACAAAATTTCCCCCCTTATTTGACCTAATATCGAGGAAATTTTCATTTATCAAGAGATTGAGGCAATTTTCATTTATCAAGGGATTACTCATTTTTCTTGTTAGGAATTTGGGAAACTTAATATAGAGGCAATTTTCATTTATCAAGCGATTACTCATATTTCTTGTTAGGAAGTTGGAAAATTTTAGTTTTAAGTATTCATTGAGCGGATAATGTTATTCATTAGAAAATGTCGTTTCTTGAATATTTTATTTTGTGCAACTTTTATCCTAAAGACATTAATATGTAAGAATATGTTTTTTATGACACTAGGATATTCACATATTGTGGGGATCTCCTACCTCATGGCATTTATTGCTACCATGTGGCCATTGCATAACAATCGTTTTTCTTCAAGATTTACCATACATACCTACAAGCTACCACACATATTTGTAGAGTTGAGGGCAACATTAGAGATAAATCTAAGTAATCATTACAAAACACTACCAAAAATCAAATATGTAGGCATAGATAAATAAATGTGACGTATTTATTACGCCATTGATGGAGTTGTTAATGTCGCGACATGATTAG
This sequence comes from Pinus albicaulis, assembly GCA_034641835.2. Taxonomy (NCBI): domain Eukaryota; kingdom Viridiplantae; phylum Streptophyta; class Pinopsida; order Pinales; family Pinaceae; genus Pinus; species Pinus albicaulis. Next base: position 78,670,163 of record CM076574.1, on the reverse strand, counting down.
AAACTATGCCAGCTATGTCTCACACCATTAGGTATTTCTCCACTCTAGGAACTTGACAAACAACTATTGCATGTTAGACCTATTGATGTTAGTGTGTTTGTTTGATGCAAACTACTACATGCTAGCAACTCCATGTATAAGTGGCACCAAATGTTTTACCTTATATGCTATATTTGTTTGATTTCATTACTTGAGTTTCCTGGGTAGTAACTAACTAGATCCCATATATAACTACACAATTGATCACTACAAAACTATTCCTTTCTCTGGTAGGTCCTTCTCCTCCCCAATTCCTCCACAAAGAAGTATTTAACAATTTGGACCTACCATTGCTAGTGTGCCTTCATGGATATAGATATTACATGCTAGAAGCTCCATATAGGCATACATATGAGGCTCCTAGAATAGAGTGAAATACAATATGTAATGTCTTTTGGTTCACCGAAGAAACTCTATTGTAGACATATCTTTCCCTTCGTGATGGATCAACATTTTTGCAAGTGTGAAACTATAGACTCATGTATTTTCATTTTCACTCACTTGGTGCCTAAAATGCATCATTGAGTTTTCTCAAATAAACTCTATAACAATAATGCATACAACTCAAAAAATATTATATGACCTTTATCCAATCATACCAACCTAACATAAGACACTTATACACACACTACTGCTACAAATATCCTTGAAAAATCAACTTCTTTCTGGCATTAAAAAAAACATTCACATCTACCTCTACGTTTGAGGAAACATCCTCTATTCTACTACAACTAGTTTCCTCCCCATCTAAAGTGATCCCACTCACTCAAGCCACTCTTATCTAAAGCTCACATTAGAGAAAATGCAACTATAAACCTAATACCATATTTCATATTTTAAATGCAATACCTTACTATATAAAATATCCATGTTTTATTATAAATAACATATAAATCACACATCAACCACTTCAAACATTTTACACGCTGGTCATATCTCTTGTATACGTATTCAACCAATACAATATATAATATGAAACTTTCTTAATAATAATTTCTCATAATACTAACTATTACCATCATGACAATGTTCACCTTAACCCAATAATAGAAATAAAGGGAAATGCAATATTACTTTATCATAAAATTTATTACTAAGAAATAAGATAGAATTATAACCACACCGCTTGTATAACCTAAGTTGAAATAACTTTACATGACCTTGAAAAAAACTTCCTATAATTTCATCTACAATAAGAGAAACGGGAAGAAACTCAAACCTTAATGGGCTCGATTATTAATATGCTTCTTAAATTAATCTCTTTAAAGCAAGATTAATATTCATTACAAATAAAATTGGGCACTTCAATGGTTAAGAGTGGTGATTATACACCCTTATATCACCATGGGTTAACTATCTAATCGTGGTGTAGCTTTAAACGACCCATCCAACTACATGACAATCATTACTTGGAGACCACCATGCCCACGTCACAACCTCGTTCGTCCACGGTGCACAGTAAAGTAGCCTTTTCGATATGTGGTGAGCCATCAACATATGATATTACGTGGAGATAGTGACATCATCGGATTATTGTATGGTTTTGTATGGTTGGTGTTGTATTTAATTTTTTTTTATTGTTTTTAATTTAATTTATAATTTAATCTAATTAGTATAAATTTATTTTAAGTGTGGATTTAATATGAGTTTAGAAAAGTTGTGAAGGATTAAATTTCTTCATTTGTAATTTTTTTAGAGTATAAAATACAATGTGTTATTTTTCAATGCTAAATAGAATATATATAAGTCGAAATAACATTTTAATCATAAAAACTTAAAATTTTCATGATATATACATTTTTTTTTAATATTTTACATAAGATGTACATCAAGACATTTTATCATTCAAATTAAAATGGTTTTATATTATTAATATATTTTTAAGTATATATGAATATTAATTTGTGTTAAAATATTTTATTGATAACCTACCTTGAATATTTTTTTATATTCAACATTAAAATATTTCATTTTAACAAAAAACAATTGTACATAGAGATATATATGAAATTAATATCCACATAAATTAGTTAACATAGATCTTCAAATAAAATAAAATAAAATAAATAATATTTTAATGTTCATGAGACAAAAAATAGTCTATGGGACTATTAGCTAGAAAACAATGCTAACATATTCTCACAACTTTCTTTGATGTCTTTTAACATATCACATTCCAAAATGAAATGTTTTTCAGATTCCACTACCCAACTCAAAATGTACACACCCGTTCTTCCCAAGCTTCTTAAGCATTTTTCACTGTCACGTTTCACAACGAAGTTGATGCGAGTTGGTTCTTAATTGAGTAATAAAAACATTTGCTCTCCACAAAATGTTAGCTCCAATGTACTTTTGTTGAATATTCTTGAAAAGTATAAGATTTAGACCTCTTACTCACACATTTTTTTACTTCTAATTACTTTATAACATATTCATTTTATTATTATTATAGTCGACATTATTTTTCTATTTACAACATTTTTTTTTTTAAATTTTAAAAGGGAACTTATTTTATAGGGAAACATACTGATAAACAAACTTACACATCCTCTCATATTGAGTTGTAGAATAAGCCTTTCCGCTTACAGATATGGTTTTATGTTAATAGTGCATTTATATTGATAGATATTTATTATAATAATAATTATTTATAATAATAAAATTAATATAGAATTTTGTTTAATGTTTTTATTAAATATATTGTATAAATGTGCATATGGATAATAAACGATGAATAATAAAAAAAATTGAACATATTGTATAAGTATGTATGTGGATGATAAATAATAAATAATACATAATTGAATACATTAAGTTTGATGTTTTAAAGTAATTTCTGAATTTAAAATATTATTTTTTCATTGTTTACTTTATTTTTCTATTTAATTTTTCACCGGTTTTAAAAGAATTTTATTAACTTTAAAATATTTTTCTTTTCTTTTTATATAACTTAATTATATATAAGTGATGAAAATGTACACATTTCGTTGTCATTTTGTGATTTTTGTCTTGAAATAATTTCTATCTCTTTAAAATCTTATCTTCTCTCCAATTTTTCATTTATGAAATTTAATTGTATGTAAGTGGAAAAAGAATAAATACATTGTCTAATATAGTTTTTCCATTAATTCTATTGTTGACAAAATAAATTGAGTACATATAAATCAAATCTGTTAACATACCTAACAAACACATCTCACATGGCAAACAAATTTATATTTATTTTGGAACAATTTTATGGACTTTTAAATTTTTATCTACTTTTCTTTTTTTCTTTTGTGGCTTAATTATATACTAGTGATACAAATAAATACACATCTTATTATAGTTTTGTGTTTGTTATTTTAAAATAATTTTTATGACTTCAAAATCTCATTTTCTCTCTAATTTTTCATTTATGGAACTTAATTGTATGTAAGTGATAAAAAATATATATACATTGTTTAATGTGGTGAGTCTTGGTATTGCACCAAGAGTGCTGCAACTCCCAGGGGCTGCCCTACTTTACTTTATCAATCTTGTGTTCGTACAAACTTTGAGGTGACAGTGTTATATACACAGCATATGCATTATGTTCATGTCATCGTCTTCTGCTTTACGAAACGGTGCTATTTCTTTAAATTATGAGAACAATTGGAAAGTAAATTGCTGGAAGAAAATGACAGAAATGAAACTGAAATAAATTGCTGGAAAGAAATGACAAGAATGAAGCTAATTGAATTTGCAGAAAACAAATAGCAGAAAGGAAACCAATTCTAAACCACACTTAACTTGGCCAAATGGATAAATTCACTCTACTTATCCTATGATCTATCTACCATGCTCTTATCCATGCAACTAATATCAATGACTTAATTATAACTAAAAAGAATTAATTTGCAGCTCGGAGGAAGAAAAAGGGATAAAAGAGGCTAATGGGGGGGTTTAACACATGAAACGAGGTTTGGAAGCGGAAAGAGGGGGTTAAACCCTTAGAAAACTTTATTATAATGTGAGAAATGACTTTGGAATGGAAAGAACTCAAAAGTGCGATGGAGGACAAAAGCCCCGATGTGCGATGTCGCAATAACAACTTCGCAAGTTTAAATGGATAGCAGTAAGGACTTAAAGGAATAAAATAAATTGTGCGAAGTGAAAAGTGTGACGAGTGATGTGGCTGGTCGCGAATTGCAATATCACAAGTTTAAATGGATTACGGTAAGGGCTTAACGGAATAAACTAAATTGTGTGAAGCATGATTTACGATGCGGTAAAGGTTGTAGACTGCGATCTGCGATGTGGTAAGTTTTGTTGGATGCGATTTGTGATAGGATAAGATTTGCAGGATGGGATTTGCGATGGGGATGACATGGCAGTGAAAATAAAAAGGGAAAAGTTGTGGGATGAGATTTGTGATAGTATAAGAACTACGGGATGCGATTTTCGATAAGATAAAATCTGTGGGATGCGATTTGCGATGGGGATGACGTGGTGGTGAAAAGAAAAATGGAAAAGTTGTGATTTGCGATATGCGATGTCGCAATATCACAATCGCAAGAACGAGCGGTAAGCGTTAAGGAAAAAGGTAAACAGTGCGAAGTGCGATTTCGCAATATCGCAATCGCAAAGAACGAGTGGTGAGTGTTAAAGGTAAAAGCCAAATGTTATGATTTGTGATATGTGACGTACAATGGCGGGAGTCTCAAGGATCAAATGCAGAGGTTGGGTTTTCGGTGGTTTGGAATGGTTTTTCACGTGTTTTTTGTAAAAGGGGTAAGTAGTCGTAAACGGAGGAAAACAAAGAAATAAGGATGAAGGGCTTAAGTGCGTTCGAAAAAAAAGGTAAGTGTAGCAATAAGGTCAGAAGGAAAGGACGGGAATGGAGGTGTAAGAGCAGTGCTTAGAAGTGAAGTGTACCAGATTCATGCATGGGAAACAGGCAGAAATGCATGATGAAATAGTGAAAGAGAGGCTTGGACTTGGTAATACAATTTCTTCTCAAAACTTCAAACAGAAAGAAATTTTGGCTTGTGGGAAGGTCTACATTGCTTGAACTCTATTGACAGAGATGAGAGGGGGAGACTTGACCACAGTTTTTGGAGTTTTCCCTCTATTTTACTACGCATAAGTAATTAAAACTACAGTAGCACAAAAACTAAACATCAATGAAACTTATCAGAAGAATATCTAACTTAAATGGCAGAAGAAAAACTAGCTGAATGACAGAAAGGAAAAGGCAGTAACAACAAAGAAGTTGAGGCATATGGATTGGGCCCTAACCCACGAGCCTAGCCCTCTGAAACTTAAATCAACCGAATGAAATATGTCTTCTCATTTCATAAAATAATAACTTCAAAAATCTCTGAAAGTTTGATCATTGAATAAAAAAAAAAGCTCAATCGCTCAAAACAATAGTTCTGAATGGAATCGAGACTAGAATAGACTAACTCTTCCTAGCTCTAGCTATGATATATTTATTCTACAGGGCAGCTACCAACAACTCCCTAGAAAATGGTGATTGAGTCCACTTGACTCCCAGTGAACAAGGATTGGGTGCACTTCCTCTTTGAGTTTCTTGGCTACCTCTGGAATTTGAATTGCTGGAGAGAATCCTTGGGATCCTTCGGCTGCCTTTGAGGGTGGAAAATCCTCCTATAATTCCTCTTTGTTTTCTCCTCCGAGTTTTTATGATAAAATCCTTATAAAAAGGATTAATAATTCATGATTTTTTGCATTGAACCTTATGTTAGGCACTCAGAGTATGTTAGCCTTAATCACCACCTATACTAGCATCATAAAACCAAATAATAATAAAAATGCAAGAAAAAGAAATCTAAGAAGGAAAAAAGGTGACTATTAACCCCTCCAAATATGTCTAATGATGGAGCTCATCATCACCCCCCTACTAAATGGTTTCTCATCCTCTGAGCAATTAATCCTCCTCTTCCATTTCCTTCAAGGCTTTGATAGCCTCCCTGATTTCCTGAGGAAGAAGTGTGGGAGTTTCCCTAAGGGGGTAAAAACCATTATTCTTTTCTGCATTCTCCCATTCTCTATCTTATGCCTCTGTGTCCTCTTCATCAGTCAGCCCCAACAACAAAAGTGGGCTGAGCTTTAGTCCCAACCATTGGATCTTTTTGGTCTGCATGGCCCTCTAGTATAATGGTGCCCTTTCCAATGTACCCCTCATTCTTTCTAGAGTATGGTACTCCCTGTTCTTGAGGCTATGGGGAGGTTGTTCCATCTCCTATGGTTGGCCATAATGCACTCCTCTTCTATCTACCTAGAAACATCATCAAAGTGGCACTTGGTTTTAAGTATGAAGGTATTTTTCCACCAGTGCAGGACCCCTTTCAATCTCTCGATGGTTAAGGATGACTCCTCTTGAGCTGAACACTTATTGTCTAAGATATAAGGGTTCTCTATTTCTTCTTCCCATGACCTTCCATATCTCTTTTGCTCTAGTCTCCTCATTTACCATCCAAGATGCTAGAGCCATTAACTGCATATCCCCCATTGTAAGATTGGGGTCCCAAATCTCTAGATTTGTCAGAACTAAGTTATGCACATAAAATGTAGAAATTATATAACTTATATGTTATATATCCAAGATTCTCCTAATCACACACTATTTAAATTCATGCACAATACAGAATCTATTCCACCATTGATCATCACATGCGGAAATTAAATCAATTGCAATGCACACATGAAACCATAAAAATTCACAGACATTAACATAGTTGTTTTAACGGGAAATCCTGAAGCTAAAAACCCCAACTATCTGTATATAATATATTTCATAGAGATCATGTAAAAATCCTCATACAAATCTGATCATGTCAAGCTCTCAGTACAATACAATCGCTACACACTAATCAGGCCCGATCTAGCAAATCCATGCACCGATCTTTGCCACCTGCTAGCCTCTCTCTACTGCGCAATCCCTGCTGAAGAATGGATCTGAATGAACTTGAATCCACTTGGCTTGCACTGTGCAATCCTCATTGGCATCTCCACTGAGTGTTGGATGCAATCAATGCATCACTATAGTCACAACTGATAGTCTACTTGCTCTTTCACCTACCTCTCCACTGGTCTCCACTGAAACTGTCCATGCACTGTAGTTAACTGATGTATTCTTTAGTTGATTAATGAGTTAATATTTAGTGAATTAATTAATAATTAATTCACACCACTCTCACTAGTGTGTATCACCGCTTAGACTAGATACAACTAGCTCAATCGAGTCTAATCGAGTTAAACCGAACACAACTTCACCAACTACTTCTACAACTCCACCAAACTCGTAACATGAGTTTTAATCAAGTCCTCATGCATTAGCTCCGGGTGAAACTTAAGGAATAGAATACACCTTCACAATCGTCGTGCTACATCTGTGCACTTAACTGAAGTGCTCCAAGAGAATAAGATAATGTTTAGAGTCCAAATATTATTAAGAGCTAATAATATTCGACATATCTATTTTTAGACTAGCAATCTAAAAATAGATTCCGCCCAATATGTCTAAAAATAGAAGTCAATCTATTTTTCTAACTTGACTAACCATCCACAAATAGCATCCTGCAACTCATAGAATATGATCGACATGTCTAAAAATAGACATAGTCTAAAAATAGACATTGCGCAAAAAATAACGTGCGGGCCCACTTAGTGAAGGCGACTCTTTTCACTAAGCTCATCATCTTGTTGAATATCAACACTCCCTCTCAACAAGATAGGGATTATCTGCCACCTCGATCCTGTCTCTATGGTATTCGAATTTGCTCCTGGTGAGCGCCTTCGTCAGAATATCTGCATCCTGACCCTCCGTGGGAATGTAAGAAAGCAACATGATCTTCTGCTACACACAATCTCTGATATGATGATACCAGATGTCAATATTTTTAGATCTATCATGAAATATTGGATTAACCGAAAGTTTAATTTAACTCTGATTATCACAATATATCACAGTAGGATCTAAGTGTGAACTGAACAACCTGACCAAGATCTTCCTCATCCATATACCCTCGCATGCAGCCAAACTTGCTGCCATGTACTCGACCTCCGCTGAACTGAGTGCCATGGATCTTTGTTTCCTTCTGTACTAAGAAACTGCTGTAGATACGATACTAAATATCCATCCAGACGTGCTCTTTCTGTCCGTTGGGCTCCCTGCCCAATCTGCATCCGTGAAGCCATGCAGCTTCAACTCATCTGACTGTCTGTACCATAATCCATATCCAGATGTGCCCCTGAGATACCTCACGACATGCTTGCTTGCCTTCCAAAAGAGCTTGGTAGGCTTAACCATAGCTTGTGAAAGCTGGTTAACAGCATAGCATATGTCCGGTCGTGTATTGACCAAATACATGAGTGAACCAACCAACTGTGGATAAACAGTGGCATCCACTACCTCTGCCGATGTAGCATCCTCTTTCTTCCAATTTCCTGGAAGAGGAGTGTCGATAGGCTTGCAGCCTTGCATGTGAAACTTCTCCAATATCTCCCGGGCATACTTGCCTTGAGACACAAACAGTTCACCTTCCCACTGCCATATTTCCAATCCAAGGAAATAATGAAGGAGGCCCAAATCCTTCATCTCAAACTCCTTTGCAAGATCCTCCTTGCATGAGAGTATCAACAGCTCATCACCTGTCAAAATCAAATCATCTACATAAAGTACAATGATCAAGAACTTACCCTCCACCACAATCTGGTACAGGTTTGGATTCGCCTCACTTTGAAAACCAAGTCCGTGAAATAACTGCCTATCCGTGTGTACCAAGCATGAGGTGCTTGCTTCAACCCATACAGTGCTCTCTTGAGTCTGCACACATGCGACTCACTGCTGAAGATCTCGAAACCTTCAGGCTGCTCTATGTACACCTCCTCCTCAATGACTCCATCGAGGAACGCAGTCTTCACATCCATCTGATGGATGTGCCACCCCATCTGCACTGAGAGAGCAAGGATGGTCTGTATGGAAGAATACCTTGCGACAGGTGCAAAGGTTTCTTCATAGTCGATCCCCTCGATCTGTGAGAAGCCTCGAGCAACAAATCTTGCCTTGTACTTCTCGACGCTCTCGTCAGCAGCTTGCTTCACTTTGTAGATCCATCTCGAACCTACCACTGATTTCCCTGCCAGCCTTGGGACAATCTCCCATGCACTGTTTCTGACAATCGAATCATGCTCTTCCACCATGGAATCTACCCATGAAGGATCCTCCACAACTTCCTCGAAAGAGGATGGCTCCGTCATGATACACTTTCTCATCAAAGCCATGTATCCAGTAAATCGGTCAAGTGACTGTCTCTGTTTGCGCTGTGATGTAGGTGCTCCTACATTTTTCGCTGCATCAAGATTCAGTCGCTCAGCTTCTGTAGTGCGCTTCCGCCCTCTGATGTTTGGCGCTGCATTAGTGGTTTATTCCACTCCATGAACCTCCTCTTGTGGCTGATCCACATCTCGAGGCTCATCTTTAGGAACTAGTAGCTCCTCATCTTCATGCAAGTGTAGCTCCCTCTCAAGCGACAACTTCATGGCTTTCTCTTCATGAAATTTGATATCTCGTCGCACAACAGTCTTCCAACTATCTGGAAAATACACACGATAATTGTGGGGTGTTTCTGTTTACCCCAAAAATATCCCAACCTCTGCAGTCGGCTCCAGCTTCTTCCTAGCATCCTTCGTCACATGAATGTAAACAGGTGAGCCAAAAATCTTCAAATGATAAATATCAGGCTTCTTACCAGAAAACGCCTCTTCGGGTGTACTCATTCCAAGTACTCTATGAGGACAGTGGTTTTGCACGTAAACCGCAGTGTTGCATGCTTCAACCCACAAGTGTATGGGAAGGTCCTGATCATGCAAAATCGCCCGTGTAGCACCCACGATCGTTCTGTTCTTTCTCTCCACGACCCCATTATGCTGTGAGTTATGAGGCGCTATGAGCTCTCTTCGAATTCCTTCTGCGCTGCAAAAGTATTTGAATTCGCCAGAGATGAATTCACCACCATTATCGCTCCTAAGAGCTTTCACCTACTTCCCCGACTCTTTATCAACTAGTGCCTTGAACTCATAGAAATTTGAGTATGCCTCGCTCTTCTTCTGCATGAAGAAGATCTAGCACTTACGAGAAAAGTCATCAAAAAATATCACATAATACATTTGCTTTGCTGTCGAAGCTACTGAGAAAGGTCCACACATGTCTGTGTGAATTCTCTCAAGGATCGTCGTGGTGTTACTATCCTTCTCATGAAAAGTGGTCTTCACAAATTTTCCCAAAGTACATCCCTTGCACTGATCTGACTACGCAAGTGTACCCTTGGGAAGCCCGGTAGAAATCTGTTGCAAAATTTTCAAAGTGCCATGGTGAAGATGGCCCAATCTCCTGTGCCACAATTCACCCTCATCCCGGCTCACCACTCCTTCTACTTTGCTTTCCATTTTTGCGCAGCCATCTACCTGTAATTGATAAAGGTTCTTAACTCGAACCCCTATCCTCCGGGTTTCACCAGTTTCTTTACTGCACTGGAAAGCCTTTCCCTCGCTAAAAACAACATCATATCCCTTGTCTTCCAACATCGCCACAGAGATCAGATTCTTCTTCAATCCTGGAACATGCATGACATCCTTCAATATGAAAGGTTTACCAGATTCCCTCTCAAAGGAAATGGTCCCGATACCAGTCGCACTGTATCTACCATCATTTCCCATCTTGATGTGCACTCCAAGATCCTTCTCATCCAGATCACTAAACAAATCTTTGTCTCCGATCATATGGAAAGACGCACCACTGTCAAGAAACCACACTGATCCCATCACACTTGAAACCAAGCATGTAATCGATGAAAAATCCAGCTCAAACTGCGAGGCTAAGGCCTCTCTAGCTGTAGATCCAGCAGCCTGCTTATTTTTCTTCTTCTGTGGACAATTAGTGGTGTAACGTCCGTGTTGGTGACAGTGAAAGCACTTCACCTTGGACAAGTCCTGCTTCTTGCCTTTCACACCGGATTGAGAGGGATTTTTCTTTCCCTTCCCTTTCCTTGCTTTAGCAGCCAAAGAAAAATTTTCTTAATCTTCATTCTTCGATGAAGATCCATCCCTGGTACCTTGCCTTATCTCCTCCTGTACAATATCCGACCAAGTCGCTCCCATCCTGGCAGTTTCTCCCGACCATTGACAGATTCCTCGTAGCTATGCCAACTCTTCAGAAGCCCAAGGAGAGCCAAACTCACCAAGTCCTCTTCATCTACAGTAACCCCCACACTTCCCAGCTCATCCCTGCACTGGAAAAACTTCATGAGGTACTTGGGTATACTGTCGCCTTTCTCCATTTTTATTTTTCTGAGTTTGTATTTAAGCGCCAACTTCCTCTGGTTGCTTCTGCTTTGGAACAAGTCTATCAAAGATTTCCACATCAAGAATGGAGAAGCTTTACCGTGAAGTCTAGACACTATGTGATCCTTCACACCTTCCAACAGAATCCTTCGACACTTTGATGTCTTCTTTTGCCATGCGTCAAGTGCGGCTGCATCGCTAGAAGCAGGTTTTGGAATTTCTGCATCTATGAACTCCTTCAACCCATTATCATCCAACACCACCTCCATCCTGTCCTTCCGTGCAATATAATTTGAGTTGCCCTCAAGGGCATACTCCAATCGCAATCCATTGAAATACATTTCAATGAAATCTCAACTTCGACACCAAGAAAACACTATAGCAAATTTGAATTCCACCAGCACAAAACTCAACCGCTTCAATAATTGCAATCTTCTCCATTGATCAACTGCTCTGATACCATGTAGAAATTATATAAATTATATGTTATATATCCAATATTCTCTTGATCACACACTATTTAACTTCATGCACAATACAGAATCTATTCCACCATTGATCATCACATGCGGAAATTAAATCAATTGCAATGCACACATGAAACCATAAAAATTCACACACATTAACACAGTTGTTTTAATGGGAAAGCCTGAAGATAAAAACCCCAACTATATGTATATAATATATGTCATAGAGATCATGTAACAATCCTCATACAAATCTGATCATGTCATGCTCTCAGTACAATACAATCGCTACACACTAATCATGCCCGATCTAGCAAATCCATGCACCAATATTTTCCACCTGCTAGCCTGCCTCTACTGCACAATCCCTGCTGAAGAATGACTCTGAATGAACTCGAATCCACCTGGCTTGCACTGCGCAATCCTCATTGGAATCTCCACTAAGTGTTGGATGCAATCAATGCATCACTATAGTCACAACTGATAGTCTACTTGCTCTTTCACCTACCTCTCCACTGGTCTCCACTGAAACTGTCCATGCACTGTAGTTAACTGATGTATTCTTCGGTTGATTAATGAGTTAATATTTAGTGAATTAATTAATATTTAATTCACACCACTCTCACTAGTGTATCAATCAGTTAGACTAGATACAACTAGCTCAACCTAGTCTAACTGAGTTAAACTGAACACAACTCCACCAACTACTTCTACAACTCCACCAAACTCTATCACATGAGTTGTAACTGAAGTCCTCATGCATTAGCTCTATTAAACCCTCAGGAATAGCGTAATTCCTTCTGTCAGTTGCTGTGCCACATCTGTGCACTTAACTAAAGTGCTCCAAGAGAATAAGATAATGTTTATAGTCCAAATATTATTAAGGGCTAATAATATTCGACATATCTATTTTTAGACTGGAAATCTAAAAATAGATTCTGCCCAATATGTCTAAAAATACAAGTCCATCTATTTTTCCAACTTAACCAACCATCCACAAATAGCATCCTGCAACTCATAGAATATGATCGACATGTCTAAAAATAGACATAGTCTAAAAATAGACTTTGCGCAAAAAATAGCCTGCGGGCCCACTTAGTGAAGGCGACTCTTTTCACTAAGCTCATCATCTTGTTGAATCTCAACATAAAACTCTTCCATATTTTCCTGATCAACCATGTTAGCTTGTTTGTAGAAATTCATGAATTGCCTAAAATCTTGGAAAGGGAGTGATCAATGGGAGGCTAGAGTTTTGATTTGAAATAGAAGCCATTGTTATTTGAGGTACACAACATATGAGTCAAAGGGGAATCTGTACTGAAGGGCTTCTATGCATAAGTCCGCCATGGTGGCTACTTGCTCCTCTTTTTTCTGCAATTTCTCCTTTAGTGCTACATTCTCTGCCTATGCCTTTTGCAGCTTCTCCTTCATAATTATCTCTTCGATTCTCCCCCCCCCCCCCCCCCCCCCCCTTGGTGATTCTTCAATGATAATCGTAATCGGGCTTGTGGGAGAAGTTTCTGGCTCTCTCTGATTCTTGTCATCTTTGGAATACCTACAGGTCTGCCTTTTTCTCTTTGTGCTCAAAGGAGCTATGGTGGAAACCATCTTTTTGTATTGAGGGGCTGTGGTGTTGTGTTTTGATTTTGTTTCTCGCCCACTTTTTGCTATCTCTATGAATTATATGGCCATCTCTTATGTTTTATTTTTTCCCTTTGTCTCTCTGCTTCTTCTGGTTCCTCTTATTTTTGCTGGCTCTTCCTCTTCTTCTTTAAGCACTGCGTGCTTCCGTCGGTCTCTCTCCCTTTAAAAAATTTCAATTTATTGGTTTGGATGAGACAACATCTCCTTTTATTAGATAGCGCAACTAAATTTGGAGTGCTTGTGTAACTCGGCTCAACTCCAGTTCTATTATAGACAGTTGTTTCCTTCTCTTGTTAGTTCATGATGGACTGCATGTCTCCTCCCCTCATTCTCCTCTACTCCACTGATTTAAATTCTTTTCTTTTGCATGCCCAGGTGGCGTGTACTTCTAGTTTTATTCTAGTCATACCTCACAGTGGTGGCCGAGTTAACTTGCCACCTTTATTCCCCTTAAACTCTAAGTTTGCAAATTAATTATTTCTGTCTATTATGGATGCATAGCAAGGGGTGAGAAGCTATACCTGAGTTTACCTATTTTGGTCAAGGAGTTTGAAGGAGCTGGAGGTTGGAGACAAGCCTTTTAGATGCTGCATTCTTCACCGTATTCCTGTACTCTGAATGAGAAGCTTCCTAAGTGAGTTGCTAATATTTTCTTGTTGTTTCTATCTTCTGTGGATGTCGTGTGGGGTGCTTGAGATGCTATGGGTGGCATTATCATTCTCTCAGAGTCTGTTATGTAAATTTCCTTCTTGTTCTTCTTGGCAGTTCATGAACAACTATTTTTTTGAAGGAGCTTCTTGATGTTTGTAGCAGTCTATTTGTGTGTTGCTTCCCTTGCTACATTGTGCTCAAGAATGGAGGAGTGTGGTGTATGGAGGTGATGGAGGAAGTTATGAAGATGAATGGAGTGAATGATGGGATGGATGGTAAGATGGAAGAAGGGAAAATAAGATGAATGCTTCCCTGTGTTTCTAGAAACCATTGACAACCTGCAAAACAACAAACACATAAAACACAGAGATGCAAATGTATTTTCTTTTTTTCTTTTTTGTTATTTTCTCTCTTCTTTTTTTTTGAAATAAAGTGGGCTGCCTCCATGGAGGTTTTCAACCCACAAAATTTCCTTGGGTGCCTCAGAGAGGTTTTCATCCATGGATATTTATTCTCTTTTTTCTCTTATTTTTTTAGCAAGTGAGCTGCCTCCATCGAGGTTTTCAACCCAGAAGCTTATTCGTTTTTTTTTAGGAGGTGTACGAAACTTTGGAGTTTTCCATCACATACACCTCTCTTCTTATTGAATTTATGAACTCTTCCTTTGACAAAGGCTTCTTTTAAATTTTAAGTCTGTGACCATTGACAAGCAAGGGGATTCATTCCTCATCTATGGTTTTGATTTGAACTGCGCCATTATCAAAACATTTTTCCACTGTGTAAATTTCTAACCATCTCTTCATCATCTTGCCTTTAAAATATTTTAACCTTGAATCATACAACAATTCCCAATCTCCTTCTTGGAAGGTCTTTTCTTTGATGTTCTTGTCATGCCATACCTAACTTTGCAGCTGAACTACCTCTATGTGAAGAAGTGCTTTCATTCTGAACTCATCCAATCCATTTAGTTGCAGCAAACTCTCTTTTTGGGAATTTGATAGATCTAGATTTAATTCATATTTCATTCTTAAAGTATTGAATTCAAACTCAACTGAAAGTAGAACTTTCTTACCATAGACTAGTTCATAAGGAGTGAATCATGTTGTTGTCTTCCAAGTAGTGTTGTAGACCAAGTAGCTTCTACCAATCTGTCTGCCCAATATTTTCTGCTGCTTCTCACAACCTGGGTGAGGATGTTCCCTAAAGTTCTGTTAGTTACTTCTACTTGGCCATTCGCCCGAGGGTGATAGGAAGTAGAAGTTATATGCTTAATCTTGTGCTTCCTCAAAATATTCTCAATGAGGTGAGAGGTGAATTGTGCTCCCTAATTAGTGACTATTTATCAAGGGTATCCAAATTTTTAAAACACATTCTCCCTCAGAAATCTTGATACTTTCTCCTCGGTTTCTACCTTCACTTCTCTTGCTTCAACCCACTTTGTTAGGTAATCAGTGCAGACTATGGTATACTTCTTTTGTCCGGATGGTGGATCGATAGGTCCAACAAAGTCCATGCCCCACTTATCAAATGGCTCAAGAGCCACCTGAGGGTGTAAAGGAATTTCATCCCTTTTTGTGGGTTTCCCCATCCTTTGGCATTGTTCACACTTGCTGATGTATCTTCTAGAATCTCGGTGAAGGGTAGGCCAATAGTATCCTTCCTGCAAAAATTTGTAAGCAGTTTTCTTTGCAACAAATTGGCCTCCACATGGGTTTTCATGACATTCAGAGAGGACATCAAAAACTTCTTCCTCCCTCACACATCTCCTTAGGACTTTATCAGAAACTAGGTTGAAAATATTTCCCCCAATCCATGTGAAAGGGGCACTTTTGCTTATGATTTTGCTCCTCTCCCTGAATGAAATATTAGGAGGGAGTTTTCCAGCAACCAAGTAGTTGGCTATATCAACAAACCATGGTGAGAGTGCTGATATGGAAAAGAGGTGTTCATCTGGCAACTGGTCATCCACCATTCCTTCTTCACCTGCAGGGAGAACTAACGTGGACAAAAAATCTGCAACAACACTTTCCTTTCCAGGTTTATCAACAATAGTCAAATCAAATTGCTGCAAAAGTAACAACCATATAATTATCCTAGTATTTACATCTGGTTTGTTCATTAAATACTTGATGGTTGCATGGTTAGTGTGGACAAAGGTCTGATATCCAGTGACATAATGTCTGAATTTATTCAACGTATGGAAAATGGCTAACATATCCTTCTTAATAACAATATTATTCAGCTCAGCCTTTGACAAATTATTGCTGATGAAATAAATGGCATAAGGGATTTTGTCCTCTAATTGTCCTAACACTGCCCCTACAGCTTTTTTGGATGCATCAGTGTGGATGTGGAAAGAGAGAGTCCAATTTTGACCTCGGAGGATGGGGGCGGTAGTCAACTGCTTCTTAATGAGATCGAAAGCCTCTTGACAAGGGTCAGACCAAATAAACTCAGAATCCTTGGCCAATAACCCAAATAATGGTGAAGCCATCTTGTTGAAGTCTTTGATGAACCTTCTATAGTAACCAGCTAAGCCTAAGAAACTCCTGACATCAATTTGCTTTTGAGGAGCAGGTACCCTTTTGATGATAGTGATTTTGTTCAGTTCTACCTGTATTCCTGCTTGGGATATGGAGTGTCCTAATACAACCCCTGCTTTCTTCAGGAATTCACACTTTTCTGGACTCAAGGAGAGATGCATCTCAATGCACCTTCTTAGTACTTTACCCAATTTGGAGAGAGCTTCTTGGAAGTCATCCCCATATGGTGTGAAATGATCCATGTATATTTCGACAGAGCCATGGACTAACTCGGAAAAGATGCTCAAGACAACCCTTTGGAAGGTGGTTGGGCCATTGCATAACCCAAAGGGTAGGAATATATAAGCAAAGGTACCCCAAGGGCAGGTGAAATTAGTCTTATCCTGGTCTTCAGGGCTTATTTGAATCTAATTGTACCCACTGAACCCATCTAAGAAGGAAAATAACTTCTTCCCTGCAAGGCCAGCCAAGACTTGGTCTATAAAGGGAAAAGGGAAATGGTATTTCTTGCTGGCTTTTTTAAGTTCTCGATAGTCAACACAAATTCACCACTTCCCATTCTTCTTTGGGACCAGGACAAGAGGAGATACCCACTCATTGTCAGATATAGGATACGAACCCTGCATCCAATAGTTTATGCAACTCTTCTTTGACTATGTCCTTCAGAGCCGGGTTCATCCATATTTTGGGTTGTCTCATAGGCTTGCATCCTTATTTGATGTAAATGTGATGCTTGCATACTGAAGGATGCGCCACTTTCATGTCCTTGTAATCCCAAGAAAATGCTTCAAGATTTTCTTTCAAAATCTAGCATAACTTCTTCTCTTCTTCATTTGAGAGGTTTAGGTTGATTTTTAGAGATCTGGATGGGCCAAATTCAATAGCCTTGGTGGTTTCAGAGGTTGTCTCAACTGAGTGCACTTCCATCCAAAGTTGGCTTTCAGACTCTTTGAATAAGGTTTCGAGAGGAGTGTTAGTGGAGGACTGTTTTTGAATGGCATGGTCGATGAGTTCATCTTCATCAAGCTACCCCCCTCTAAGAATAGAATCTATGGTACCCATAGGGGCAGTGTTATATAACTCATCTTCTTCTTCATCCAACCATATAGGGAGATCATGATCAATGGAATGCTAGGGTAGAGGATATAACGCTAGTTGTTTAGACAAAGGCCCATTTTTTATAGTCATGTTTCCAACCCGAAAACTAAGATAAGCGTCTGCAGTGGCTAACCAAGGTCTCCCTAAGATGAGAGGATAACCATTAAACTTGGTTTTTCGTTGTAGGACTAGGAAATCTATAGGATAATCCCAAGAGTCAATGGTAACCATAAAATCCTCAACAATTCCTTCCAGAGTTACTGTGGGCCGATCTGCAAGTTGCAGAACTGTTGTGGTTTTCCTCAAACTTCCTTGGAGATTGAGCTTCAACATAGTTTCCTTGGTCATGATATTGATGGCAACCCCTAGATCAATCAGAGTGTTGGGGACTATGACACCGTCTATATGTAAATCAACAACTGGAATACTAGGGTCCAGGTATTTTGGAAATATCACCTTCCCCAGCATCAAGTCAGAGAGTTTTCCTATCACATTGATGGTGGGGGTATCTCTTTTCCTTCTCCCAGGATTCTTGAAACAATTTTCTTTGATAAGACTATTATAGATAGGGACATCCTTAATTTCCTGGAGAAATGATATCTTTACACACAAATTTTCCAATTCTCCCAGGAGTTCAGTCTCCTCAGGGGTGTGCTGACTAGGGTGGATCAAGTGCTTGGGAAAAGGAGGTTGTTGGATCTGGCTGTTATCTTCTTCCTTTTCCTCCTAAATATTTATAGGTGAAGATGGGGGATGGTTGTCTGGGATTACTCTTCCCAACCTGAGATTAACCTCTTGTATCTCCACATCATAAGTTGGATGGGATGTTTCTCCACTGGGATCCTATTGTGCCTGTCTGTTATTTGGGTTCACATTGGGCTATGCAGTTATAGGTAGCCTAGATGGAGGCATTGCAGCAAGGAGTTGATTTTGTTGAGGCATCCACCCTTGAGATGGATTGTTCCACTGAGGTTGTTTTGGAATATATTGTTGAAATTGTTGGTTTACTGGCTAAGGATGGTATGAAGGGTTGGAAGGCCAAGTAGGAGGTGTAGACCAGCATGGATGAGTGGGGGTGTACCAGTTTTCATGGGTGCACTTTGATTTTTGTAATAGTAAGATTAAGGTGCACTTTGCATACCTTTTTGATATGGCTGAGGGCCTTGAGGCCTTCTCTGGTTGATGAAACAGAGTTTCTCTACCATTGTTTCTCCACCTTGATATACAGCTTTAAGTCCAGGTAAGGAGGGACACTTTTCTGTGGCATGAGTCTCTTCACAAACTAAGAAAACCTCTATCACATTCAATGGACATTCATTTCTTGGGTGCTTCCTGGTACATCTATGACAAAATATGGCCATGGCTCTCTCTGCTTCCTCTTGCTTCCTTTTGACCTGCATTGTGTCCATTTGCAAAGAAAAGGTGTGCAACATGTCACTCTTGAAGTCCTCTAGCATGTTTCCAATCTCATGTTTTATGAAGGTGGAACAGGAAGGGGTATTGGATTTACTTTGGCTAGCTCTGACCTTCTTCCTAAATTCCCTAGAATGGTTCCAGAAGACAATTTTGATTGTTTCATAGGGTTTTTGGTAGATATCTCCTCCTGATAACATATTCAAGGTTTCTATAATCTCTTCATTGATCCCTCGAAGAAGTACAAGTTTAAGAGAGTCAGGATCAAGAGTACAGTTGGATCTCTTATAGTTCAATTGAAACCTCTCTTCATAATCTTCTAGGGATTCATTAGGCCCTAGAGTCATCCTAAATATCTCATCCTTAGTTTCCTTGGACCTATAGTAGCCTTTGTACTTGCTGCTGAAGGTATCTTCCATCTGTGCCTAGGTAGTGAAGATATCCCCAGGAAGACCTGTGAACCAGCGCAAGGCTGCATCCTTTAGGGTGGATGGGAATAGCTTTCACTTCTGATCATCAGAGGTGTAGTCATGTGTTTTCGGTGGTTTGGAATTGTTTTTCAT
The DNA here is from genome assembly GCA_034641835.2 of Pinus albicaulis. Lineage (NCBI taxonomy): Eukaryota > Viridiplantae > Streptophyta > Pinopsida > Pinales > Pinaceae > Pinus > Pinus albicaulis. The sequence goes on along the minus strand of CM076574.1, from coordinate 78,650,417 downwards.
GTGTTTTTCGTAAAAAGGGTAGGCAGTTGTGATTGGAGGAAAACAAACAAATAAGTATGAAGGGCTTAAGTCCGTTCGAAAAAAAAGGTAAGTGTAGCATTAAGGTGAGAAGGAAAGGAGGGGAATGGAGACGTAAGAGAAGTCCTTAGAAGTGAAGCGCACCTGCAGATTCATGCATGCGAAATAGGCAAAAATGTGTGATGAAATAGTGAAAGAGAGGCTTGGACTTGGTAATACAATTTCTTCTCAAAAATTCAAACAGAAAGCAATTTTGGCCTGTGGGAAGGTCTACCCTGCTCAAACTCTATTGACAGAGATGAGAGGGGGAGACTTGACCACAGTTTTTGGAGTTTTCCCTCTATTTTACTACACATAAGCCATTAAAACTACAACAACACAAAAACTAAACAACAATGAAACTTATCAGAAGCAGATCTAACTTAAATGGCAGAAGAAAAACTAGTTGAATGATAGAAAGGAAAAGACAGTAACAACAGAGAAGCTGAGGCACATGGATTGGGCCCTAACCCACGAACCTAGCTCTCTGAAACTTAAATCAGTCGAATGAATCAGTCTAATCATTTCATAAAAGAATAACTTTATACATCTCTGAAAGTTTGATCACTGAATAAAACAAAAAGCTCAATAGCTCACAACAATAGTTCTGAATGGAATCGAGACTAGAATAGAGTAACTCTTCCTAGCTCTAGCTCTGCTCTATTTATTCTACAGGACAGCTACCAACAACTCCCTAGAAAATGGTGATTGAGTCCACTTGACTCCCAGTGAACAAGGATTGGGTGCACTTCCTCTTTGAGTTGCTTGGTTGCCTCTAGAATTCGAATTGCTGTGGAGAATCCTTGGGATCCTTCGGCTGCCTTTGAGGGTGGAAAGTCCTCCTATAATTCCTCTTTGTTTTCTCCTCCAAGTTTTTATGATAAAATCCTTATAAAAAGGATTAATAATTCATGATTTTCTGCACTCAACCTTATGTTAGGCACTAAAAGTATGTTAGCCTTAATCACCACCTATACTAGCATCAAAAAACCAAATAATAATAAAAATGCAAGAAAAAGAGATCTAAGAAGGCAAAAAGGTGGCTATTAACCTGTTCAAATATGTCTAATGATGGAGCTCGTCATAATGCATAGACAATTTCCCATTAATTCTATTGTTGACATAATAAATTGTGTACGTGTAGATGACTTATCAAATATATTAACATAAATAGCAAATAAACCTCACATTATATTTTTCCTTATAATAATAATAAAAAAACATAATGTCAACTTAGGTAAAGACTCATAGAAACTTTTTTTATTAAGTAGAAACTTCCTTATTAACATAATAATTGATTTATTATAATATGAATAAACTTGAAACATTTTTTTATTAAGTAGAGACTTCTTTATTAACATAATAATTGATTCATTATAATATGAATAAACCTGGTTTAATGTTCTTTGTAAAACATGTTGTATAATTGAGTGTGGATAATAAACAAAGAATAATAAATAGTTGAATATACTATGTTTGTTGCGTAGAAATAATTTATGTGACTTTAAAATATTATTATTTTTTCTTATTTTTTAATAAGGCTTAATTATATTGACAAGTGTTTTTATTTTAGAATAGGTTTTTATAAGTTTAAGATGGATGATAGGATTTTAACTTTCATGAAAAATTTTAATACTCGTAAGAGTAAAGAGTTGAAATTTATCTTAAAGGTAGTTATGTCTTTTTTGTTTTTCAATTTAAATGTCTTTTTTTAATTAATAATGATAATAATAATGTAAAAAAAAATTTAATTTTTGTAAATTGAATTGTCTTACAAGCGCCGAGAGGGATCAAATCTCTCGAGGTGAGAGGGAATGCAAATAGGCATTGGTGCTATAGGGCCTCCTAATTAGGGCCTTGTTTATCTAGAAATTTATTCATTCAAAGATTTTTAATGAAATATTTAAATTTTACCTCTATCACAAAGGTCTATTAGATCTTAATCCTATGAAAATAGTTTGAAATCGATCACAATCAAGACTATTCATAATTGACTAAATTATTATTATTCACAATTTCTATCATTCAATATTATCACATTTTCACTTTGCATTCAAAATTTTATTTCATCATTAAAATTATTTTACAATATTTATCATCTCAACAAACTGAGGTAACTAATCAAATTTTAAATTAAAATGACTAATAAATCTCAGACATATTTAACATATTTAAAATGGTTATGTTAATATTAGATGTATTTACATATTATTGACAAAATTAAGCATATGTTCCTCATATTATCGATAGATCTTCCTTGGTCGCACACGACTGAAACCAACCTAGATCCATCTTAACTCCGGATCTATCAAGCGCCCTAATAATATTGAATGATAGAAACTGTGAATAATAAGAATGTAGTCAATTATGAAGTCTTCATTGTGATCGATTTTAAACTATTTTCTTATACTATTCTTATTTTCACCCATGTGAGTTTTGTCATATTTTCATATTGATTATTTGAAAAGGACAGTTGGAATCGTAAACCATTTAAATATTTAGCTTGAGTTGTTGTAGTAAACATCATACCTTGTCTCTCTTGTTCTCCAATATTAATAGGCTGAATTACTATAACACAAAAATCAATGTACATTGTCAATAATTTTTTGTGCTTACACTGAAATCATTGCACACACACTATTAATCCAATGACTTTAAAATTAATGTACCATCATACATCAAATTAGAAATCAACATATACACTAAAATCAATGCAACTAATGCAAGAAATCAAATAATAATAGAAAATAACATCTACACTAAAATCAATGCATATAATGCAAGTAATGAAATATGATTAGAAATCAACATCTACACTCAAATAAATGAGTCTAGTGCAAGTAGGAAAATAGGATTTAAAGCCAACATCTACACTGAAATCAATGCATCTAGTGCATGCAATCAAATAGGATTAGAAATCACCATCTACACCGAAATAAATGCATTTAGTGCAAGGAATAAAATAGGATTATAAATTATCTACATTTAAATCAATGCATTTAGTTAAATCATCTACATTTAAATCAATGCATTCAGTGCAAGCAATCAAATATAATTATAAATCAACATCTACATTGAAATTAATGCATCTAGTGCAAGCAATCAAATAAGATTAGAAATCACCATCTACACTGAAATCAAGGCATTTAGTGAAAGAAATCAAATAGGATTAGAAATCACCATCTACATTGAAATCAATACATTCATTGAAAGCAATCAAATAGGATTAAAAATAATCTACATTGAAATCAATTCATATAGTGAAAGAAATCAAATATAACCAAAAATCAAAATCTACATTAAAATTAATGCATCTAGTGAAATCAATCAAATAGGATTAGAAATCATCATCTACACTGAAATTAATACATTTAGTGCAAGCAATCAAATAGGATTAGAAATCATCTACATTAAAATCAATCCTTCGAGTGTAAGTAATCAAATATAATTATAAATCAACATATACACCAAAATCAATTCATCTAGTGCAAGAAATCAAATAGGATTAGAAATCACCATCTACACTGAAATCAATGCATCTACTGCAAGAAACCTTCTTCCCTATCTCCCTCATATATATCTATATATCCATCCATATCTCCTCCTTTTTCTCTTTATCTCACCCCACCACACACACACTCTCTCTCACTACATATCTATCAATTTGTTTGTCCCTCCCTCCTCTCCATCTATCTTTTTTTCTCTTCACCTTACATCTATATCTATATCTCACTCTATCTCTCTATATCAACTCCAAAACATAAAATCTCTCTCTCCAATCTATCTATATATCTATCACTCCCTCCTCCTCCTCCTCTCCCTCTCTCTCTCTCTCCCTCTCTCTCTCTCTCTCTCTCTCTCTCTCTCTCTTCCTTCCTGCTACCCTTTCTCCCTCTCTCTCCATATTCTTTATCACTCCCTCTCTCTCTCTCTCCACCTTTCACCCTCTATGTCTTTATTCTTACCTCCCCCTCTCTTCCTCTCCATATTCATATCTCTTTCCCTACCTCTCTTCACTCTCTCTCTTAAATTCTCTCCCACCCCCTCTCTCTCTCTATCTTCACCTTCCAACTTTGTTACCATATGCCTCTCTCTCTCTCCTTCTTTCCCCCGTTCTCTCCATATCTCCTTATTTGTCTCTTTATCTCACCCCAAAACATACACACTCCCTCTTCATCTCTCCCTTGTCACTCCCCCTCTCTCTCCACTACTCACTCTCTATGTATTTATTCTTCCCTCCCTCTCTCCTCATCCAGCTCCATCTCTCAATCCTTCCCTCTCTCCCCCTCCAAATCCATATTTCTATCCCTCCCTCTCTCCTCCTCTCTTTCAAGTCCCATCTCCTTTCCTTCCTCTCTCTCCCTTTCTCTTCCCCCATCTCTCTCTCTCTCTCCATCTCTCAATCCCTACCTCTCTCCCCCTCTAAATCCATATTTCTATCCCTCCCTCTCTCCTCCCCTCTCTCCTCCTCTCTTTCAAGTCCCCTCTCTTTTCCTTCCTCTCTCTCCCTTTATCTCTTACCTCCCTTTATCTTCCCCCATCTATACCTCTCTCTCTCTCTCTCTCTCTCTCACCTACAATCCTCTCTTCCCCCATCACTCTCTTCCTCTCTCTCATCATTCCTCTCTTGCCTCCTTCTATTTGACGTCCCAGCTCTCTTTCTTTCTCTCTCTCTCTCTATCCTCCAATCCTCTCTCTTCCCCCATCTCTCTATCTCACTCTCCAACTATCTTACTATTTCTATCCTTTTATCCTTCTGTCCCCCCTTGTCTCCATCATGCCTCCTTTCTCCTTCTCTTCCCCCTTGTCTCCATCACTCCTATGTATCTTTATCCCACCCATAAGCATATACTCTGTCTCTCCATCTCTCCCTTGTCACTCCCTCTCTATGTATTTCTTCTTCCTTTCCTCGCTCCACATCCAGCTCCATCTCTCTATCCCTCCTTCTCTCCTCCTCCTCTCATCCTTTCTCTCTCTCCCTTTCTCTCCTACCTCCCTCTCCCTTCCCCCTTATTTCTCTCTCTCACACTCTTTACCCTCCAATCCTCTCTCCTTCTCCCTCCCTCTCTCCTTATCTCTCTCCCACCTCCATATTTATGTCTCCCTCTCCCTCTCTTACCCTTCTCTAACTCTCTCACTCTTCTCACTCTCTCTCTCTTCATTCCTCTTCTCTCTTCTCCTTCAATTTATCTCCATATCTCCCTTGTCACTCCCCCTATTTCTCCATCTCTATCATATATCATGATATATTAATATATATTAAAATATAATAAATTTAATATTGTATTAATCTAAACATATTAAATTTAATAATATTAATATTTTAATGTTAATGTTAGGGTTAATAATGTTTTTTTTGGCATGGTATTAATAATAATTTGGTCCATGGTATTTGACCCTTATACTTCATATATAATTAGATCTTGATTTCTAATCGTATTTGATATATTTTTATTTATTTACCTTACCTCTTTATACCTCTTTTATATTTACTTATTTACCATACCTATTTTATAAATATATTATTTGGCCCATGGTATTATTAATAATTTGTCCCATGGTATTTGGCACATGGTATTAATAATAATTTGTCCCATAGGCTTCACCTAGATAAAACCTATTTTTGAGTTTTTGTAAATATAAAGTGGTTTATTGGGTAAATATAAAATCGGTTTTATTTATTTACCATACCTCTAGTTTATTTATATTTTTATTTATTTACCATACCTCCTGAGTAATATAAAAAGAGGTTTTATTTATTTACCATACCTATGGTTTATTTATATTTTTAAGTATTTACCATACATTATTTATTTACCATATCTCTTTTTCGAGTGTTAGTAAACTCTTCATATTTTAAGTTTATATCATTTAAATTTAATTTTAATAAATTTTTAATTGTTCATTTATATGTTTATATAAGTTATTGTTCAAGCCGACATTTTTTTTGGCTTTCGACATACTTACACATCGGGGTCATACTGGGCTGTAGAATGCGCCTCTCGGCGCAATTAATTTTATAGTTATTAATTATTTGAAATATTAATTATGAATAATATTTTATTTTTTTAAAATATAAATATTTATAATATCAATATCAATATGTTTATTTTTAATATTTTTATCTATCTTTTAATTAATAATAAATATTTATAGCAAATAACATATTATTCTTATTCTTGAAATCAACAAAATTTATTATTTTATATCATAATTATAATATTACTTTTTAAAATAGTTTTTTAAATGCTATTTCATTTTATTAGTCCATGTAGAAACATAAGACTTTATCTTTGACTTGTATTGATTAGATTTTAGACTATAAATTGTTATATTTATTATATTTTTTTACATTAGTAAAATATATTATTTATTTTTTGAATTATTGAATGTCATTTAACTAGGTGAATAGAGTTGAAATTTTTAGATTTTGTTCACTTTCATATATTTTTCTAAAGTTGACTCTATAAAGGTGTATTAGGGTGGGAGGCAAGATTTCCACCTCATACCACCCTACATGAGAGGTTTTATGATGAAAATTTGAGAAGGATTCAGAAAGAGCATGAGAGCAGATGGTAGAGAGGCTTATGGATGCATGGAAGTCCAAGGAAGGATAGCCCACCCTAAGCCCAAACTAAAGGAGTAGATAAAAAGAAAAAAAATATGTTTGAATTAGGTTGGGATATGGAGTATGATGATAGTGGTTGGGGGAAGGATGGTAAGGAAGGAATACCAGTAAATTATATAACAGTTTAAGGACCTCTCCTTGCGCATATGTTGTTGGAAGTTTCTTTCCTCTATGAACATACTATTAATTGGGTTGGAAATCTATGAAAAAAGGAGAAACAATGCATGCTAGGGAATGAACTTAACCTTGCATGCAGGGTTAGTGCTCATCCTCAGATGGAAGCTAGGACATTGGGATTTGTTGTGACCAGAGATTTGAAATAGAAAATATGACATCGAAGGTTTACAATATCTCTTTTCTTTACTCTAAATATCCATGTAGTTGTGATTTTGTTAATATTAGTGTTAGCAAGAAAATTTGGTTATGTAGTACTCTATTTTCATACACCCACTATGGGCTTGTTAATTATGATGGGTTTTCACTGTCTGGAAATCAGAGTAGGCCCTTGAGTTTCGATGTTGAATCTTATTTAGCTTGGCCTCTATTTGTGTATTTTAGTTGTACTTTTTTTGTCAGGGACTCATTCCTAGGGTTTGTAGTTACCTACAAGGTATCTTCTAGTATTTTCCTCTTGTAACTAGTGTTATCTCCATCCTGCTCTTCATTAGTCTTTTATCGCTCTATGTGAACTCAGTATCCATTGGGCCTCACTAGTGTTTCTTATCTTAGGGTGGTGTTTAAGTTTGTGTTTGAGAAGATTGTCAGATTTTTCCTTTCAGGCCCTTAATGCATTGGGTGAAGAGGTCACCTGGGTCTCCCCCATACCCCTAACTCACCTCCATTTGCCATGAATCAAACCTATGCATAGTCATTTGCTTGTGCCATGGTGGATAAATGTAGAAATATCATCCCTAAAGTGGTACAAAGGGCCATTTCTAAAGAAGAATACAAAGTGAGATCAAGTAAAATATTTATATGTGGCATGCATGTGGAAAGAGAGACTAGGGATTGTATCCCTCATGTAGGAAACTCAACTAAGACTCATGCTTCATCCTATATATGCAGACATTTAACTTATATTGGCACATGAAAACTCTTATTGGAAGGGTGCTCACTGACAAAGTTAACATGTAACAAGAGCTAATAATTTGTATGGTTGAAATAGTGGAGAAGATAGACAAGATGCATAGGAAAATCACAAGGATGTGAAAGGATTTAGAAAATTATGTTAATTCCTTATGATAATGAAAGTTAATGGAAGTCCCCTGATGGCGGGGGACATACGACGCTAGGATGGATCTCTGTGTTTTCCCCTCCACCACAAGGCAACCATGTAGCATTTAATTAAAAGGCTGAGTATAATGTACTCCGGTAGGGTGAACATTTTGGATGGTCGCACGATTATGTTAAGAAGGGTGGTAGAGTTCTTGTTTCAGTTGGTAATTTGGGCAATGTTTTTTTTTCCAAGAGGGAAGTAGATACAGTGGGAAATGGTAACCATGACAGCTTGTTAGGGTTTTGGCTCTAGAGAGACGTCATTGTGGGTCTCTGGTTCGGGCTAGTGTGGAAAAAAAACTGACCATCAAGCAAGCACCTCGGATCCTACTCTATCTTGGGCAGAAATTTGTAGCATGTCTCTCTTGCAGGTGGGAATTTCAAGTTCTGCTACCTCATCCTGCTCTGTTGGCTCAGGGAGCTCGCATCCAGTGAATCGAATCATAAATTTGTGTTTTTAAGCGTGCTCACGGCTCAAAGGTCTCTCCTTGGCATCCTGGGTGGCCTATGGGCGTTGTGGGCGGGTCTGTCTATGTTGTCGAGTTTTTATAATGTTAGGGTTTAATATTGTTACATAAGAATGGTACAAAAATTCATTCAACATCACATTGCAACAAACATTGTCTCAATGCGACAATCAATCTAACAATCATTGTCACAATGTTACATTACATTGCAATTTATTCAACGTTATAAAATTGGGGTTTAATATTAAGCTTTATAATATTATGGTTTTAAATATTGGGTTTATAATTAATAATAGGATTTATAATATTAATCTTATGGTTTATTATACTGGGTTTATATTCCTAGGGTATAATATTAATCCTAGAATTTATAATCCCTAGGGTTTATAATATTAATCCTAGGGTTTATAATCCTTTGGTTTTATAATATTAATCGCTTGGGTTTATAATACCAATAATCCTTGGATTTATAGTATTATTAATCACTTAAGTTTATTAATCCATTGAATTTATAATATTAATAACCCCTTCAGTTTTTTAATCCATTGGTTTTATAATGTTAATCCCTAATATGTATAATAATATATTAGGGTTTATATTCTTAGTGTTTATCATATTAATGTTAGGTTTGATATATTAATCTTATGTTTTATAATATTAATAGTGTTTATAATATTTTGGTATTATAATATTAATAATAGGGTTTAGTATTAATTTGTTAGGTTTATAATCTCTCGGGGTTATAATATTAATATATTGGGTTTAATATTAATCCCTTGGGTTTATTAGTCCCTTGGATTTATAAAATTAATCCATTTGGTTTATAATATTAATCCCTTGTGTTTACAATAGGGTTTATAATATTAATCCATGAGGTTAGGGTTTATAATATTTACATTGAAATGTTAGATTACATTTCAATTTATTTAGTGTCGCATTGCAACATTGTAAAATTGGGGTTTAAATTGGCCTCAACCTGCCCATAGGAAACAACGGTGTGGGGGTGGAAATTTTGGCAATGCAGGTTGTCATGTTCTGCACTTCAGTTCGTCTTTCAGGAACACAGTCAGCACAGAGCGTCAAGGTGAAGTCATGCCATCTCTAGCTCTCTCTCGAGGATGAATTGAGGCTCCAACGACAATGGAATCTTTGGTTGTGAAACTTTAGTACATTTAGCTCAAGCTTGACATCATTCGCGACCACAAGTATGAATATCGTAATTAACATGTTGCATATATGAATGATATCCAATATAGTCATAATGAGATATTGGAACAACTAGACTCTCTCCTTCGTAGCCACTGACACCGAATGACCATCTTCGCAGTCTGGAAGCTCTACTGGAACATGTAGATTTTCACATGCATGAACGTGTTGGATACTTTTCAGCTCCCCCTATACTCCCTTCACATCCCCCTCCTTGATATCTTTTCATTGGTCTTTGTATTTTTTTTGTTTTCTCCATGTACAATATGGCTTCTATGCCAAGAGAAAATCATGTTTGTCAAGTTTTATCAAAGACACACTTCGACCCCCAATTCCAACAAGTCTAACCAGAATGAGGAAGAGGGGGGTGTAGAGATATCCTATGTAACCTTTGTTTTCATGAAAATCTAATGAAGGAATTTTGAACGACCAAAAAAAAAAAGTGAATGGAAGTCACCTTTTCAGGTGAATCCCCCTCCTGAAACATGATCAACCGAGCTTGTCTACGGAAGATGGATACAACTCAAGAAGATGGAATTTTTATGTTTATTATTAATAGTTTATATTTTGAAAAACAATATGATTATCCATAACATTGTTGGAAAAAAAATGAATTTGTGCTACTAGTATAGTATCCTTAACTATAAATTAGTAGTAAAGAAAATTTTGTTATATATATTTGTGTTGTAATAATATAAAAGACCTTAACTTACGAAAAAAAACAAATTTTAAAAACTCAAAAGATATAAAAACATTTGATTTATCATAAAAACGACATTTAATATAGTTAGACTTAATTATATTAGATTAATAATATATATTTATAATAAGTCACAATAAATAAATAAATAAATATAAATATATATATATATATATATATATATATATATATATATATATATTAAATTTCACCATTTTAAAAATTAAGCTACTTCACTAAATTTTACCTTTTACCTCACATAAATTCTTATTCACTGTATTGACACTTAGCTCATCATATAAGTTATTTTCATAAAACACACAATTGTATTCTTTTTATACTCTTAATCAATCTTCCATGATGTTGGAGCCACACTATAGCCAAATCAAAATTACAAGCTCAAATTCATAAAACTTTAACATAGAAAACATTCATCACATTATAGAAAACATAATCATCATATTCACCCAACATTTGTGATCATGATTGTAGTAAACATAAAGAGATCTCAATAGTTATAATAATCATTATAAAAAATAAGAATCATAATTATAAAAAATAATTACGAAAAATCATTGTAATTATAAATAATAATCATTATTAATAATTTAAAAAAATGTGGACCACTCATCCTCTCTTGTCCCACTAATCATCTTACCCCTTATTCATCACATACGTTTCACTTCAACATAGTTTGGAATATTCTTAAATATTATCTTCTTTTTATGGAAATGCAGGTTATGGTCCAAGTTATTTCCAACATATGGCTGACAACGTAGACGCTGCACTCGTTCCTAAATACACAATGTTCTTACCAACTAACCGCCACGTAATTCAGCCTCAACGCAAATGTTTTAACTTTTGGTGTTCGGATGAAAGAGTTAAATAACGAGCATGCCACCACCCGATGTAAACGAGGGTCCGTCGTGCTCGTTATTGACACTTAGATCCATTAGATCTCAACTTTCAACGAAAATTTTCACCCTTGATGGACTAGATTTTGTTCATTAAAAGGTATTTTAATAAATTAAAAATTATATTATTAATAGCAATATAAATATTATTCAAATAAATTTTTTATGCTTTTTGAACTAGTATTAACTAGTAAGTGTAGTTGATTATGAAGTAAGTATAGTTGATCATCAAGAGAATAATGATTGTGCTGATTAAATACACAAATATTAATTATAATCATAAAATCAAAAATTAAAAATTAACTATGAAAATAAATCAAAATAAAAAAATAAAAAAAATAAATTAAATAAAAAAAATAATAAATAATAACAAAAATAACAAAACTAATTAATGAAATAATAAAAACCTAAGTCAACAAATTAAAATTTAATATTAATAATCATTATTAAAAAAAAAACTTTTGAAATAGTAAAACAAACAAAAGTAAAATATGATAAAAAACTAAATAATAAAAATGAAATAATAATAAAAACTAAAAATAATAAATTAATTGAGAAAATGTCTTATATTCTGAATAGGGATGACCAGTGAAATATTAGGAGTTGTTGGATCTCTATGTTTCCTCTTTCCTGGGTGTGGCTTCTCTTTTTTGGTTTCCTTTTTCTCATATTTATATATAGATTAGTATTTTTTTAATTGTTTTTATTTTTATTATTAATTTATTATTTTTAATTTTTATTATTATTTTAGTTTTTGATAATTTTTTATTTATTTTTTATGTTTTACTATTTCAAATGTTTATTTAATAATTATTAATACTAATTTTTAATTTGTTGACTTATTTTCATTAGTTTTGTTATTTTTATTATTATTTTTATTTAATTTAGGTTTTATTTTGATTTTTTATTTATTTTCATATTTTTTTTCTAAGTTTATTTTTAATTTATGATTATAATTAATATTGTTTTTTATAGAGTTATAATGGGTAAAAATTGTAATTATTAATAATAATTTCTTAACGTCCATTTTACTATTTTATTATTATGTTTTGTTTTGACCGTTGTCATCTCTGCATTATATATTTTTGTATTTGATCAATACAATCATCATTCTCCTGATGATGAAATACACTCAGTTGATTTCCCAGAAAATTTTATTTAAATAATAGATATAGATCACAGGAATTTTCATTCTCAAATATATTATTCGTTGGATCAAATAGTCAAAATATTAATTTACAAGAGAGAAACTGGTTGAAGAAAATTCAATAATTCAATCTTAAGTTAAATAGTTCAAAATAAACTTGAAATTAATTCTAACAATTAATAAATTTATTTATTTTCTTTTCCAATCAGTTGAACCAATTTCACATATTTTAGAAATTTCGTTTATTATAAATTTAGTAAATTTAGTAAACAACGTCGAAAGTCCAAACCTAAATTAAAAATTAAAAAAGAAAAATAAATTATGTTCGACAAAAAAAAAAGAAAGAGGAAATTTTGTTCAACTAAAATAGCATTTCATATTAAGGTAAAATACATAAATAACTATATTGTGGGGAGAAATGATAAAGAGTATTTTAAAATTTGTTGGGTGGAAGGATTTGGTCACCAAAAATCATATGATTTACATTTATTCTATTAAATTAAGAGTTTTTTTATTAAGAAAAGTTATAGACACTGAATTAGAAATTAATTTTCATAAATATAATAGGGTTATAAATGATTAGAGATGGGGGAATGAATTTCAGAGGAGAAAGAGATGGGGAATGAGTTTCAGAGGAGAAGGAGATTTATGTTGCTATGGTTCTTACACACCTACTATGTGAATCAGATTCAAGATCTGTGTAACTTTTTGTAAAGTCTTATGCTTTTTATAGTATGATGTATGGAATGATTTAAATAAACTAACATGATCAAATGATAAATTGTTATAATATTATTTAATTTGGTTTCCTTCTATATATCTATACTATCTAAAGTGTCTATGTTATGATATTTCTCTTGATTCTAGGTTGAATTTGGGAATGCATGACATTGGTAAATTCACTATACCTTTCATGAGAGAAATTATTATATGTTGGAGTTATGTGTTTATTTATTATTGAGAGAAATTATTATATTCTGGAGTTATGTGTTTATTTATTATTTTGTGTTCATATCTTGGTGCTTGTAAAGATTTGATTTCTCACATCATTTCTTTACAACTATAACTTGAATTATTTCTAATATATATTATCCAAAGTTTTTAATTTAAGATATTTACTTTATCTTTTATTTCATTTTAATTATATTATGTTAATTTTTTTTTTTTTTGTTATTTCACTATCTTTATTTTAATTGCATTCATTAATAACTTGTGCTTGTAATGATTTGATGGCTGACATCATTTCTTTAAAACTATAACTTGAATTATTTCCAATATATATTATCCAAGATTTTTAATTTAGGATATTTATTTCATCTTTGATTTCATTTTAATTATGTTATGTTAATTTTTTTTTTTGGTTATTTCACTCTTTTTATTTTAATTGCATTCATTAAATTTATATTAAATTCATGAATCATATATTTTATATAAGTCACACTTATTAACAAAGATTAACTACTTAATTTTATTTAACCACTCACTTTTATTTATTTTATTTGGACATATTTGTTTGCTAACTTAGAAAATATATTTTAAAATTAAAAAAAAATTAAAAAGCTAAATTAATGTTTGAGTTAGTCATTTGACGGGTTTACCAATGTTAGTTTAGAAGCCCCATGGTATTGCATAGCTCTTGGTATTTTTTTATAGTATTTTACCAATGGTGATTTACAAGCCCATGGTATTGCATAGCCTAGGATATTTGTCCATAATCTTTGTTATAATGAAGTCTATTTAAAAGGTTGAAAAAATCCATTGTGGAATGCAAGAGTACCAAATTAGTTCCATCTTAACTCCAGACGTATGCCTTTAGAAGTTCGATCTAAGATGGTATATAATATTAATTAATTAATACTAAGATATAAAAGATCATTATATTGTCTTAATCATTACAATATTTGTTATAATATTACTAGTTGAGAGAGAAAAAGATAGAGAGAAATATAATAATATTATATAATAATCAGGTTGGTATAAAGACACTAGGGCCTGGTTAAACCATTGGGAGATCGACGAGAATGTTGCATTGCAAAACATTAATAACATTAAAAAAATTGTTACTTCTAAGTTCAAAGAAAAAATGTGGTGTGAGAAAGATCTAGTAGCTAAAAGGAAATTAAGATATTATAAGGAGGTCATCAACCCCACCCTAGAAGATCAAAAGTATCTCTTTGTTTAACTAGCTCAAAGAAGAAAATTAATATAGCCAAGATTAGAACAAAATCTCATGAGCTCCATAGTGAAACAAGAACAGATAGTTGGATAGTTCCTAAAACACCATGGATGGAAAGGATCTGCCATCTATGTGAGAATATGAAGATCGAGGATGAAAATCACTTTCTCTTAGAGTGCCCCACGTACAACCAATTAGAGCTCAATTTCATAATCTTTGTTGCCATACTGACCTTCCTAGCCTTTTAAGATGTCAAAATTATAGTGAGCTTGGGAGGCTTCTCTCCACACTTTTTGAGCATAGGAATAAAATCTTAAATCAAACTAAATAACTCTTTTCTTTAGGTCCGATAGACCAAAGATTGGTCTGAGTGAACGTTTACCATCATCATCATCATCATCATCATCAACATTAATATTATAAATAAAATAATATCATAATATTAGTTTTATATATAATAATATTATAAATTAATTATAATTGTATATTACTTAGTTAGTTGTTCGAGGCAACTCAAGTGGTGATGGTTGTGAAAATGAAGTACTATGTTCCAAAAAGATTTAGGTTCAAATCCCCCAAACTTATCTATAAACTAACCCATTGCTAATTCCTCTAGTTAAATAAAATATATATATATATATATATATATATATATAATATGAATATGAGAATAGCCCATTGCTAATTATGTAGTTAAATAATATATATATATATATAAGACACTTAATAAAAGTTTATGTTAACTATAATTAGATGCATTGTAATAATTATATTGTAAAATTATAATATGACAATTATATGAATATATATTATAATTATTAATAAATATATATTAATTAATTAATATTAAATACACAATATAATATACTATTAATATAGTATTATTTTAATATTATATTAATTATGTATTTATACCAATAACTGTCTCTATTGTAATTGGATATTTAATTTTTTAAAAATATATTTTTATAAGTGTTAAGTGTGTCTCAATTGTAATTGGACATTTTAATATTTTTACAAGTATATTCTTATAAGTGTCCTGTTGTAATTGGACATTTTAATCTTTTTACTAATATATTCTCATCATTTCACCTTCTCAAAGGCGTGACGGCTGGAAACGAAACCAATGCCTATTCAGACTTATTAGAGGCCACTAATGGTGAATGAATAAATGGTAGGGTTCATTGAATGACAGGGTTAGCCCAAGATAAATGGAGGAATAAATAATAGGCTTTAGCACCTGAACTTCAAAAAAACTGGACCATAACAGAGATGGATCCATGGTTTAATATAGATGGTTGAAGAGAGATATTTAACGACAATGCCAAGAAACACATTTGTTTGTAGTGTCTGATGATGAATGTAAAAGCCGATTCCCTTTTCTTGATTACATTCGTTATTAGTAATGAACATAATTTCCAAGTCCATGTTTCCTTTTCAAACTAGAATTCACCATTGAAATCAAAAATGAATTGCAGGTAAACAAAAGGCTAGATGTAACAGCCTAGGAATTGGAGATAGGAGACCTAATGCTGAATGGTGTATTTTTTGTTTCATCCCGAAATGGAAGTTATCACAAGTGAAAATAGGTTTGAGGGTAGATCTTAAAATCCAGAACAATTATTCGGATACAAAAGCTTCTTAGAAATGTTCGCAAGATTCAACAGAAAAAAACATCTTCCGAAACAGAACTGCAAAGGTGCACAAATGACACTTATAAGCCAACAAAATCCATCAGATTAAAACAATTTCTTCACAAATGAGTAAGCCATAAATTGTAGCACGGACCAGAAAATAAATCAATTTATGGTATTTATTTGTAGATAAAATGATGAATAATTACATAGGTTGATTTACAATAAATAAGTCCCTCAAGAACGTAGTTCAAATGTGTCAAGCAAATTGTTTGAATTAGTCATTCAAAGCAATAATTTAGCCCACCTTTGAACAAAATTTGTGGCAAAGATAAGCAAAACACCAATATAGGAAAAGTGAGCATTCACTTGAAAATATTGTGCATAAACTTCAAAGAATGCTAAACAATATAGTTTACACTGTACGAGACCTACCAGCAAATTACATTAAAATATTAAATCTTTGAATTAAAAGAAAGTTTTGAAGTTGGGAAAGAAGCTAGGGTTCTATATCAAAATTTACAAAGTAAATCTCTCTTTGTATCACTCAACTATGGAATAAAATAAAACGTCTATTAGAAAAAAAAATACGAAACACGAGCAACATGGAATGCAATGAGAAATCAACACCCAACGAAACAGGTGATGGCAGTGTGGGTGTAGGCTTTAAGGAGAGTTGTTCAAACTTGGTTACAACATTCTTTAATTCAGGAGGAATCTGATCCTGATCTCCTTTTTCACTCTCGGTCATCAAAATTTATCAAATTTGTTGATAAAATTAATAAAATGCACATTTGGAAGCAATGGTCCCCTTATTCTTTGAAAACATAATGATGCACTTTGAAAAAGTGTTAGATCTTTGTAAACAATGTTTATAACCCTTCGGAGTGTATTATAACCCACTTTAACCAATGTTTAAAACCTCTTCGGGGATATAATACTTGACTTTTAAAACAGTGCTTTAACACCTTTGGAATTAAAGTCGGATCTCAAACACCTTATATAAAAACATATTAAAATAAACCTCCGGAAATATCATGAAGCACTTTTAAACAATGGTTAATACCTTTTTGCAAAGGATCGGATTTCAAACCTTTAATAAAACCTTATTGCAACAATCTGTCGGGTCCGAGCCTTTTTTTTAACCTCCATATGATTTCTGACGCGACCACCGTTGGATTTCCTTTGCATAAGATCGAACGATTGTCGCGTTCATTCGACCCCAATACTTTAATACCCAAAAGCAACGCAAAATTAGTTGTTTTTTTGTTGTGACGCGTCGCAACCTTATTTGATCGTGTTCAAAAAGGCAAAACCGCCTGCAACCTCAAAGACTGTGCGAAAATCGTGGTTTGGTTTCTCAAAACCACTTAACCTCAAACTTTGTTTTAATACGCGTTTAAACACTGTTTTTTCTTGCCTTTCCTTTGTTTAACTTCAATTCTCTCAAAACCTCCTTTTCCGCTGCGAACGCAACCAATCTGAACCAATTATTACTTCGATCTAGAACAAAGAGAACCAATTTTCTTCGAATTCTTCCAACCCTTTATACAGAGGTTAAATAACTCAATAAACAGAGACCATTTTTCCAATTATTCAATCTCAAGCACAGAAACCATTATCTTCTCAATTTCTTCTGAATCTTTACACAATAATTAATACATATAGATTTATACACGAAATTTCATAATCCAATGAATTTTCGAAGGATAACACCCTCCGGGAACTTTCCAAGAACGCAACAGAATAATAAACTCTGCTATTTTATTAAATCAAAGGCAAACCCTCTAAATCCATTCTTCTACTGCCAAATCTGAATTCCTCTTCCTCAGAGGTTACAATTTATAGGTTCTTACATAACAATCGACCTCTTCTTGAGGATCGAATTCTTCTATTTTAGACAAAATCCTAATTATATCATATCCTCCCTAAATCTATCAACTGAAGCTAAATATGCTGAAACAAATCTAAAACTGTTCAATCCTCCTAAATACTAGTTTAACCCTATCTATTACAACTGTAAATTGATAGCTAAAGGTACCAACACCTTTGCTTGTAACTTTTTTTGGATTTTTGGAATAATTAATGAAGCCTTTTGTCTCTAAGCCTCATGCCCCTGCATCAGACTCCCGAGGACAAAAATCTTCATGGGCTCCTGTCCATGAGCTCCTCCACAGAACTACCTAATTTCTACAACATGGTTTATGTCATCTAGGTAGCATCCTCAATTGGGTGATCCTTCCACTTGATCAAGTATTGAAATACTCCTGTCCCCTAGTTTTCTTAAACACTTTCTTGTCTAAGATCCTCTCTGGCTATAATGTCTTTGTTGTGGGTAACTATTTTACCCAGTCAATCTTTTCTTTGTCTTTTGGTCTTTCATCTGTGCCACCATATTCATATCTGTACAAATCGGCAACATTGAATATTTGAGATATTCCAATATCAAAAGGTAATTCAATTTCATAGGAATTTGCAGAAAATATTCTCAATATCCTGCAAGGTCTTATCTTTTTGAATTTTAATTTGTTATACTCCCTCTTTGGAAATAATTCTTTCCTCAAGTGTGCTAAAACCAAATCACCAACTTCAAAATTAACTTCTCTTTTGCTCAAATCTGTTATGTTTTTGTACTTGATGCTGCTATCTTGTAGCTGCTATTTTACCTATTCATGTATTGCTTGTATTTCTGAAGCAAACTCCTCTCCTTCATCACTTCTCATTTCTACTTTTCCCAAGTTCCTCAATTCAGATACTCCTCTTGGGTGCATTCCATAAACTATATGGAATGGACTCTACCCTGTACTTCTGTTAGGTGAATCATTATATGCATATTCTGCCTGTGGTAAAATACGATCCCACTATTTAGGATGTTCTCTTGCAAGACTTCTCAAAAGATTACCCAAACTTGTGTTCACTACTTCAGTCTGTCCATCAGTCTGAGGGTGATAAGCTGAGCTGAAACTCAGTTTATTACCAAGCTTCTTCCACAATGTCCTCCAAAAATGACCAACAAATCTGGTGTCTCTATCAGAAAAAATACTTTTAGGTAACCCATGTAATCTAACAATCTCCTTGAAAAACAAATTGGCAACATGAGTAGCATCACTGGTTTTAGAACATGGAATAAAATGTGCCATTTTTGAAAATCTGTCAACTACAACATAAATTGTATCATTTCTTCTCTGTGTCTTAGGCAATCCTAAAACAAAATCCATACTTACCATATCCCAAGGCCAATCTGGAATAGGTAATGGAATGTACAAACCTGCATTTTGACTTTTCCCTTTTGCATATTGACAAATTTTACAATTCTTCACATAATTTTCCACTTCAGATCTCATATTTGGCCAAAAATAAAAATGAATTAATTGCTCATAAGTCTTATCAACACCAAAATGTCTAGCAAGTCCACCACTATGCTTTTCCCTGATTAAATTTTCTCTCATAGAACAATTTGGTATGCATAATTGATTTATTTTGAACAATAAACCCTCTTGCAAGAAATAATCTAACCACTGACTTCTGTCTATCAAAACAGGATTAAAACATGCTTCAAATGCTTCTTTGAAATCCAAATCTGTTTTATAAAGTTCTTTAAGAAAATCAAAACCTAACACTTCAATTTGACTTTCTTGAACAAGAATGTTTTTCCTACTCAAGGCATCAGCTACCTTATTTACTTGACCACTTATATGCTTCAATACAAAGTTAAAACTTTGAAAATATTCAATCCATTTTGCATTTTTTTTATTCAATTTAGGCTATTGCATAATATACTGTAAAGCATGATTATCTGAATATAGCACAAATTCTTTAGACATTAAATAATGTCTCCACTTCTTCAATGATTGTACAATTGCATAAAATTCCTTGTCATATGAAGAGTATTTCCTCCTTGCCTCATTCAGCTTCTCACTGAAATATGCTACAGGTCTGTCTTCTTGGATTAATACAGCTCCAATAGCTTCTCCACTGGCATCACATTTCACTTGAAATGGTTTATTAAAATCAGGCAAAACTAAGACAGGTTTCTCAGTTATCTTTTGCTTCAAAAACTGAAAATTATTTTTAGCTTCAGCAGTCCACTTGAATGGTTGTTTGTCCTTCTTTATGGTTTCAATGATAGGTGCATTGATCTTACTAAAATTCCTTATGAATTTTCTATAAAATCTAGCAAGACCGTGAAAACTTCTTACCTCAAATTTTTTTTAGGTGAAGGCCACTCCACAATTGCCTTTATCTTCTCTGGATCCATTTTTAATCCTTCAGCAGAAACAACAAAACCCAGATATACCAATTCTGCTTTCATGAATGAACATTTCTTTAAATTTATTAGTAACTTCTCTTGATGTAACTTCCTTAAGACATAGTTAAGATGTCTCAGGTGTTCTTCCTTTGTTTTGTTGTAAATTAATATATCATCCAGATATACTATTGCAAATTTACCAATAAATTCCTTTAATACTTCATTCATAAGTCTCATAAAGGTACTAGGTGAATTTGTTAAACCAAAAGGCATTACCATCCATTCATACAATCCCTCATTTGTTTTAAAGGTTGTTTTCCATTCATCTCCTTCCCTTATCCTAATTTGATGATACCCACTTTTCAAATCTAGTTTCGAAAAATATCTTGCTCCACTCAAACAATCCATCAAATCTTCAATTCTAGGTAAAGGAAATCTATACCTGATTGTTATCTTGTTAATTTCTCTTGAATCAGTGCACATTCTCCAACCTCCATCTTTCTTCGGACTTAATACTGTAGGTACTGCACAAGGACTCAAACTTTCTCTGATCAAACCTTTGTCAACCAATTCCTGCACTTGCTTTCTGATTTCTTCATTTTCTGTAGGAGTCATTCTGTAAGCTGCTTTGTTTGGCAAATTTGATCCTGGAATCAAATCTATCTGATGGCTGATTCTTCTTACAGGTGGTAATTCATCAGGAAAATCATCCACAATAATATCACAATAATTCTCCAACATTTCTTGAATTTCAATTGGCAAATCAGAAATTTTAGTAGAAGTAAATACTACCTTAGGTTTGCAAACTAAAGCAAAATTTACCTCATCATCTTCAATATGCTGCAAGTATTCTTTTCCACTCAACAATAAAGCCTTTGGATCAGAATTTTTACTTGATGCATCTTCTTCTTCCATAGGTAACAATGTTTGATTCATACCATCTTTGAAAAACTTGTAACTGTTTCTCTTTTCATCATGTATTGTTGCTCTGTCATACTGCCAAGGTATACCCAACAATATATGACACACATCCATAGGCATCACATCACACATGATTTTATCTTTGTAACTGCCCATTTGCAACTCTATTTCACATTGTTCCTTTACTATCAGTTGATGTCCCTTCTGAAGCCATGACACCTTGTAGGGTGTTGGATGTTTCTTTGTCTTCAATTTCAACTTCTCTATCACCTCTGTAGAGACCAAATTATCTATATTGCCACTATCAATGACCAACTGACAGCATTTCCCTTGAAATTTTCACACACTTCTGAACAAAGTCTTTCTCTGTGTTGGTTCAGCAACTTCCTTTATTTGTTTTAACAAAACTTTGTTAACCACTAAATATTCTCCTTTCTCTGGCCCAATTTATTTCTCTATTTCAAGCAACTTTTCTTCTTCTTCTCCAGTCTAAGAAACAATTTCATTTCTCTGGTTTGTCCCCACATCCTCCTTCCCTGGACATTCATAGGATCTATGTCCTAATTTGTTACATCTGTAACATCTGACTTCTCTTCCTCTGTTTCTGCCTCCTCTTCCTCTGTAAGAATTCCTTCTGCCACTTGCATCACCTTATGTGGGTGCATGCTGAGGTGAGCTGCTGCTAGCTCCATCTCTTGGTGCTGTATATCTTCCTCTACCACCTTGACTTCCTTTTCCTCGGAAAGTACCTCTTCCTTTGGCAGATTTCTTTCTTAGGAGAATTTCTTCAGATTTTAAGGCCATCTGGTAAGCCTCTTCTACTGTTTTAGGAGGAAATATACTTATCTCATCTTGGATCTCCATTCTGAGACCATTTATGTACCTGACAATCTTCTCTGTTGTATCTTGAATTTGTCCTGCTCTTATGCTCACTTTGTAAAATTCTTTTGTGTATTCTTTTACTGTCATTAATCTCTATCTAATATTCTACATTTTTCTAAATAATGAAATCTGATAATCACTAGGAAAAAACTTACCTCTCATATTTGCCACCATTCTGTTCCAATTCTTGATTGGTTGCTTACCAACTCTCCTTCTTTCTGCTTGCACTCCATCCCACCAAAGTGCTGCATGTCCTTTCAACCTTGTGACAACAAAATTAACTCTCTTTTCTTCACCCATCTCTTCATAATCAAAACATTTATTCATTTCATTGATCCAGTCTATCAACTCTTCCGGATTCAATCCTCCTGCAAAATCTGATACTTCAAGTCTAAGCCTGGATGTAGATCCTAAAACTGATTTAAAGAATCTCATATCAGGAGTAAGCTCAACATTTTCTTCTTCTTTTTCAGCTTTAGGTTCACTAACATCTTCAGGATCTCTCTGGTGTCCTTCTTCTATTGCTCCCAATCTGACTTGAATCTGCTGCATAGTCTCTAGTACTTCAGCATTTGCAACTGGTCTACCTCTTCTTATACTAGCTCCACCTCTACCAATTCTGACAGCCATATTGGACTTCTTTTTCTGACTTTTGGAAGCTTGTTATGTATCTGAAAAATGCTCTGAAGACTACTCTGATACCACAAATGATGGCAGTGTGGGTGCAGGCTTTAAGGAGAGTTGTTTAAACTTCGTTACAATATTCTCTAATTCAGGAGGAATCTGATCTTGATCTCCTTTGTCAGTCTCGGTCATCAAAATTTATCAAATTTGTTGACAAAATTAATAAAATGCACATTCGGAAGCAATGGTCCCCTTATTCTTTGAAAACATAATGATGCACTTTGAAAAAGTGTTAGATCTTTGTAAACAATGTTTATAACCCTTCGGAGTGTATTATAACCCACTTTAACCAATGTTTAAAACCCCTTCGGGAATATAATACTTGAATTTTAAAACAGTGCTTTAACACCTTCAGAATTAAATTCGGATCTCAAACACCTTAAATAAAAACCTATTGAAATAAACCTCCCGAAATCTCATGAAGCACTTTTAAACAATGGTTAATACCTTTTTGCAAAGGATCAGATTTCAAACCTTTAATAAAACCTTATTGCAACAATATGTCGGGTTTGAGCCTTTGTTTTAACCTCCATATGATTTCCGACGCGACCACGGTTGGATTTCCTTTGCATAAGATCGGACAATTGTCGTGTTCATTCGACCCCGGTACTTTAGCACCTAAAAGCAACACGAAATTAGTTATTTTGTTGTTATGACGTGTCGTAGCCTTATTTTATCGAGTTCAAAAAGGAAAAACTGCCTGCAACCCCAAATGTTGTGCGAAAACCGTGGTTTGGTTTCTCAAAACCACTTAACCTCAAACTTTGTTTTAATGTGCATTTAAACACGGTTTTTCTCTGCCTTTCCTTTTTTTAACTTCAATTCTCTCGGAACCTCCTTTTCCGCTGCAAACTCAACCAATATGAACCAATTATTACTCCGATCTCGAACAAAGAGAACCATTTTTCTTCGAATTCTTCCAACCCTTTATACAGAGGTAAAATAACTCAATAAACACAGACCATTTTTCCGACTATTCAATCTCAAGCACAAAAACCATAATCTTTTCAATTTCTTCTGAATCTTTACACAATAATTAATACATATAGATTAATACATAGAATTTCATAATCCATTGAATTTTCGAAGGATAAAACCCTCCAGGAACTTGCCAAGAACACAACATAATAATAAACTCTATTATTTTATTAAATCAGAGGCAAACCCTCTAAATCCATTCTTCTACTACCAAATCCGAATTCCTCTTCCTCAGAGGTTACAATTTATAGGTTCTTACATAACAATCGACCTCTTCTTGAGGATCGAATTCTTCTATTTTAGATAAAATCCTAATTACATCATATCCTCCCTAAATCTATCAAATGAAGCTAAATATGCTGAAACAAATCTAAAACTGTTCAATCCTCCTAAATACTAGTTCATCCCTATCTATTACAACTGTAAATTGACAGCTAAAGGTACCAACACCTTTGCTTGTAACTTTTTTTGGATTTTTGGAATAATTAATGAAGCCTTTTGTCTCTAAGCCTCATGCCCCTGCATCAATAGGTAACTATTATTTACACGGATTTTTATGGAAATCACTGCAGTATTTTAATCGAAGCTATCTCAAATAAAAAATGCTTCTTGGAGTACTGGTCGTTATATATTTTAAATCAAATATTATTCGATTTTTTAAATTAAATTTTGGATTATAAATTTTATGCAACGAGTAGGAATTTTATATCAATCCATTTCTATCACTAATATTTAGGATTATGTAATAACTTGATTAAATTGATTTTGGTATTAGTGAGAAACGACTGAAATTTTTGGAATGTCTCTAGCTAAAAGGTAGCATATTTAACTATTGTCAAAATAGTCAAAATACACCAAGCAGATAACTTTAAAATATTAAATATTGGAATCAATATTCACTCTAATGAAAAAAAGTGTCAAAGAAGTGTTGCACATATTAGTATTAGCTTTACCATGGGCATTGAAGGTTAATGGTTTTAAATGGTTACTTAAAAATCTTTAATAACAATTTAACATGTGATTATTTTTAGGTTTTATTATTTTATGTTAATAATAATATTCTTTTTTTTAGGTTTGTAATAATATTCCTTTTATAATAATATTTGATTTTATTAATAAATTTATAAAGTTTTGTTAGGTTTATAATAATATTAATATTATTAATTTTTTAATAATATTTATAATATTAATATTAATATTTATATATGATTAATAATAATTATATAACATTAGTGTGAATTATTAATAATATTTTACTTAAAAAAATATTGATAATAATAATATTAATATTTAAAAAATAACAACAATAATATAGTAATTATAGTAATGTTGCATTAATATTTTATTATATTAAAAATATTACATTAATTATAACATAAATATATTATTAACTTAATAATTCATTGGTATATTAATATTAATGCTATTAATAATATTATTAGCTTTCGTATGGTGTTAATTTGTTGGGTTTCACTATTGTGTTATTAAAAAATTTTAAGAACAACAACTTTAATATTTAAAAAGTTGAATAATAGTAATGATATTTTGATTAATGATAATAAGGAAAATAATTTCGTTGCAATGTTAAATTACATTGCAATTTATCCAACACCACAATGCAATGGGACATTACAAAATTAGTTGGGTTTTAATATTAGGTTTCATTATTGGGTTTTAACATTTATTAATACTATAAACCCTTGAGATTAATAAACCTAAGGGATTATTGACAACCATGGTAAACCATTGTCAAATTTGGTCAACCATTGGAAATGGTTAAATATGGTCAACCACAATCCTCTATTGTTAACCATTACAACCATAGTCAAGCATGGTCAACCATTTTCAAACATAATTAACATGGTTGATAATGGTTGCTTTAAAAATATTTAATAACAACAATATTAATATTTAAAAAGTTGAATAATAGAGATAATATTGTGACTAATAATAATAATAACAATAATGTTGTTACAATGTGAAATTACATTGAAATTTATCCAACATGACAATGCGGCATTACAAAATTAGTCGAGTTTTAATATTGTGATTTAGTATTGGGTTTTAACATTTATCAATATTATAAAACCTTGGGATTAATAAACCCAAGGGATTATTAATACTATAAACCCAAAATAATAGTATTATATACCCTTGGGATTAATATTATAAACCCAATGGATTAATATTAAAAAACCAAGGGATTAATATTATAAATCCAAGGGATACATGTTGTTG
Organism: Pinus albicaulis; assembly: GCA_034641835.2. Classification (NCBI taxonomy): domain Eukaryota; kingdom Viridiplantae; phylum Streptophyta; class Pinopsida; order Pinales; family Pinaceae; genus Pinus; species Pinus albicaulis. The sequence continues at coordinate 78,624,261 of CM076574.1, read as the reverse complement.
ACTATGTTAGGGTTTGTTAGAGTCCTATAACAATAGGATTAATAATTTTGAATTGAATTTGATTAGTCTGTAAATATGTGCATACTTTGCTTTCTGCAAATTGTTTTCCCATATTAGAAAATTAAAAAATGTAAAGAGGATAAAAGTCATAAAAGAAAAATCAAAGGACTCGAAAGAAACAAAGATCAAGAAAGAATATTAAAAATGAACCCCAACAAAAAAGAGATAAAATAGATCATGAAAGTGATGCAAATTCAAATGTCACTACTATTTATTTTTTCTGCAAAATAAAGATTATATGTAGCTTGTTCAAAATGCCATAATCCATGAAGGTAAAACTGCTTGATCTTGACTTTTCATGCTTTAAATTTCATGTTGTTAGATAGAGAATAAAGATCTTTCCAAACAGTTTAATATTGGCAGATCAACAGTTAAAATAGAGAATAATGAGGAGCTCAATAGTTTAATCTGAGCCCTTGGATGAAATAAGGTTAGAATTAGATATTTTCCTGTTTTAAAAGAAAAATGAATAAGGGTTTGCAAGCTCAAATGCACCCATGCAAATAAAGGAAAAAATGGTAGAATAAATGATGGGTAGGAAGAAAGTAGTTTCACAAGGCATGGATAAACATGATTTGGCACATTACTAATTTCCCTCCCCACAATGTGTTCTAGTACTAAATCCTTTAGTCATAAAGACTCAGAGCATTTCTCTGACTTTTGGTGGGACCGGACCCATGTCTTAATGACTAATTGGCACCAAGGTATTGGATTCCACCTCATTGAAACCCTTTCCCTTCATAAAAAAACCCTTTTTCCTTAACATCACTCATTTTACCCTACTAAAACCCATTTTCCTAAGTCAAAATGCGTATTCACCTTTGGAAAAGCAAAACCCCCAAAAAAAATTTTAAATCCTAAGTATAAATGCTTAAAAGAGATTTCAGATCCCATAGTAAAGAAATTCAATCCCGACATCAGATTTTACACTATACTTAGTGTATTTTGACTTCCACATTTACATTACATTTTAACATTAACTTTATATATTAAATCTTGTATTTTAACCTTATCCTGTATTATATTTAATTATGTTTATTATTATATCCCAAACCCATATTATAGTTATAACCTATGGTTCGTCTTTACCCATGCAATATATTATACCTGCGCTCCCATAGGTTAAAACTATCCCTATTGTATATTACCCCACCTATAGTAATATTACACTTATATTCATTGCATTTTCCAATAAAACCTTAACCCACCTATCATATCACACCTAAACTATATATTAAAACCTCATGTTTTAATAAATAATCCATACCTGTGGCATAAATGATCCCGAGCCCCACGCCTAACATCCTGCATCTTCATCATATAATCTCAACCGTTCACTTCCCATTCTCCAGATCAAACGGTGGAGATTCACCATCGAATAGTTCTCAACACGATCGATAATGAATCCAAAACCTTGCGATATAAGCTGTTTTGAACCTTTCTCTCCCCTCCATGCACCCGAATTCTATTGGATCACATCGATCCTCCCAATACCATTTACTACTTTTCTTCAGTGCGATAACCGCCATTCTGTTTATGCCTATTTTGATCATACCACTGATATTTTAAGTCTAAACCATTCTTTGCGATGCGATGCCTATCCATTCCTGCATTTTTTTTAAACCGCCATTTCACCTGTGTTGTGCAGTAGACCAAGAAGATCAATCCCTGCACCATTACGTTGAGCCACCATTGTTCTAAAAAACCTTGATTTATTATCTAAGTTTGAATTGCAAAGTTGGAAAAGTTGTTTTAAAAGCAAATTTAAACCTCCACAGCTAGAACTTATTCCACAGTTTTCCCCAGTTCAAATGAAATCATTACCCAGCCTATGCAAAGCTTTGTTTCATTAACTATTGGTTTATTTTTGCAGGTGATCGAACAAAACTTGGATAAACAGTCTAATACTAGTTAAGACCTGTTTACTCCAAGAATTCACAAGGAAATGAGTTCGAATGGTTTTCCTAAAACAAGAAGATTTCATATAGTAGTAGAGTAGAATGAAGAAATTTACACAATGATGGTCAGAACAGAGGATGAAACATTTTCACCATCAGAGTGAAAGATTCTTAGAAACTACTCTCCAAAGGAAAAAAAATTATTTTACATGTTTCTTTAGTAAAAAATCATTTTTACTAAAAACATAGAAGCATGAGTATTTGAATGATTTACTATGAAAGTGAAAACAAGTGAACAAATGTAGTTAAAAGGTTAAAATAGAACAGTGAGGTGATAGAGCAGTAAAGGTAAAACAATAAAAGTAAACATGGAGGCAGTAATGGTTAAATAGAGATGAAAATACTTTCACCGAAAACAATTAATTTTAGCCAAAGTAAATGAAAAAAATAGTTAAAAGAACAAAAAGGTTAAGAGATGAAAATAGAGCAGGAAGGGACATTTTCTAGAAATTTCATGCTTAAGTCATAGTTTTTCAGAAACTATTGTGGCCAATACAAGATGAATTTTGAAAAAATGGAGGTTTATGTTCCTAAGAGGCCAATATAAAACAACCTATCTCACTTTATGCACGGGTATTACAGAATGATAGATACATGCACATCTTCACAGCCTATTGTTCGGATTGTGCAAAGTTTTGTTTTACACATCTTTTGTGGAGCTTATTATGAACAACTGGAGTGGAATTTTAGGAAACTGAGAGAGGTTTATCTTAATAACATATTTATCTACAATAACCACTTTCACTTTTTACATATCCATCTCATATTGATATATAAAAAGGTATCACTGGACCATAATTTTGTTGAATTTATGGAGAAAAACAGACAAAGGAAGGAGATAGTTAGTGACTTGGAAGCCTCATCATCAACCAAGAGTTGCTATCACATTCGAATTTCTCTTCTTTGTCACCATCAATCCATAAATATAGTGCCAAATAGATTCATTGTTTTTTAGTGTCCTTTTTTTAAGTTTTATTTATGTAATACAGTTTGAGATATTTGTAAACCAATCTTGATATTTTTTCAAAATATTCTAGTTTAGAATTTGTATAAATATTTAATCATTTGAAGTATTGAGGGTGGATTAATTTCTGAACATTTATGTAGATATACTATTATGAACCTAAGGGTTTTTTGTATCAAGTTCAAGTCAACAAACTGGATCAGAGGAAATAAAGCATTATATTACATGATTCATGTGTTGGGCCACTACAGTGAAGTATTTTCTCATTTTTTTTGTTAAATTTATTATGTTTTCCATCCATTCATGAATGTGTTCTAAATTTTAATGTGAAATTAGGAATTGTTATTTCAGAATTTGTTAAAAGCACTATGTTATTGACTAATTTTCATTTAAATGTTTTCTACTAATTTCCAGACTAGGGAACCATTAATTGCTCCCTAATTTCGATTGACCTCTCCCTTTTCACTCCTTATCCATATCAAAGAATTCTTAATTGCTCTCTATCCCGATTAAAACCATTTCACCATCAGCCTTTGAAGATCTGGAATGACTCTGCTACCTTGCCTTGTAAAAATTTGACTTTAAACCTTGATCTTGATCTATCTGATTGACACATTGACTCCATTTTCTCAATGGAAAAGAGATCTATAGCTATCCATCTGAGTAAGTGATTTACCCACCCAATCAAATCAAAATCCTAAAACCAATTTTCCCTATATAACTAGCCTAAAATCAAATTTAAATCAACAAATATAAATCATATAGAGAGAGACCTCTCTGAGCATTAGGAAGGTTAGATCCTAAAGCTTAAAAGTAGGTTTGTGGTTACCTCGGTGAGTTCTTTCTTTAACCTTGAGAAATTACTAAGTGATAACATATTGGCAACTCCACTAGGGAAACTAACATTTTCTTCAGAAATATTTTACAAGTTCAGATCTCATCTATGATGGTGGATAGTGATCAGACACATAAAGGTTAAAATCATCCACTTGGCGACTCCAAATCAATTTCACAATCAAGACTCCACTAGAGGAATGAACCTGAAAGAATAATATGGAAATATCAGGCTTTCAACTTGGATCTTAATCCAATACATTATGTTCTTTTTTTCAATGTATATGTATTTTAGAGAAGATCTTAGATTAGTTTTTAATTATTTTCCTTTAAATATTGTAAATACTAATTTTCCTAATCCCTTTGAGCAACCCTCTTCTGAATCTTATGATGATCATTTTCCAATTAAGAAGCCTCAAATAATCAAGACTAATCTTACAATCCCTGTGCATATTATTGTACCTTGTAAAGTTCCTGATAGATATAAGCCCCTCATTTTACCTCCTATACTCCATGATTTCCCTGATAAATATTACAAATTTCTTCCCATGTTTTATGGAGAAAATAATAACATCACCGCCCAAAAAAATATTCAAGGTTTTGAGAATTATCTGGACCTATTTGATATTGTTGAAGATGATTTTAGAATCCGAATTTTTTCTCTTTCTTTGCAAAATAGAATAAAGAGTTGGTTCAAGAATCTACCTAATGCAAGCATCTCAAATTTCCAGCAGTTTGTCAAAAAAATTCTAGACAAATGGATAATTAAAGTCAATATTTTTGTGATCATAGAAGAATATAATCAGTTAAAAAGACATCCAAATGAAACAATACAACAATTTTCTGACAGATTTAATCAAGTTTATTATTCAATGCCAAAAAATATTAGACCTCCTCATGATTAAGCTCTCTTGCATTATCCAAGTGCCTTTGGTCCAGAAATAGAATTTCAGTTAAGAGAAATAGATTCATAAACACTTGTACAAATGTAGAAAATTATAGTTGATGTAGAAGTTAATATGTAGAAAATTACAGTTGATGTAGAAGTTAATCTGCAAATCATAAAGAAAAATTTGAAAGCAGAAGAAGAGAAGAAACATTGCAGAGGTAAAACTCAGCCTTTTGGTAAGAAAAATAGATGAAATCATATAGAAGATCACTATGAAGAATTTTTTTGTTCAAGATCACCATGAAGAAATAGAAGAGGTTGATCTCCATGAACAAATTCCTGCTAATTACAATTATCATAGATCATAAAATGGATTTACAGATCAATATGTGGAAGATGAATCTACCGATTTAATGTGTATGTTTGATGACATTCCTTCATTTAATGATTTTCCTGACTATGATCAATATGATGACAATTATGTTCTTCAAACTCAAACTAAATTTACAGAGCAATCAGTAGCTAGTTTGGAGGATGAAAAAATGCATTTTCAGCAGATGGAATACAGAGATAGCCAATACAGATCAGTCATGAGAGTGAGGAAGAAAAAGCACAAAATTTGGAAATAAGTGAAGGTTCTTTACCTCTTTGTTTTGCTTCATTTCAGTTCATTAGAAACAAATTTAAAGCCATCAATAATGAGCAGTCTTTAGGTATTGTGATTGACAATAAAGAAGATAATGAAACTCTTGATCAAGATTTTTCAGTTTCACAAGTACAATATCAATTTTTATTGAAACATCGGATCAAATGACACAAGAAAGTTCCTGTTTTGAATCATTTCAGCTTTTAAAAGAAATGTGGTATAACATCTTTAAATAAAAGGATGAGCAACTTGTTGAAATTTATGAAGTCCCATTGAAATCCATATCCAATAGATTGCAGCCATCCTCACAAGTTTTTCATGATCCAATAGCAGATATGTTGGATATTGAATGCATTCAAAGCCATCCTCAATTAAATAACTATGAGTTTCAGAATGAAGATGATAAAGGTTTCAACAGTCAAACATTACAATCAGTAGGAATATCATCAAAAATATTATTTGAAAGTTTGCAGGGAGTTAAACATGAAAATAACATTTCAGTTTCATGGCATGGAGACCATCCAGAATAGATGTGCAGTTGTTTAGATCAGTTAAGCATTAGTGTATATATATTGGAATTTCCTTTTGAAAAGTTTCTAGAGTCAACAAAGGAAATAAAGTATTTCATTATTCTCTCATTTGTTGACAAGTTTCTAATAGGTTGCAGATTTACAATTTTGATAATCAACAAGAAAATGCAACAAAATCTATCAAAGTATATAAAGCTTGAATGGTTGCATTGGCTGTTTCATTTTACCTAACCAATAGTTAGACAAATGATTAGAGTAAGTAGGTAGGATTTCAGCTTATTTCAGTTTTCAGTTTTCAACTAGTTTTGAAATAATTCATTAAGATTTGAAGCCAAGGAAAAGGCCCTAAGATATTTATGATTTAGTAGTTTGGTTTGAAGGTTGCAACACCTTTTAGTCTCAGATCAGATTTCAGTTTGCAGAAAAAGGTGTAAATTCATTTCAAGAGTTTTAAGTCTCAACATATGCATGTTTGGGATTGGCCCAACGGATCAGACTACTAGTCAACGGTGTTCTTGACATCTCACAAGTAGATGCCATCCCCGTGTGAAGCCACTGTTAGGGTCCTATAACAATACGATTCATAATTTTGAATTGACTTTGATTAGTCTTGTAAATATGTACATACTTTGATTTTTGCAAATTTTTTTCCCATATTAGAAAATTAAAAAATGTAAATAGGGTAAAAGTCCTAAAAGAAAAATCAAAGGACTTGAAAGAAACAAAGATCAAGAAAGAATATTAAAAATTAACCCCCAAAAAAAAGAGATAAAATATATCATGAAAGTGATGCAAATTCAAATGCCACTACTATTTACTTTTTCTGCAAAATAAAGATTATAATCAGCTTGTTCAAAATGCCATAATCCATGAAGGTCAAACTGCTTAATCTTGACTTCTCATGCTCTAGATTTCATGTTGTTAGATAGAGAATAAATATCTAGCCAAACATTTTAATATTGGCAGATCAATAGTTAAAATAGAGAATAATAAGGAGCTCAATAGTTTAATCTGAGCCCTTGGATGAAATAAGGTTAGAATTAGATAGTTTCTTGTTTTAAAAGAAAAATGAATAATGGTTTGCAAGCTCAAATGCACCCATGAAAATAAAGGAAAAAATGGTAGGATAAATTATGGGTAGGAAGAAAGTAGTTTCACAAAGCATGGATAAACAACATTTGGCACATTACTAATTTCCCTCCCCATGATGTGTTCCAGTACTAAATCCTTCAGTCATAAAGACTCAGAGCATTTCTCTGACTTTTGGTGGGACCGGACCCACGTCTTAATGACTGATTGGCACCAAGGTATTGGATTCCACCTCATTGCAACACTTTCCCTTCATAAAAAATCCTTTTCCCTTAACATCACTCATTTTACCCTACTAAAACCCCTTTTCCTAAGTCAAAATGCATATTAACCTTTGGAAAAGCAAAAAACCCAAAAAAACATTTTAAATCCTAAGTATAAATGCTTAAAAGTGATTTCGGGTCTCACAGTGAAGAAATTCATTCCTGACATCAGATTTTACACTATAGTTAGTGTATTTTGACTTCCACATTTACATTACATTTTAACATTAACTTTATATATTAAATCATGTATTTTAACCTTATCCTGTATTATATTTAATTCCATTTATTGTTATGTCCCAAACCCATATTATAGTTCTAACCTATGGTTCGTTTTTACCCACGTGATATATTATACCTACGCTCCCATAGGTTAAAACTATCCCTATTGTATATTACCCCGCCTATAGTAATATTACACTTATATTCATTGCATTTGTCAATAAAACCTTAACTCGACTATCATATCACGCCTAAACTATATATTAAAACCTCACGTTTTAATAAATAATCCATACCTGCTGCATAAATAATCCCGGGCCCCACACCTAACATCCTGCATCTTCGTCATATAGTCTCGACCATTCACTTTCCATTCTCCAGATCAAATGGTGGAGATTCACCATCACATAGTTCTCAGCGCGATCGATAATGAATCCAAACCTTGCAATATAAGTTGTTTTTAACCTTTCTCTCCCCTCCATGTGCTCGAATTCTATTGGATCACATCGATCCTCCCAATACCATTTACTTCTTTTCTTCAATGCGATAACCTAGTCCATTTATGCCTATTTCGATGATACCACTGATATTTAAAGTCTAAACCATTCTTTGCGATGCGCTTCCTATCCGTTCCTGTGTTTTGTTAAACTGCCATTTGACCTGTGATGTGCGATGGACCAAGAAGATCAATCCCTGAACCATTACGTTGAGCCACCATTATTCTAAAAAACCCTGATTTATTATCTAAGTTTGAATTGTAAAGTTGGAAAAGTTGTTTTAAAAGCAAACTTGAACCTCCACAGCCAGAACTTATTCCACAGTTTTCCCCAATTCAAATGAAATCATTGCCCAGGCTATGCAAACCTGTGTTTCATTAACTATTGGTTTTTTTTTGCAGGTGATTGAACAGAACTTGGATAAACAGTATAATACTAGTATATTGTCCTGTTTACTCCAAGAATTCACAAGGAAATGCGTTCGAATGGTTTTCCTAAAACAAGAATATTTCATATAGTAGCAGAGCAGAATGAAAAAATTTACACAATGATGGTCAGAACAAAGGATGAAACATTTTCACCATCAGAGTGAAAGATTATTAGAAAATACTCTCCAAAGGAAAATTTTGTATTTTACATGTGTCTTTAGTAAAAAAATCATTTTTACTAAAAACACAGAAGCATGAGTAGTTGAATGATTTACTATGAAAGTGAAAACAGGTGAATAGATGCAGTTAAAAGGTTAAAACAGAACAGTCAGGTGATAGAGCAGTAAAGGTAAAACAATAAAAGTAAACATGGAGGCAGTAATGGTTAAACAGAAATGAAAATACTTTCCCCAAAAACAATGAATTTCATCCAAAGTAAAATAAAAAATAGTTAAAACAACAAAAAGGTTAAAATATGAAAATAGAGTAGGAAGGGATATTTTCCAGAAATTTACTGCTAAGTCATAGTTTTTCAGAAACTATTGTGGCCAATACAAGATGAATTTTGAAAAACTGGAGGAGTTTTATGTTCCTAAGAGGCCAATCTACAAAAACATATCTAACGTTATGCACAGGTATTACAGAATGAGAGATACATGCACATCTTCACAACCTATTTTTCGGATTGTGCAAAGTATTGTTTTACACATCTTTTTGCAGAGCTTATTATGAACAAATGGAGTGTAATTTTAGGAAACTGAGAGAGGTTTATCTCAATAACATATTTATATAAAATAATCTCTTTCATGTTTTACATATCTATCTCGGATTGAGATATACAAAGGTATCACTGGACCCTAATTTTGCAGAATTTCTGGAGCAAAACACACAAAGGAAGGAGATAGTTAGTGACTTGGAAGCCCCATCATCAATCAAGAGTTGCTATAAAATTCGAATGTATCTTCTTTTCACCATAAATCCATAAATATAGTGCCAAATATATTCATTAGGTTTGAGTGTCCTTTATTTAAGTTTTATTTGTGTAATACAATTTGAGATATTTGTAAACCAATCTTGATATTTTTTCAAAATATTCTAGTTAAGAATTTGTATAAATACTTCATCATTTGAAGTATTGAGGGTGGATAAATTGTTGAAAATTTCTGTAGATATACTATTCTGAACCTAAGGGTTTTTTGTATCAAGTTCAAGTCAGGAGACTGGATCACAGGAAATAAAGCATCATATTACAGGATTCATGTGTTGGGCCACTACAGTGAAGTATTTTCTCATGTTTTTTTGTCAAATTTCTTATGTTTTCCATCCATTCATGAATGTGTTCTAAATTTTGATGTGAAATCAGGAATTGTTATTTCAAAATTTGTTAAAAGCACTCTGTTATTGACTGATTTTCATTTAAATGTTTTCTACTAATATCCAGACTAGGGAACCCTTAATTGCTCCCCAATTTTGATTGACCTCTCCCTTTTCACTCCTTATCCGAATCAAAGAATTCTTAATTGCTATCTATCCCGATTAAAACCATTTCGCCATCAGCCTTTAAAGATCTGGAATGACTCTGCTATCTTTCCCTGTAAACATTTGAATTTAGACCTTGATCCTGATCTGACTGCTTGACATATTGACTCCATTTTCCCAATGGAAAATAGATCTATAACTATCCATCTGAGTAAGTGATTTCCCCACCAAATAAAATCAAAATCCCAAAACCAATTTTCCCTATATAACTAGCCTAAAATCAAATTTAAATCAACAAAGATAAATCATATAGAGAGAGCCCTCTCTGAGCATTAGGAAGGTTAGATCCTAAAGCTTAAAAGTAGGTTTGTGGTTACCTCGATGAGTTATTTCTTTAACCTTGAGAAATTATTGAGTGATAACAGGGTTTATAATATTTATATGTTAATACATGTTAAATACGGTTTATTATTGTTGTCATGGTCAACTATAGTCAACATGGGCATCACAATGAGCAACAGTCAACATGACTACTATAGTGGACCATACTTACCTCACGAATCATGGTTTATCTATAAGTGACCTATAGTGAACCATAGTGGATTGTCATGGTTGACCATGGAGACTTACAGTGGATGGCTAGGGTTTACAATATTAATTTTAGGGTTTATAATATTAATCTGAGGGTTTCATATATTAAACATAGATTTTATATTAATAATCTTAGTCTTTATTATATTTTGTTGTATATAGGTTTTATTATACAGATTTTCGTCAACCATATCGAACACGGTTGATAATCGTTGATTTACAAGTCTTTAATAACAACAATATTATTATTTAAAAATTTGAATAACAGTAATAATATTGGGAATAATTATAATAATAACAATAATGTTGTTGCAATGTTAAATTACATTGCAATTTATCCAACGTCACAATGTGATATTACAAATTTATTTGGGTTTTAATATTGGGTTTCACTATTGGGTTTTAACATTTAACAATATTATAAACCCTTGGGATTAATATTATAAACCAAAAGGATTAATAAACCCAAGGGATTATTATTATTATAAACCCAAGAGTTCAATATTATAAAACCTTTGAATTAATATTATAAACTCATGGGATTAATAAACATATGGGATTATTAATATTATATACCCAAGGGATTAATAAACCAAAGAGATTAATATTACAAAACCAAGAGATTAATATTATAAACCAAAGGGTCGTATCTACAGGAAAAAAATCTAAACAAGAAGCAAGGTCCAACTATCAGGAATTTACACAACTCAAGAAAGTGACCGGCTAGGGTTCGGAGCAAATTGTAGGGTTTCACAGAACCTGCAAGACCGTTTAGAAGTCTAAACCCAAGTGATTATTATTATTATAAACCCAAGAGTTCAATATTATAAAACCTTTGAATTAATATTATAAAATAATGGGATTAATAAACATATGGGATTATTAATATTATATACCCAAGGGATTAATAAACCAAAGAGATTAATACTACAAAACCAAGAGATTAATATTCTAAACCAAGGGTCGTATCTACAGGCATAGAATCTAAACAAGAAGCAAGGTCCAACTATCATGAATTTACACAACTCAAGAAAATGATCGGCTAGGGTTCGGAGCAATTCGTAGGGTTTCACAGAACCCGCGAGGCCATTTAGAAGTCTGCAACAAAAGCCTTCAAAAGTATAGAACCTGACAGGGGCTATGGAGACCCCAGACCCGGGGGGGGAATCCCATCCTACATCAATGTGACAACACAAGAAGCGAGTGGAAGTAAGGGGAAGCAAACCGAATCCCATGCAAATGATGAAGATTTAGGTCTGGTTCCTGGGGAAAATTGGCAGGCCCGAATGCGAGGTCAGTGTATCCCTCAGGAAACCAAGAAGCCCAGATTCATGATACCCAAAAATAAACTAGAACAATACCAAAATTATATGAAGGATCATGACATGATCTACAAGTTTATAGGAACATGGCCAATAGAGAAGTGGAAACCACAAGGCCACATCGAGCTCAAACTCAGCGCCCAAGGATTCTTTACAGTCATATTCTTGAACCTACAAGATAAAGAGAGAATATTTGAAAATGGCTCATACTTCTATCACAAGGTGAGATTATTCATGAGGTACTCGGAGGAATGCTACAACCCAGATAAGGAGTAGTTCCTGGCAGCACTGGTATGGGTGCGGATTTTTTCCCTACATGTAGATTTCTGGGACCCTGAAATATTAGAAGGAATTGGAAATTCCATAGGAAATTTTGTGAAAATAGGCGACTCAACATGAAAATAAAGATATACATCATATGCCCTCATATGAATATATATGAATATAGTGGATCCTCTCCCTGAAGCGGTGTAACTAAAATACCATGATGAGGTTTGGTAGAAACCATTGGATTATGAACATATTCCTTTCAGGTGTCATAGATTCCATTAATACGACCATTTGTATAAAGCTTTCCCTTTGAATCGCTTGGATTTAGGGGAATCAGACTGGGGGAAGATCCTAGCTAATGCATCGAGGGAGAATGAAGGGTTTAAAAAGGTAAAAATAAAAAATAAGAACACAAAAGGGCCGCCGACCCCAAACCCTAACCAACCAAAACAAAACTTAAAGCAGAATAGGTTCGAAGTGCTAGTGGAGGAGGGGAAGCGTTAAAAGAAGAGCATATGTCAAAGGAAAGTGATCAAGTACAAGATCAGGGGATGCCAAAGGAGATGGAAGTGGAAAATCAAAAGGAAATAGAGCAGGAACAACCCCAAACAATAGCCACACTGACAAGGAAAGCCCAAGTGAAACCATATAACAAATATGAATAGGAAAAAACATTAGATAGCTCGAGCATGGAGGTAGATGCATCTAAGGAGGAGATGAGTTCAGAGGAAACAGTGTTGAGAACGCTAATAAATGAATGGAAACATCTGGATGAGAGGTTTATATGAGAGGAGCAAAAGAAGTTATATGGATAAATGTTCCAGAAATATATGGCCAAACAGAGACAAAGGATTGCATATCTTGGGGACCAACAAGGAACCCACCCTAGTGGAAAAGCCAGAAAAAATAAAGGAAGGAAAAACATCTAGGTATCAATATAACTGGTAGGGGAAGCGCTGGTGAACTCGGGCAAGGTAATACCACTATCAATGGTATTCCAACAACTAAATTAGGTTTCCTAATGATAGTAATTTCATGGATTGTGAGAGGCTTAAAAAATAGATGAGAACAGAGGTATCTTCCAGATCGACTGTAGAAAGAGAAACCCCATATAATGCTTCTCCAAGAAACCAAGATATCTGGGGAAAGAATTGAGGTGATCCTCATCCGAATGAAACCCAAATACGAAGTAGTAACAATAGATGTGAAAGGAAGTCGGGAGGAATAACGATCCTCTGGAACCTCACAGGGGTAGCATTAGATATGTGGATGGGCATGCCTTGTATACTATCAGGGAGATTTAGACCCATAGGAGCCAAATAATTGGTCCTTATCTTGGTGGTCTATGGCCCTCACACTTTAGGAGAGAAGGAGGCCTTCATACATTCCTTGGGAAAACTAGGAGAGCTACATGAAGAGAAACTATGGCTGATAGGTGGATACTTCAACATCATAAAATCGTTGGATGAAAATAAAGGAGGAATCCAAGGAGAAGAACATGAAATAGAGCTATTCAGAAACATGCAAGCTAAAATGCATCTCGTGGACTTACCTACAACTAACGACCTATATATCTGGAACAACGGGAGGGGAGGGGTGCATCAGGTGGCCTTGTTCTTGGATCATTTCCTAGCTCCTGAGGAACTCATCAGTCGAAACATATATTATGAAGCCTCAATCCTACCGTGCTTGGGATCTGACCACTGGCCTATCCAGCTAGAGGTATATATCAAACAAGGGCACCAGAACAGACCCTTCTGGTTTGAGTATTTCTGGTTGTGTGACCCAACATTCCTATCCAAAGTAAAATAATGGTGGAACTCAAGTACAGGACAAGGGATAAATATCATGCATACCTTCCAGTCGAGGTTGAAGGAGTTAAAACAAAAAATTAGGAAATGGAATAAGGAAGAGTTCATGCATATTCAAACAGAGAAGGAACTGCTACAGGGAAGAATGAAACAAATTCAACAGAGTATGATCACGCATGGAAAAATGGAAGCATTAGTATAGGAGGAAGGTAAGCTGGTGACATAGATCAAGGAAATAAGGAAGCATGAGGAGATTTTATGGAAGCATAAATCAAGATTTCAATGGATTTGGGGAGGAGAAAGGAACACCAGATTTTTCCACAAGGCTATGATTCAACATAGACAACAAAATAGAATATTCTCCTTCCTGGACCCGGGCAAGAACATGGTGGTTGAACATGAAGACATGGGTAAACTCATGGTAAGCCATTTCCAAAATATTCTTTCAGAACTGAACCCTGACATGTCTAAGGCAATTGACTGGATTACACGACACATACCCCGGTTAGTGAAAAGAGACAAGAAATTAGTGCTTATGAGGATCGTTACGATGGATGAAGTTGAGGAGGTATTCAAAGGGCTTGCTAAAAACAAGGTGTCAAGTATGGACATTTTCATAGCAGAGTTTCATCAGGCATCTTGGAAAATCACCGGGACAGACATCCTAGAGGTGGTAGAAGAATCAAGGAGAACGAGAAAGGTACTCCCTACTCTCAACTCTACTTTTCTAGTGTTAATTTCTAAATCTAATCATTCTAAAGAGCCCCAAGGCTTTCGTCCCATCTCCTTATGTAATTTAATCTATAAAATTATTTCCACTATCATGGTGAACCATCTGAAACCCCTTCTCCCGGATTTGGTTTCCCCTAAGAAAATTGGCTTTGTAAAGGGGCGCCAAATTTTGGATGGAATCGTGACAACCCAAGAAGCTCCTTTAAAACCCTTCTATCAAAAGGAATGATTATTAAACTGGATTTCTCAGAATAATATGATCATATAAGCTGGACCTATCTCCTCTCGATCCTCCAAGCTTACGGCTTTGAGGCGCTATGGATTCAGTGGATATCATCTCTTATATTGGTTTTCTCCATTCTCCTCAATGGATCTCCAACCCACACCTTCAATGCTTCGATAGGCTTAAGGCAAGGTGATCCAATATCCCCATTCATGTTTATCCTGGTCGTGGAAGGTATAGGGAGATATCTCAAAGCCAAAACCTAGGAAGGAAAATTCAGAGGAATGAGGATGTGGGGTAATGACCTTGCTCTTACACATCAGAAATTTGTAGATGGCATTATGATGTTCTACTAGGAAGCCCTAAAAGCCGCAAGGATTCTAATAAACATACTACAAGACTTTATGCAAGCTTATGGAACAAAAATAAAAAAGGAAAAATCCAATATTTATTTCTTCAATACCACAACCCAAACTCAAGCTTTCCTAGCCAGGACTATGGGTTTTCGTATAGGTGTCCTCCCGACCAAATATTTGGGCATCCCTCTGAGCCTTAGCTCCCTCTAAACATCAAACTGGAAGGCCCTTCTAGAACGGGTCCAAGGATGCCTCCAAAATTGGACCTTCATGGCCCTTAATATGGATAGTCGGGTAATCCTCTTAAAATCAATGTTGCAATCTATCCCCATCTACCAGCTATCAGGACCAATGGCTCCTAAACTGGCCTCCAATGAAATGGCTAATATATTTAAAATATTCTTGTGGCAAGGAGCGCAAAAAGCAAGAAAATGGGCACTCTTGTCATGGAACTAGATATCAAAGCCTCAGATGGAAGGCGGTCTAGGACTAAGAGATCCGCATACCCTCAACCAAGTGATGGGTGAAAAGTTATGGTGGAAATGGATATAAGGGGGAAATTATCTATGGAATTTTTTTTGGGAAAGGAAACACAGAATTCCGTAATCCATTGAAGAGAAGCTCACAATTCAGGGAACTCCAAGAGGATCGTCAATTTGGAATTTAGCAGTGGAGAACAAGGATCTAATTCACATGCACAACTTCTGGGAAATTAGAGGAGGGGATAAGGCGTTGTTCTGGGAGGAAGCTTAGCAACAAAGAGAGAAGATATTCAACCAACAGGACTTGGTTGAGATTTTCCTTCTCACTAATAGACCAAACAATAGAAAGGTAAACTAATATTGGCAATCAGAGCTTGGAAATAAATGGAGAGTATGAAAAATAAGAGGACACTGGATGAATGCACCAAAATCACTGTAATGGAGAGAATATGAGAAGGAGATAAACTCTCAAAAGATATACAAAAAAATGGATCAGACATACTCCGATGGGGATACCAGAACAAAGGGATGTTTACCATTCAGGAAGGATACCAGGTTAAAGTTGAGCACCAAAGGCACAACCTTCCAGCTATATGGGGCAAAATCTGGTCTCAAAACATGTAGCCTAAGGTGGCCTTCTTCATGTGGCTGGTCGGCCATATCCAAGCCCTCACTTCGGATAAAATACGAAGACAAGGGGTGTGGGGCCCTCAGTCCGTTATATGTGTGGGGAACAACAGGAAACAATGGAACATATTCAAAATTTATGCCCTTACACCCAACAGCTATGGAAAAACCATGAAAACTTCTTTGGGTACTTAGATCGTGACCGAAATAGTATCCCTACCACTATATAGAAATGGAGAAAGAAATTTTACCAGAACCCGGTACTAAATAGAGTGTGGGGCATCTCCTTGGTATCCCTCCTCTGCGTGGTATGGAAGGAAAGGAATAGGAGAATATTTAAGGATGAAAAGCAAACCAACCTAGATGTGTGGAAGACTATACTCCAAAATATTATGGTTACTATCATTGCATAGAAATGGTAGCAGGATGACTAGAAAGAATCAAGGCATGAAGCTAGGATCCTTAGTATGTTGAACTTATCCCCGCAGATGTTAGCACCAAGATCGTGGAAATCCCAACCTCACATGCCCCTATTTTCTTTGAAATTCATGAATCCGCCTGTTGGATTCATAAAATTGAATTTTTATGAAGCCTTGAAGGGTAACCTAGGGGAAGCGAGGTATGAAGGTATTTTCAAAGACTACCAGGGGAAAGGTGGTCAGAATGTTTGCAACAGATTGTGGCATAGCAAGTAACAATGAGGTTGAGTTCAATGCGGTGAAGCAAGGCTTGATTATAGTGCAACGAGAAAGATTTCAGAAACTAGTGGTTGAAGGTGATTCCACCTTGGTGATAGAAACAATAAAAAGAGTGCACGAAGGAACCAAATGGGAAAATATAAGCAAAAGTTGGAGAATGACAAGACTCACTCAGGATATAAGCGATCTAATTTCTGGTATGGACTACATTATTCTAAGGCATTTGTGTCGTTCAAGAGACGCAGGGCCGACTTCCTAGCCAACTGGGGATGCAGTAATCAGGGCAAGGAGTTAGACACTCCAGGTGATAGGGCCGTGCAGGTGGAGGGAATGGCAGACCTAATCGAAATTCTGAAGAAGGATGTAGAAGGGAATGGGACACAACACCCCCGATCAGGGTGCGATTAGGACATATGGCTTGGTATGACAAGATGACAAGGGGAATGTGGATGGGGGAGTGGAAAACGATGCAGCCACACAAAAAAGGTAATGAATAGGGTGACAGTAGTAGTGTGGGTCAGTTGGGTCACTGCAGGTTCACCGTCTGACATGTGGTATGTTAAGTTCTGCATGCGGATCATGCAACCCAAATTTCATCGAAGGCACAAAAAAAGGTGGAAGATGTGGAGGGAACTAAAGTTGTGGCACCTGCAGGAAAATTTGTGCTCCTGGGCACTAGAGAAACGTTGGTTATGGTATGTTATCACGCCCTTCCTTTTGATTGAAATGGGAAAGAGGAAGGCGTATTTTCGAAAAGTATGTATGTTTAGTTGGGTGTTGTTGGAGGGGAGTATAGGGATGGGATTTTTCTTTATAATTATCAATTTACTTTTGCGTGGGATCCTGCCTACCCCAATTGATGGTTGTGAACCCCATGGCATATATGTTCAGAATTCTCTCATATTCTTGCACATTGTCTTTCACTGCTTAAGTGGGGTAGGGTAGGAGTGACCAGTGAGGATGTGGGGGGTGGTAATGGGGGGAGAGTGCCTAACGCAATGTCAATTGGGGAAGGGAGGACTAGGAACTATCTCAGCAATTCGAAGAGTCTTCTAGGTAATCCAGGGGCGATGAGGGAGGGTTGGGAGACTAAGGCTCTAGGGCGGGATGGAGTCAGGGGGCAGAGAAGCAACACCTGGTTCTCAAAAGATACGGGTAGGTCTAGGTCTCTGAGTTCTGCTCATTTATCGGGGAAAGGTGGTAGAAATGCCCAGCTGGATGGTCGGTTAAGCCCATGTTCTCAGCATAGGGAGGTCAATACAATGGGGATTCAGGCAGTGGTTTTGACAAATTTTCATGGTAGTGAACACCTAGTAGAGGCTACGATCTCTAATCAGTCAGCAATGACTGAGTTTCCAGGGGTGCATACTTATGCTTCTTGCCATATCTGTGTTTATGGACCTGACATGGTGGAGTCAGGAACTAAGAAATGTGGAATTTCTATTAAAATGGAAAATCCCCCTAATATGAACATTTATCATGAATGTAATATAGATCTGAGTAACTGTTATGCGCCTATGACCCTTATCCCATTGAAGTGTCTTCCGGAGTGGGTGGTGAATGTGGCGCAACAGGTATCAATAGCTACAAGAAAGAGAATGAAGAAAGAGGATGTGGAAATTCCAAAGGGCCGATGCGGACGAAATGAATCCGGCAAGGGGAAAAGGAAGGCAACAACGACCACGATTCAACCAATGAGGAAAAGAGTTAGGAATTCAGGTGTGGAAAATATGAAGAACATTCTGCATGCCTACAATGAATGTTCACCATCAGTGGTGAAGGCTGAGATCTCCAAATGGGAGACAGAATTGAAAGAGAAGGTAGCAAGGGAACAGATACAGGAAGAAGAATGGGAACCACTGGTTGTGGACCCGGGTAACACATGAGGAAAGATGACCCTGTTTAGACAAGTCATCCAAACTTATTATATTATGATGAGCTTATTGGAAAAATCCATGACTGAAAATAACTAGCTGAGAGAAGATCCCACTCTGCATGGGAAACCACAAAACCGGGACAAAGAACCAAGTCTCGTGGTGATCCAAAATGAAATCCAGTTAGTTCAAGTTCAGATGTACCATCAGAATTTCAATCTCGGTCGAATGGAGAAACACTTCATAGCATGCAACAACAATAGATACCGGATCAAGCCCGAAGGATCCGACTCCAGTAGACTCTTTAGATTACTAACTGTCAGCAGATCTTAATGCATTTTCGGTCATTTTGTTTTAATGATGTCGGATAAAATTTACGTTGTCAGTTGTTTATATAGTATGATAGTAGAAAAATTAATGTCGAACACATGGTTGAACATTCTCAAAACATTTCAATTTTGGATGGCATATGCTGCAGACCGGTGTCTAACAGACCTGGTTTCCTACAGGCAGGTTGAGGTCACTGGGAACATATTTTTTGTAACCTATTTTATAGATAATGAATAGAGGATCACTGCGCAGTTTACAAAAAAAAATATTATAAACCTAAGGGATAAATGTTGTTGACCATGCTAGAGTTTATAATATTTATTATACATTAATAGATGTTAATTATGCTTGACTATTTTTGGCATGGTCAATAATAGTCAACATGGGCATCATAGCCAACAATAGTCAACATGACTACTATGGTGAACAATACTTACCTCGCGAATCATTGTCTATCTATAATTGGCCTATAATGAACCATAGTGGATGGTCATGGTTGACCATGGAGGCTTATAGTGGATAGCTATGGTTAACAATATTAATGTTGGGGTTAATAATATTAATCCTAACATTTATAATCCTAGGGTTTGATATATTAAACTTAGGGTTTATAGTCTTAGGGTTTATATTAATAACCTTAGGTAGGGTTTTATAATGTTAGGGTTTTTTTTATTATGGTTTAATATTGGGACGGAATGGTACAAAAATCTATCCAATGTCGAATTGAGACACGTGACAAACATTGTCTCAATGCGACAATCAATCTAACAATTATTATTGCAATGTTACTTTACATTGTAATTTATTCAATGTTGCATTATGACAATACAAAATTGGGTTTTAATATTAGGGTTTATAATATTAATCTTAGGGTTTATTATATTGGGTTTATAATATTAATCTTAGGGTTTGTTGTATTGGGATTATTAATATTATAAACCCAAGATATGAATATTATAAACGAAATGATATTATAAACCTAGTGGATTAATAAACCCAAGGGATTATTAATATTATAAAACCAAGGGATAAATGTTAGGGTTTATAATATTTATACATTAATAAATGTTAACTATGGTTGACTATTGTTGGCATGGTAAATTATAGTCAACATGGGCATAATAGCCAACAATAGTCAACATGACTACCTGGTGAACCATACTTTAGAATCATGATTTATCTGTAAGTGAGATATAATGAACCATTGTGGATGTTCATGGTTAACCATAGAGCCTTACAGTGGATGGATAAATCATGATTCTCGAGGTAAATTTTGTTGACATTCAACAAGATGATGAGCTTAGTGAAAATCAGTCACCTTCACTAAGTGGGCCCGCAGGCTATTTTTAGGTGTAAGTCTATTTTTAGACATGGTGATCATATTTCAAAAGTTGCAGAATGCTATTTGTGGATGGTTCGTCAAGTTGGAAAAATAGATGAAATTCTATTTTTAGAATATTGGGCGAAGTCTATTTATATATCGTTGATCTAAAAATAGATGCATGTCGATTATTATTAGCTCTTAATAATAATCTGACAATAAACATCAAATTATTCTCTTGGAGCACTTTATTTCAGAATACAGATTTGGTAAATCAGCGGGCTAAAGGAATTACGCAATTGCTAGGGTTTACTGGTGGTTCATGCATGGAGGACTCAGTTATAATTGAAGTGGAAAAGTTATGACAGAGTTGGAAGAGTAGTTTATGGAGTTGTTATTCAGTTTAACTCAGTTAATGGAGTTAAACTCAGTTGAGCTAGTTGTATCTATTCTAATTGAAAGATACACTAGTGAGAGTTAAGTTAATTAATTCACAACTAATAACTCACTAACAACTGAACAGAAACAATAGTTAACTACAGTGCATGTCAGTTCCAGTGGAGACCCAGTGGAGAGATAGGTGAAAGGGTGAGATGAACTATTTGTTGTGACTATAGTGATGCATTGATTGCATCACACACACATTGGAGTTTCCAATGAGGATTGCGCAGTCAAGGCAAGGTAGATTCGAATTCATTTAGGGGTCTTCTTCAACAGGGATTGCGCAGTGGAGGCAGCCTATCAGGTGGCAAGAAATTGGTGCATGGATTTGCAGATTTCTTCTGATTAGTGTGTGACGATTGATTCTACTGAGAGCTTGATGTACTAAGCTTTGTATGAGATTGTTACATGATATCCATGATACATAATATATGATATTTGTGGTTTTCAGCTTTAGGCTTTCCCGTTAAACAAATGTGTTATGTGCGATTATTTTTATTTCTTCATGTGTTTGCAATTGAGTTTTTAAATTTCCACAAAAGATTAACAGTGGAAGGATTTTGTATTTAGGAAGAAGATAAATATTTTTAAATCAGAAGAATCTGGATATATACATGCATCTTGTATATAATTTCTACATGGTATCATAGCAGTGTTAATTCTTGAAGATTGAAATTCTGAAGAATTGTTGAGTTTGTGCTGGTGGAAAATTCGAATTTGTTGCAGAAAATTATTGGTGCGACAATTGAGTATACATTGAAATGTATTTCAATGGGTTGCCATTGTAGTATTCCCTTGATGGCAGCTTGAATTATATAGCCTGGAAGGATAGGATGGAGGTGGTGCTAGAAGATAATGGACTAAAGGAGTTCATCAATAACGATGTTCCTAAGCCGGGATCTAGCGATGTTGCATTACTTGACGCATGGAAAAAGAAGGTAGCAAAGACAAGAAGAATTATGTTGGAAGGTGTGAAGGACCATATTGTGTCCAACCTTCATGGGAAATACACTCCATTTGCAATGTGGAAGGCTTTGACAGATTTTTTCAAAAGCAGCAGCGACCAGAGGAAGTTGGCACTGAAAGATAAGCTCAGAAAAATAAAAATGGAGAAGGGCAACAATATTCCAAAATATCTCACGAAGTTTTTCCACTTTAGGGATGAACTGGGAAGCGTGGGGATTACTATTGATAATGAATACTTGGTGAGCTTGGCTCTCCTTGGGCTTTCAAAGAGTTGGCATAGATATGAAGACTCTATCAATGGACGAGAGAAACTACCAGGATGGGAGCG
Source organism: Pinus albicaulis (assembly GCA_034641835.2). Classification (NCBI taxonomy): domain Eukaryota; kingdom Viridiplantae; phylum Streptophyta; class Pinopsida; order Pinales; family Pinaceae; genus Pinus; species Pinus albicaulis. The sequence goes on along the minus strand of CM076574.1, from coordinate 78,602,030 downwards.
ACTTTGGTCGGATCTTGTGTAGGATGAGATAAGGCAAAGTACCAGGGATGGCTCTTCATCGAAGAATGAAGATGAAGAAAATTGCGCTTTGGATTCCAAAGAAAGGAAAGGGAAGGGGAAGAAATTCCCTTCAAAATCCGAGGCTAAAGGCAAGAAGCAGGATTTGTCCAAGGTGAAGTGTTTTCACTATCACGAACATGGGCATTTCACCACTAACTACCCACAGAAGAAGAAGAAAAAGAAGGTTGTTGGAGCTGCAGTGGGTGAGGCCTTAGCCTCGCAATTTGAACTTGATTTCTCTTTGATCGCATGCTTGGTTTCATGCTCAATGGGCTTGGTGTGGTATCTTGATAGTGGTGCGTCTTTCCATATTACGGGAGACAAGGAGTTGTTTAGTGACTTGGAGGAGAAGGATCTCCAAATGCATATAGAGATGGGTGACGATGGTCGATACAGTGTGACAGACATTGGGACCATTACCTTTGAGAGGGATTCAGGTAATCCATTTCTGTTGAAATATGTTATGCATGTTCCAGGTCTGCAGAAGAACTTGGTCTCAGTCGCAATGTTGGAAGACAGAGGTTCTGATGTTGTTTTTAGCGATGGAAAATCTTTCCTGTGACATAAAACAACGGGTCAAACCAAGAGGATAGGGATTCGAGTTAAGAATATCTACAAGCTAGAGGTAGATGGTTGCACTGCAATGATGGGAAAAGTAGAAGAAGTGGTGAGTCGAGATGAGGGCGAATTATGGCACAGGAGATTGGGCCATCTTCACCATGGCGCTTTGAAGATTTTGTAGCAGATTTCTACTGGACTTCCCAAGGGTACTCTTGCGCAGTCAGATCAGTGCAAGGGATGTACTATGGGTAAGTTTTTGAAGACCACCTTTCATGCGAAGGAGAACCATGCTTCGGTGATCCTTAAGAGAATTCACACAGACGTGTGTGGACCTTTCTCGGTTGCTTCAACACCAAAACAAAGGTATTATGTTATACTTGTTGATGACTATTCTCACAGATGCTAGATCTTCTTCATGCAGAAGAAGAGCGAAATATTCTCAAAGTTCTGTGATTTAAAGCATTGGTGGAGAAGGAGTTGGGGAAGCAAGTGAAAGCTCTATGGAGCGATAATGGTGGTGAATACATCTCGGGCGAATTAAAAGACTTCTGTAGCAAAGAAGGAATTCGAAGAGAACTCATAGCGCCTCATAACCAACAGCAGAATGGGTTCACGGAGAGGAAGAACAAAACAATCGTGGGTGTTTCATGAACAGAACCTACCGATGCACTTGTGGGAAGAAGCATGCAACATTGCGGTTTATGTGAAAAACCGTTGTCCTCATAGAGTACTTGGCATGAGTACACTTGAAGAAGCTTTTATTGGTAAGAAGCCTGATATTTCTCATTTGAAGATTTTTGGCTCATCTGTTACATTCATGTGACAAAGGACGCCAGGAAGAAGTTGGAACTGACTGCAGAAGTTGGGATATTTGTGGGGTACACAGGAACACCCCATAATTATCGTGTGTATTTTCCAGACAGTCGAATGACTGTGGTGCAACGAGATATAAAATTCAATGAAGTGAAAGCATGAAGTTATCGCTTGAGAGGGAGCTACACTTGCATGCAGAGGCGGAAATTCTTGTTCCCAAAGATGAGCCTCTAGATGTGGATCAGCCACACGAGGAGATTCATGGAGTGGAGGAGTCCACTCATGCAAAACCAAACATCAGACAAGGCAGAAAGTGTACCACAGAAGCTGAGAGACTGAAGCTTGATGTGGCACAAAATGTAGGAGTCCCTACATCACAGCACAGATAGAGACAGTCACCTGACTGATTTATTGGATACATGGCTCTTATGAGCAAGTGTATCGTGACAGAGCCATCTTCTTTTGAAGAAGCAGTTCAGGAGCCCACATGGGTAGATGCCATGGTGGAGGAGTATGACTCCATTGTCAGAAATAGTGCTTGGGAGATTGTTCCAAGGCCAGTGGGTAAATCAGTTGTAGGATCAAGATGGACCTGCAAGGTAAAGCAAGTTGCTGATGGGAGCTTCGAGAAATATAATGCAATATTTGTTGCTTGGGGCTTCTCATAGATCGAGGGGATTGATTATGAAGAAACCTTTGCACCTGCCACACGGTATTCTTCCATAAGGACCATCCTTTCTCTCTCTGCGCAAATGGGTTGGCACATTCATCATATGGATGTGAAGACTGCGTTCCTTAATGGGATCATTGAGGAAGAGGTGTACATTGAGAATTTTGAAGGATTTGAGATCTTTAGCAGTGAGTCACATGTGTGCAGACTCAAAAGAGCGTTATATGGGCTGAAGAAAGCACCACGTGCTTGGTACACATGGATAGATAGCTATTTCATTGGACTTGGCTTCACCAAGAGTGAGGTGGATGAAAACCTGTACCAAATTGTGGTGGAGGGTAAGCTTTTAATCATTGTTCTTTATGTTGATGATTTAATACTAACAGGTGATGAGTATTTGATACACTCATGCAAGTCAGATCTTGCAAAGGAGTTTGAGATGAAGGATTTGGGCCTCCTTCATTATTTCCTTAGATTGGAAATATGGCAGTGGGAAGGTGAAATGTTTGTGTCTCAAGGAAAGTATGCTCGGGAGATACTTGAGAAGTTTCACATGCAAGGCTGCAAGCCTATTGATACTCCTCTTCTAGGAAAATGGAGGAAAGAGGATGCTACATCGGCAGAGGTAGTGGATGCCGTTGTTTATCGACAGTTCGTGGGTTCGCTCATGTATTTAGTTAATACAAGACCAGATATATGCTATGCGGTGAACCAGCTTTCACAAGCGATGGTTAAGCCTACCAAGCTATTTTGGAAGGCAGGAAAGCATGTCTTGAGGTATCTCAGGGGCACATCTGAGTATGTCTTATGGTACAGACATATGAATGAAGTGAAGTTGCATGGCTTCACGGATGAATATTGGGCAGACAACCCAACAGAAAGAAAGAGCACATCAGGAGGGATTTTCAGTATCGGATCTACAACAGTTTCTTGGTATAGCAGGAAACAAAGATCCGTGGCACTTAGTTCAGTGGAAGCAGAATACATGGCAGCAAGTCAAGCTGCATGTGAGGCTATCTGGATGAGGAAGATCCTGGTCGGTTTGTTCGATTCACATTTAGATCCTACAAAGATACATTGTGATAATCAGAGTTGCATTAAACTCTCGATTAATCCTGTGTTTCATGATAGATATAAACATATTGATATTCGATATCATCATATCAGATATTGTGTGCAGCAGAAGATCATGTTGCTTCAGTACATTCCTACAGAAGATCAGGATGCAAACATTATGATGAAGGCGCTCACCAAGAGAAAATTCGAATACCATAGAGGCAGGATCATGGTGAAGGATAATCCCTATCTTGTTGGGAGGGAGTGTTGAGATTCAACAGGATGATGAGCTTAGTGAAAATCAGTCACCTTCACTAAGTTGGCCCGCAGGCTATTTTTAGGTGTAAGTCTATTTTTAGACTATGTCTATTTTTAGACATGGTGATCATATTTCAGAATTTGCAGGATGCTATTTGTGGATGGTTGGTCAAGTTGGAAAAATAGATGAAATTCTATTTTTAGAATATTGGGCAAAGTCTATTTATAGATCGTTGATCTAAAAATAGATGCATGTCGATTATTATTATCTCTTAATAATAATCCGATAATAAACATCAACTTATTCTCTTGGAGCACTTTATTTCAGTATATAGATTTGGAAAATCAGTGGGCTGAAGGAATTACGCAATACCTAGGGTTTACTAGTGGTTCAGGCATGGAGGACTCAATTAGAACTGAAGTGGCAAAGTTATGATAGAGTTGGAAGAGTAGTTTATGGAGTTGTTATTCAGTTTAACTCAGTTAATGGAGTTAAACTCAGTTGAGCTAGTTGTATCTAGTCTAACTGAAAGATACACTAGTGAGAGTTAAGTGAATTAATTAGTTAATTAATTCAAAACTAATAACTCACTAACAACTGAACAGAAACAACAGTTAACTACAATGCATGTCAGTTCCAGAGGAGACCCAGTGGAGAGATAGCTGAAAGGGTGAGATGGACTATCTGTTGTGACTATAGTGATGCATTGATTGCATCACACACACATTGGATTTTCCAATGAGGATTGCGCAGTCAATGCAAGGTAGATTCGAATTCATTCAGGGGTCTTCTTCAGCAGGGATTGTGCAGTGGAGGCGGGCGATCAGGTGGCAAGAAATCGGTGCATGGATTTGAAAATTTCTTCTAATTAGTGTGTGACGATTGATTGTACTAAGAGCTTGATGTACTAAGCTTTGTATGAGATTGTTACATGATATCCATGATACATAATATATGATATTTGGGGTTTTCAGCTTTAGGCTTTCCCGTTAAACAATTGTGTTATGTGCGATTGTTTTTATTGCTTCATGTGTTTGCAATTGAGTTTTTAAATTTCCGCAAAAGATTAACAATGGAAGGATTCTGTATTTAGCAAGAAGATAAATATTGTTAGATCAGGAGAATGTGGATATATACATGCATCTTTTATATAATTTCTACAAATTTAAGATTTAATGTATTAAACTTAGGGTTTATATCAATAATCTTAGGGTTTATTATATTGGTTTTTATAATGTTAGAGTTTAATATTGTGACATAAGAATGGTACAAAAATCAATCCAACTTCGCATTGTGACATTACAAAATTGGGGTTTAATATTAGGATTTATAATATTTGGGTTTAATATTGGGGTTATAATTTATAATAGTGAGGTTTAATATTAGGGTTTATAATATGAATCTTACCGTTTATTATTGGGTGTATATTCTTAGGGTTTATAATATTAATCCTAGAGTTTATGATTCCTAGGGTTTATAATCCCTTAGTTTTTATAATGTTAGGGTTTTGTATTAGGGTTTAATATTGTTACATTGGAATGGTACAAAAATATATGCAACATCACATTGCAACAAACATTGTCTCAATACGACAATCAATCTAACAATCATTGTCACAATGTTACATTACATTGCAATTTATTCAATGTTGCATTGCAACATTATAAAATTGGGGTTTAATATTAAGTTTTATAATATTATGGTTTTAAATATTGGGTTTATAATTTATAATAGGATTTATAATATTAATCTTAGGGTTTATTATATTGGGTTTATATTCCTAGGGTTTAAGATTAATCCTGGGTTTATAATATTAATAATAGGGTTTATAATCCCTTGGGCTTATAATATTAATCCCTTGGGTTTATAATACCAATAACCCTTGGATTTTATAGTATTATTAATCACTTAGGTTTATTAATCCATTGTATTTATAATATTAATAATCCCTTTAGTTTTTTAATCCATTGGTTTTATAATATTGATCCCTAATATGTATAATAATATATTATGGTTTATATTCTTAGTGTTTATAATATTAATGTTAGGTTTGATATATTAATATTATGTTCTATAATATTAATCCAAGGGTTTATTATTAATTATAGGGTTTATTATCTCTTGGGATTATTATTTTTTATTTTTTATTTTTATTTATTTATTTATTATTATTATTTTTTTAATTTGGCTAAATTCTATTACTGAAACATAAATTACAATGAGGCACTGGCCTCAGTAGTTACTAGCTATGATTCATGGCATATATCATCCAAAACATCTGTGCGACTGCCCGATAATGGGAAACCAGTCGAGTCCAAAAAATAAGAGCCGCCCTCACAAGGGAAACCGGCGTAAGTTCAAAAAACATTGTTTTGTTTACATTCATAGTAGAGCTAGCTATTTTTTCCAAAAAAAATAAAAAGCACCCAAGAGAAAGTGAGCTGTGAACTTGATTCCAAAAGAAGTTGGCAGAATTAGCTGTCATGAGGTGGAGTTGGGCATTCTTCCACAATTCGGCAGTTGTAGGCGTCGAAGTCATCCTTTGCAGCCTACAGTGCATCCATGTCTTCCTTCTCCCGCTCAGCAGCTGTTATCTGAGTCTGATCAATAGTGTTTGCATCTACGGTGCCTTCGCCTATTTGAACTCGTTGGCATTTGCAAGCAGAAGGCTCGCTCTGAACTTTATCATGAGGCTCGTCCTGACACGTGCCCAGAGAAACATCATGCTTCTCCTCCTGGAACATGACGGTGATGGTGGCTTTAATAGTGGGTCTATCCATGGTGCACTGGTAGGTGAATTGGGCAATGTAATGAGAGTAATGAGAGCTGGATGGGATGGTGGCAACAGAAGGGTCGGAATGCTGGGAGTGAAATCTAGAGAAACGTGTGCGTCCTCTGCCGCTACGCGTATCAAGGTAGAGAGATGAGAAGTAATCAGAAGAGGGAAAAGAGGTGGAGCTCGAACCAGATGAAGGCAAGGAGCGAGGCATTCTCTCTCTGCTGCTGCCTCGTCCACATCTCATACGATGGCGCAACCTGGGCATGGCTTCACGGAGTGAAGAGAACGGATAATGCAGAGTAGAGACGGAGAGGAACTGGTCACTTCCAGTAGCAATAGGGGCAGAATTGAGGCGAATACTACACCATATGCTCTGTGAGTAATGGAAGCCTGTCCCAAACTCAATGCAGCTGAGAATTGGGCAACACTTACCAGTGGAGGTGCGAATAAATGGCTGCGCGGCTAGCAGGGGGCATCTATATTGAAGAGGCAGAGGAACATTCTCGAGAGCAGGCCTGGAGGCTTCAGGAGAAGCCATGGCAGAGTAATGAAGCAGGAGGGCAGTGAAAAATAGAATGCAGAGCCGCATTGAAGTTGATTTATGATGGCGAATTAATGCGGGGTTATAGGCAGCAAAGTGGCTGCGCCACTTGCCACCCCCAACATGCATCATCGCATTAAGGTTGAATAAAACCTGCATTTGGGGATGTAGCTTCTTTGTGCACCAGAGCAGTGCATTCTTGGAAGTGTACATTATCATTGAGGATTGTTAAGGGTCCTGCTTCCAACTCTTGATATTTTTCAACCCCAATATTTTCCAAAAGATCAGCAATCTTGTTGTCGTCCCTCTTGACATGAGTGAAGGTGATAGCCCACTCTTGTCTTAACCATTGTTTCATGATATCCAAGTGAGCTGCTAGTTTCTAGCTAGTGGCAACCTTGCAAGCTAGGGTCCCTGATTGAATTTTGATAGCCATGTTGATGAGTAATTGGGAGTCCCCTTCTATTAGTACAGGGTGAAAATGATGTTGATGAGTGAGGCTGAGTCCCTGCCACAATCCTTCCAGTTCTGCAGAATTATTCATGTCCCAGCCAATGGAGCCATTGTAAATGAGAAGAGGAATGCCTTCATGGTTTCTGAATATGCCCCCATACCCTTCTTTGCCCAGATTGCCTTGTGAGGCACCATCGAAATTTAATTTGATGATTCCGGGTGGAGGGGGATGTCACTGAGTGAGAGGTCTTGAAGTGGTGGGGGGGATGAGGGGGTCATCCTAGGGGGGAGACATAGGTGCCAATTTTCCAAAATATTATTTTCCTAAGCATCAGTGGGGAAGTCTTCTTTTTGCCAAATCTATAGTTGTAGTGTTTCTTGAATGTTCTGGCACAAATTACTCCATAGTGTTTCAAGGGGAGTGCTTTGATTTTTGAAAATTCGTATATTTCTTTCTTTCCAAATGGTCCAAAGAAGTAAACCTGGTAGGATTTTCCATAGAGAATTCAAAATCTTGCTATTGTATGGAGTGGGGATCCAGTTACGTATTGTGCTGATGATATCCTTTGAGACTCTGCATGTTCTTTGGCATCTGAAGTTGAGCTTTTACCATAGTTTAGCAGCTAAGGTGCACGAGTCCATCAGATGCTGAATGGTCTCATTTTGCTGTTTGAAATTAGGAAAGCAGGAGGGCCCATGAAATCCTCATTTTATAAGATTATCCCAAGTGAGGATCCTCTTATGGCTAAGCAACCAGATGAAGGTGGAAAATTTGGGCCAGATTCCATGGAGCCACATCCTTTCCCATAAAGGATCCACAGGTTCATGCGTTTGAATCATCAGTCCATATGCCTCCTTGGTGGTGTAGATACCTCGTGGAGTGTATCCCCATATTAGAATGTCCGGTTGATCTGAGCATCTGATTTTTTGTGTGCTGAGCTTTATGTCTATCACTCTTTGTATGTCCCCTTGTTCTTGCAGAACAATTTGTTCTGCCATTTTCCACTGTATGTAACCTTGATTGATATGCTGAGTCTAGAATTGAGCAATTGTTGCTTTTTGAAGAATATCTTGCTCCTCAAGATGTTGGGGTTGGATGGTGTCTAAGAGTTTGGATCGTTGTTGCCAAGAATCCGCCCAAAATCTGGCAGTATCACCATTTCTAATTTCCCAAAAACTATGTTGCTGAAGCATATCTTTGTGCTGTCGTGTGGAATTCTAGATGAGCGAGCCAACATTATTATTTGTGAGTCTGAATAGTTCCTCCAGTGGTCTATTATTTGCATATTTTGTTGTCCATAATTTGGCCCAGGGAGTGTGTGGCGCTGAGAGCCATTTCCACCATATTTTCGTTCCCATCATTGCATTGCTGTGTTGTGGGTCCCGTAGCCCAAGTCCTCCATGATTTTTTGGGGTGCAGACTATTGTCCATTTTACGAGGGCCCATTTCCGATTCTTTCCTGAGGATCCCCACAAGAAGTTGCGCTATATGTCCTTAATCTTCTTGAGTACCCATTTTGGCGCTGCAAGCACTGAGAAGAGGTATAGAGGCATAGTTTGAAGAACCGCTTTGATGAGCACAAGCCGGTTGGCCATATTTAAGGTTCCATAAGTCCATGAAGAGAGACGACTTTCAAGTTTCTCGAGGAGGAGTTTCCATGAAGAATGCTTGATGGCTGAGTTTATCAGAGGTGCGCCCAAGTATTCAGAGGGTAATTTGGCTATATTAAAGCCTAGGATTTTAGTGATACTTCTTTGTGAGACAATGGGGGTGTGAAAGAAGAAAATCTTAGACTTGACAGTGTTTATAGTGGTTCCAGAGGCTTCATAGAAGGTATCTAGTAGGGATTTCAGAGTGGAAGCTTCTTGTACGGAAGGGTACCCAAATAATATATTATCATCTACGAATTGTTGATGAGTGGTAGCAGGGGACCCATGAACAGAGATGCCTCTAAGGCTGTGAGTGGCGTGAGCATGCTTTAAGAGATGACCTAAGCCTTCAGCCATGAGGAAAAAGAGGAATGGAGAGAGGGGATCTTCTTAACGAATGCCTCTAGAAGGGGAGAATGGTCTAGAAGGGACACCATTGACAAGGATAGAGAAAAAAGAAGAGGAGATAAGAATCATCACCCATCTTGCCCAAGTTATACTGAAACCAAAAGATATCAGCATTTGTTTTATGTAGGTCCAACTTAATTTGTCAAAAGCTTTTGAAAAAATCAATTTTGAGAAGCATACCTGCTTGTTTGTTCTACTTCAAAGAGTGTATGATCTCATGCGTCAATATTATGCCATCAAGGATTTGACGCCCCTCTACATATCCAGATTGCTCCTGTGAAATTAATGCGGGAAGCAGCGGCTTGAGTCTATTAGCTATGACTTTCGAGATTACTTTGTAGATAACGTTGCACAGAGCTATGGGTCGAAACTTATCCGGAGTGTTGGGTTGATCATCTTTGGGAATGAGAGCTATAAAGGTTGCATTGATCAAAGGAAGCAACCAATGCATTGTTCTAGACTCATCCACAACTTTCCATACATCGATTTTGACAAGATCCCAAAAGTGATGGAAGAAATTGGATGTAAATCCATCGGGTCTAGGGGCTTTCCCATCTTTCAATTGTGCCATTGCAGTGTCGACTTCCATTGGAGTAATCGCTTGGAGAAGAAGATTATTTTTTTCTTTCGTGATTATTTTGGGCACATGCTGAATAATTCTATCTATGGCTGGTTTCCTGTTCACTGGAGGCTCTTGATGAACGGATTTGAAATGATTGAGGAGTTCTCGCTCAATATCGGCATGTTCCTCCAATATTTCCCCTTGCTGGTTCTGAATCTGAGCTATGTTATTGTGCATTCTTCTCTGTATTGTGGTCCGATGAAAGAATTTAGTGTTTCTCTCCCCCTCCTTTAGCCATCGGATCCTTGATTTTTGTTTCCATAGCACTTCCTATTGCTTCCTTCTATCTTCTAGTTGAGTAGCGAGGTATTTTTCTTGTTTGGCTAGAGTTTCCATTCTCCCTTCCTCAATAATTCGCTGTTGTAGCTCTTTCATATTTTTTTCAAGAGTTTTTTGAGCCTGAAAAATATTTCCGAAGGTGGACTGATTCCAATGCTTGATATGTCGTTTCAGATGCTTGAGGCACTGCCGGAATTGATACATTAAAGATCTGGCTGGAGGGATGAAGCTCTCCTAGGTTGTTTTGACCATAGTTTTGAAGTTTGGATGCGAAAGCCAGAAGGCTTCGAATCTGAAAGGTCTTTTGGATGTATCCCTTGGCTGTTGCCATTGTAAAGAGATTGGCCAGTGATCCGAACCTGATAATGGGAGGATCAAGACTGTGATATCTCCACCCAGGTGTATGGAGTTGTCTAAGATGAGAAATATGTCTAATCGAGATGCAATTTGTTGTGGCCCTGACCTCCTGTTATTCCAGGTGTAAATACCTTTATTGAATGGTAGATCGATCAACCAGTTGTTTTGTATGTAATCTCTGAAATAACCGCTTTCATTCTCCAGTTTGATTCTGTCGCCTTTTTTTTCTTCTAGTTTAGTTATCATGTTGAAATCCCCACCTGTAAGCCATAGTGGGTGATTTCTACTTGAGTTGAGAGCTTCTACAGTATTGAGAAGCGCAATCTTATTCAAGGAATCCTGAGGAAAATATACATTAGTCAAGTGACCATGTATATTGGTTCCCATTATGTGAAAGGTGGTCTGAATGAGATGTTGGGATGCATGAAAATCTGAGAAAGTAATGGCTTGCGGATTCCATGCAATGGCAAGTCCCCCTGAAACTCCTGAAGCGTCAACCACCACCGATTGACAACCTGGCCATGCTCGAGAGAGAATGGAGCCTAAAGTAGTACTATTTCATTTTGTTTCTTGCATGAGAAAAATTTGTGGTTTTTCATGCTGTATCATGTTCTTTATCATTTTGTATTTCCCGGGGATGTTGAGCCCTCACACATTCCATGAAATGAGCTTCATGATTCACTATTAGAGAGCGGTTTGTAGTACTTCGTTAGCTTAGCATATCTACTTGATTCCACCAGGAGTTTCCCTACAATGATTGTTCTTTGTAGATCTGTCTTCCTGCCCCTTTTCTTGGTATCTTTATTGAGGTTTTTCCCATCCCAGCTGCTACCTGGCTGGATGCCTAAAGTTCTCTGCCAACGTGCTCTCGAAAGAACTACCTCCAAGGTCTCAAGTTGCCCCTCCGGGATTTTGTCAAACTCCTGCTTCCGACAAGCTTGTTCTAGATTGATATTGTCGAGATCACCAATGTCAAAAGCCTCTGAGTCTTCTTCCATGTAAACCCTTTGGCTGTTTTCTGGCATTATGTTGTGGATCTTAGCGGGATATAATAGGAAGCTATTGATATCCATTACTTTTTCTTGCCAAACTGCAGTGTATTTCTCTTTGTTAAGATCGGCGAGGATCTTTGTTGCCTTAGGTGCAACAAGCTGCTCATTTGCAGATGTGCTCTGTTCCTTACTGAGGGTGGAGGAGGAGGGGATGGTGGGCTGTTCAGTGGGATTGGAGGGTTCGGAGTGCTGGGACAAGAGATCGAAGCTATTGCTTGTGGATGGTGCTGATGGAGTAGGAGAGGGGTGTTTTTTTTGGGTGGAGGTTGGCTTTTTAGCATGCTTATTTCGATTGTTAACTTTGGTGAAACCTTCTGAGTCCAATTTCTCCATTGTATCTATGGTTTTGGTTGGGGCATTGAGGGGAAAATCACAAAAAATATGGCCATGTGCATGGCATTTCCTACATCTAAAAGGAACATGCTCATAATCTATGGGCTGAATCCATTCAAAACCATCATGAAATAGGCTTATCAAGTCCGTGAGAGCCTTGCCGAGCCGCATGTAGACATATATGTGAGCATAAGAGGTGTATCTTCTGAGCTTTGTTTCTTCTGCAATATTAATGAATTCGCCAAGGACATTGCCGATGTCTTTTAGCGATTCTTCATCCCAGTACTCCAAGGGCAGAGAGTAAATTCTGATCCAGACTGGTGCCCAGCTGAAATCTTCTTTGTCTGGGTTGAATCTTTCCACCCAGTCCCTTAGATACAGACCTGCTGCATTGAAGAAATAGGGGCCACTGTCTAAGACTCTGTTTCTATCCTCGATGCAATTGAAGATGGCATTGAAGAAGCCTTTCGGCCCGAGCTGTAGGGTAACATTTCCTTTTGGTTTCCATTTGGAAGCAATCCATCCTTTTAGTGCTTTCTCTGTTGGCCAGAAGCCTATGAATTTACCTATGAGCACATGGTCCTTCATAAACTGTATTTGGGCATTGATTCGATGACTCGGTAAGTCAATATTTGGCCACTCGACAGCTATTGGCTTGCATGTTGACAAGGTTGCCTGCACATGCACATTATTCACTGTGCCTTCCTTCTCCTTCCCCTTGTTCGAATCTTCTGTTTCCTGTTGTTGTACTGTTCTATGCTCTATTTTCTCTGCTGTTTCAGACCCAGTCCTTTCATTTTTGTCGTTATTTCCCGTTGGGGGAGACCCATCGGCCTCCCCCATCTGGATGTTCATGATAAGAACCTTTCCCCAGCATCTGAACCAAAGCCTAAAGTATTCAGATGCTGCAGCAGGGCCTGTTGCACCAGTGATTCAGCCGTAGCGAGGTTCAGTCAGAAACCCTAGGCGGCCATGATTCCACCTAATTCCTTGCGTTATCTCGGAATTATAATATTAATATTATGGTTTCGTATTAATTTGTTAGATTTATAATCCCTTGGGGTTACAATATTAATATTTTGGTTTTAATATTAACCATTTGGTTTATAATATTAATCCGAGGGGTATAAAATATTAATCTCTTGGGTTTATAATATCAATAATCCCTTGGTTTATAATATTAACAATCCCTTGAGTTTATAACATTAATCCATTTGGTTTATAATATTAATCCCTTATGTTTATAATAGGGTTTATAATATTAATCCATTGGGTTAGGGTTTATAATATTTACATTACAATGTTTAATTACATTGCAATTTATTCAATGTCGCATTGCAACATTGTAAAATTGGGGTTTAATATTAGGGTTTATAATATTGGGTTTATAAATTATGGTTTCATATTGGGTTTATAATTTATAATAGTGAGGTTTAATAATAGGATTTATAATATTAATCTTAAGGTTTATTATATTGGGTTTATATTCCCGAGGTTTAATGAAAATACTTTACCAAACCTATGGTTCTATGAAGGATCTGAGATAAAGAGTTTTCCATAGGGTAACCTTCTTTTAAAAGATACAAAACAATAATCTCGAAGGATGATAATATCAATTATCTATTTCTCTTTAGCAATACATAGGCCTTAAAAGATACTATACATTTAGGCTTGGTTGTTAGTCTTCTTTCCCAAGCCCCATGCAAACATTATTTCATTGATTCCATTAGGATTAATTAAACCCCCCCTCCTTCCACCCCGATTATAATATTAATCTTAGAGTTTGTATTCCTAGAGTTTAATATTTATCATAGGGCTTATAATATTAATCTCTTAGGTTTAATATTAATCCCTTGGGTTTATAATCCACTTGGTTTATAATATTAATCCATTGGCTTTATAATCCATTGAGTTTATAATATTAATACCTTGGCTTTATAATATTAATAATCCCTTGGGTTTATTAATCACTTAGGTTTATAATATTAACAATCCCTTGGGTTTATTAATCCCTTGGGTCTTTTACTACATTGGGTTTATAATATTCATAATCCCTTGGGTTTATTAATCCTTTGTCTTCATAATATTAATAATCTCTTGGGTTTGTAGTTTTAATCCCTTGGGTTTATAATATTAATAATCGTTTGGGTTTGTTAATCCCTTAGGGTTATAATATTTACCCCTTGGGTTTATTAATCCCTTTGGTTTATCAATCTCTTGTGTTTCAAATATTAAACACTTAGGTTTATAATATTAACAATCTCTTGGGTTTATAATATTAATCCTTTCGGTGTTTAATATTCATTGTATGAACTTATTAATATTTTTTTATATAATATTAATCTCTTGTTTTTATTAATCCCTTCGGTTTATAATCCATTGTGTTTTTATTATTAATTCCCTTCGATTTATAATCTCAATTACCCCTTCTCTTTATTAATCCATTAGGTTTATAATATAAATAATCCTTTTTGTTTATCCTATCATTCATAATAAGAATGATATTAGCATATTAGTATAATATAGTAATTAGTATTATAAATTATTATTATAATAGTAACAATAGTAGAGTTTAAATATTTGAGTTTTAGTATAGGGTTAAAATATTAGGTTTTAGTAGAGGATTAAGATATTAGGTTTAAAATATTAAATGTTAATATTAAGGTTTATAATATATGGTTTGTAATATTAATATGTATTATAATATTATGTTTAAAATATTATGGGTTAATATTAGAGTTTATAACATTGGGTTTCTAATATTAGGGTTTAATATTAGGTTTTAATAATAATGTTTATAATATTAGATTCATTAACATTAATAATAATAAATAATATTAATAACATTTACTTTTAATTAAAAAAATGGAGCTTGATGGCTGGCGTTAGGGTTTCGAACTGTTCTGATGCCGCCTCCGCTGACGCAGTTTCTCTGGCTATTGAACCTGTTCTACGCCTCATTGCTGATGCCGCTGTGAAGTTTTCTATGGAAGCTCTCGATGCGCCCCCCTGCCAAGCGCTGCCTCTGTCTGGTCTGAACGCCCCATCAAAAAATGTTGCTGCTTCTGTTCATTCAGCGGGCACACAAGTTGCAGAGTCCATGGAAGAAGTATACTTCATTGTGGCAAAGAAATACTGCGTCAACCCTTTGGTACCTGTGGCGGCTTCCCATGGATACAGCGGCATCTCTCTACCCTGAGGTCAATATGTAGCTCTTCATAGGGCAGATTCAACAGGCTTCACCTAACGCTCTGTTTCTGCCTTCGTTTGCACCCTGAAGCAACAGCGACCCTCAGATCTGCTCGTTGGGTCTGCTGTGGGGTTTCTGTGTGACAAAAAATTTCTTGCTTCTTCCTCCTCCAAACCTCAACAGGGCCAGGTGGAGTTGGGTTTCCTGCACTCCAACTCCTTCTCTCCTCAGACTTGTACTAATCAGAAGGGGTTAAAAGATTACTCTTCCCCATTTCAGATCCAGATTTCATATATTTCATGCAAAACCATTCTGCAATGGGTTAGCTCTGCGGACTTGGTGCAGAACCTCAAGTTAAACCTGGAACATCGGATTGGGATACCCTCGGTCCATCAGAGACTCCTATTCCAAGGTAAACAACTTGAGGACCTTCTTCCCATCTCTGTTCACAGCATTAAAATAAATGATACTATTGTGTTAACCCTTCTTTTGAGAGGAGGCGTAGCTGGACAGTCATCTTCAGCTCCCACTTTTTCCTACAAAGATGTCTTCCATTCTCAGATCCCCCATCCTTAGTATTCTTCGAAACAAGCTCAAACAAATATGGCTCCCAAGCCATTTTTGGTGGATAAATCGGAGGAAGTTCCTTCTATCGCATTCTCTGATCCTGAGATTGACGAACACTACCAGAATTTTGCAGAATCCGCAATCATATGCAGATTTAATGGTCTATGGCCTCGCACTGCAGATTTATACCAATGGATCCATAATAACCGGACTAAAAAATGCAAGATCTACTTATGCTCGAAAGGCTTCTTCATTGTGGCTTTTGACTTAAATGAAGATTACCAGAAAGCCTTAACGGGAGGCCCTTGGTTTTGGGGCACGACTGGGCTTTTCCTCACCACATGGTTTCCAGAATTTGACCCTTCTACAGTCGTCATCACAAAACTTCCCATTTGGTTCAGGCTCCCAAACCTTCTGGCGCATCTATGGCATCTATCTGTTTTCTTAGCCATTGGAGACACCTTAGGATGCTACCTCGCTACAGATACCTCAAGAAGGGAGCAAGGACTCTACACCTACGGAAAATTTTGTGCGGAAATAGATATCAGCAAAGGAATGTCGGATCAGATCAACCTAAATATTGGGGATTTCCATTGGTCACAAACCCTGGATTACGAAAATACAGCCTTCCGTTTCCACCATTGTCATCAAACGGGGTACCTCCAAAATTCTTGTACCCAGTTCCTCGACAACAAGAAGAATATGAATCGCAAACCAAAATCCAAGAGATGGAATCCTTGTGTTCCTCCCCCCCCCATGGATGATTCAGACTCCTCCAGCTTGGATGAGGAGGAAATTGAAGCAGATGGGCAGAATGATGGGGCTCCACTGGACGCCCCTTCCGCCAGTCCTGTAGACCCCTCTACCACGCCGATCTCTCAGAAATTCTCTCACATGACTTCGTCCTCTGACTCTGATAAGGATATTCCGGCCCCAGGGCAGAATAGTCTACAACTAGTCATGGCTCAGCCAAATTCCACTAGCTGGGTAAAAATAAGCAAGAAAAAAGGGAAAAAATGTCATTTGGCAGTATCCACCCACACTGGGTAGATATCTCAGATCATATATAGCTTCTCTTCTTTTCCGTGTTATCTTTTGCTCATTCCTTGATTGTCATTCCGGAGCAAGGTTGATAGCCCATCACCTACAACTCCCTTGCTTTTCTGCTTCGCTTGTAGGCAAGCTTGATTGTACTATATGTTTCTTCTCTTAATAGAATTAGTCTTATTCAGATTTAAAAAAAAAAAAAAAAAAAACAACAACAACAACAACATTTACTTTTAATTATTAGGTTTAATAATATTAAGTTTAAAATATTAGGTTCTAAGAGTTAATAATATTCAGTTTATAATATTAGAGTTTAATATAGGTTTTAGTATAGGTTTAAAATATTGGGTTTTATAATATTAGATTTCAAATATTGGTTTTAGTATTTGGTTTTAATATTAGGTTTAAGATTAATATTAGTAAATAATATTAATAATATTTAAATTCCAATATTAAAATCCAATATCTTAAACTAATATTGCAAAACTCGATATTTGGTCTAACATTAATATAAATTATATTAATATTATTTAAATCTAATACTAAATCTCAATATCAAAACCCAATATTATATAACCTTATTATTGTTAAATTGTGGCAAGAAAAGGCTTCATTTGACCAAGTTCCTTAGTCAAATGGAGAAATTCGAAGTTCTACTTCAAAAGAATGAGTTGGCAAACAATTAGTAGGAGTGACATGGCCAAGTCACTCAGTTAAGTCAGTCAATTCGAGTTTGTGGGAAATAAGTAGAGTTGCGCATGCGTTGATTGTTGAGATCTAGCTATCTAGTGGAGTTATATTTAGTAAAATTAAATTATCTGAGCTCTAGTCTAAAATATAGTCAGTATGAGTAGTTTAATTGTTGTTAACCCACTAATATCCTAGTCAACTAGTAGGTGCGATAATTCTCTTAGGATTTTCACAAGGAAATAAGAGCTTCCCTATTTTTTAGGAGCACGAATTGTGCAAGGAAATAAGAGCTTCCTTATTTAATAGGAGAAGGAATTGTGCAAGGAAATAGGAGGAAGCATGAGGCCTATTTTTTATAAGTATTAGACATAGAAGACTCAGGAGGAGGAGATCAATATTGCAGTGCAAGTTGAGCTTCAAGGATTGAAGCAGTAATTGTAATATATCATTGTTCTCATTTGATATAATACAAAAAAAAGAGGTTTTCCCAGTTGGGTTCCCTAGTAAAAGTTGTGTTCATTGTGATTGAATGATTTCATGTGTTTCTATTGTATGTTTTCCCTTCCGCAGATTGAGTAGAAGAAATTTGTGTCTATTATTTTTAGTTTGAATTCATTAGTAGTTGCAAATTTTGAGTTATTTTTACATGGTATTAGAGCTATTGAAAAATACATAGAAACTGAGTTCGTGATCATCTCAAAAATAAATTTCAAATAACATATTTGTGTGTAGGTACTTATTTAGTGCAGGAAAAATGTATTTCAATGGATTGAGGCTTGAGTATGCATTGGAGGGAACTTTTAATTTCTATGCTTGGAAAGACAAAATGGAAGGTTTTTTGGATGACAATGGAGTATTAGAGTACACAAAAATTGATATTCCAAAACCAGTAGCATCGGATACACAATAGTTGGCTCAGTGGAAGAAAGATACTGCAAAATCCAAGATCATTATCTTAGAAGGAGTCATAGACCATGTGGTTTTAAATTTGTATGCAAAGGAGACTTCTTATGCAATGAGAAAATCAATCACAAAACTATTCCAAATAAGTAGTGATGCTCGGAATATGGAATTGAAATATAAGCTCATGAAAATTTGAATGAATAAAAATGAAAATTTATTGTTCAATACCTATCCAAATTCACTCAGGTGAGATATGAACTTGGAGGATTTGGAGAGACTATGCCATCATATGAACTTATGAGCTTAGAACTCTTTGGTATTCTGAAATCCTATAATAGCTATCAGGATTCAATTCATGGAAGAGACAATCTCCCATATTGGGAAAGACTCTGGTATGAGGCTTATTGTAGGAGGATATTAGAAGAAACACTACAAATTGAATCTCATATAGAACTAATGAGGAAGAATCAAGTTTTTGTTATCTATAAAATGAAATAAGGCCCAAGGAAAGGCATAATCCATACAGAACCATGGCAAGAAGAAAGACCTCGGTAAAATTAAATGATTTCATTGTCAGAGTATGGACATTATGCAACCAAGTGTCCACATAAGAAATACAGTAATAATCCTGCTAAGGGAGCAGGAGGATATGCTTTCATGTCATAATTTGAGTTGGATTTCACCCTCATTGATTGCATGGCAAGTACTGTACAAGGTAGTGTACAGTACCTAGACTTTGGTGCTTCATTTTATATGACAAGAAATAAGGAGTTATTTAGTAGCTTAGAGGAGAAGGACCTACAATTACACATACAACTTGGAGATGATGGAAGGTATAGTACCAAAGGGATTGGCACGATCAACTTTAAGAGGGAGTCAAGATCCCATATTCACCTAAATAATGTAATATGTGTGCGTGGTTTGAAGAAAAATATTTTTTTTTGTAGTTGTACTTGAATATATAGGATATGATGTGGTGCTCAATAGAGGGAGGCATATTTGAAGCATGTTTCTACTGGAAAAATAAAAAAAATTGGTGTTCGGGTTAAAAATCTCTACAAGATGTTCAAGGCTGAGATGTTAGAGAGCTCTAGCATAGTCGCATGGGACACCTACACCATGGAGCACTGAAAATAATGCAGTGAATCGCGACTGGACTTAAAAAATGCACCCTTGATCAAGATGATGTTTGTAAACGATGAACTATTGGAAAATATGTTAAATCCTCCTTCCAGGGAATAGATAGCAAAGTTGGAGCCATCTTGGAGCGAGTTCACTCAGATGTGTGTGGACCATTTTCCAAAGTCTAAACTAGAAAGAAAAGTTATTATGGATCTTCATAGATGATTTTTCCCACAAATGTTGGATCTATTTCATGAAGAAGAAATATGAGGATTATTCAAAGTTTGTTAAATTTAAAAGATTAGGTGAAAATTAGACTCGAAAGAAAATGAAATCCCCGAGAAGTGATAATGGAGGAGTGTGTGTGTCTAATGCCTTCAAATAGTTATGTGGTAAGGAGGGTATTAGAAGGGATTTTATTGCACCCCACAACCCACAACAAAATGGGATTCCAGAGAGGAAAAATAGAAGTATTGTAAGAGTTTCTAGAGAAATATTGCATGACCAAGGATTTCCACTATCCTTGTGGGTATAAGCTTGAAATATAACTGTTTACTTGTAGAACAAGATCCCTCACAAAATTCTTGGGATGATTACACCTATAGAGGATTTCACTGGGACGAAGCTAGATGTCTCCCACTTTCACATTTTTGGATCCATAGTCTATTGTCATGTCTCCAAACATAGAAAAAAAATGTTGGATCCCATTACAGATAGGGGTATATTTGCAGGATATACTGACGAAACCTCATATTTACTAGGTGTACATTCCCTCACTCGGGAAGACTATTATGAGGAGAGATATGAGATATGATGAGGAGAATGTCGTGAGGAGTTCTCTAGAGTGAGAGCTCAACATACCACTAGAGGAGGAGCTTCTAGATCCAAAGGAGGAGCCTTAGTCAAATCCACATATTTATATATTTCTCAAAGGCAAGAGGACATTCTGGTAGGATGATGTGGACCCGCATGTGGAGGAGCAAAGAGCGGGTTGAGTAGAGGCACCCACTTAGACAAAGCCTTCTAGAGAAGGGAGGAAGAAGACCAGGATGGTTGACTGATTGGTGAAAGAATATCTGGAGTAGGCTTCAGCTCCTATATCCTTTCATAGACAGGGGAGATCACCAGATAGATATCTAAGATATATGGTACTCATGTCAATTTTGATTGATTATGAGCCATCTTAATTTTAAGAGGTAGTTTCCCCGCAGGTGTAGGTAGATTCCATGGTTTAGGAGTATTACTCCATCGTGAAGAATGATGCTTGGACGATTGTGCCTAGACTTGAGGTTAAATCATTTATTGGTTCCAGGTGTTTGTATAGGGTGAAACATGTAGTTGATGGTAGCGTTGAGAAGTACTGATCCAATGGATCAATAAAATGCTCAAAATTTTAATTCTAGAAATGACTCGAAACTAACGCAAAAACGAATATCTCATCACCATGAATCCAATACAACTTGTTTCACGCAAAACTGACATCGTATACTCCCGATATCACTTTCTGACCCTTTTCTCAAATAGCTAAAATTTTAAAATTTGAGTTGCAGGTAGCCGAGTTAGCATTCTGTACACTGACTAGGAATTTGACTGGGCAGTTGAATGTATTTTTATTAGCTAGTGGTTTGATGACAGGTGTCACCTTCAGATTGGTCGCAATCTTGTGGTTGTGATTGTTTTATGGTTTTTATTGATGGTTGAATTAGGAGAGGCCATGTGGGCCAATGGGTGGCCACCACGTGGCCTCCCGTCGTTTGTGTAAAAATTGGGTATATGGCCGGAGAGGGCCTCCACAGGAATCAAACACACAACCTACCAATCGATACCACAACACTCCACCAATCCGCCTACATTGTTCCTTGTAAATCATAACATACAATGCCTATTTAAAGTTTAATCGGAATTGTATTGGGGATCAGAGCTGAGGTTAACCCCTGACACCCAGTCCAACCAAGCCACGAGACCATAGTGGGAAGTCAGGGGTACGGAGTTAAACCCAATCCCAAACCACAAGTCACAATGCAACCAAAAGTTCAACGGTAGTTGAGTCACCGTGGCACAAAGTTTCAAATGTTCAAACTTAAACCCTATCACAGTCTAACCATGGTATGAGTGGAGTACGTGTTAAGTGTTGGTGCGGGGTGTGGAACCTTACCACCCATCAAACTGCAGTTCAATCATACCACCTGAAGTTTAAATAGAGTTCGGAACAGGAATTAACTCCACCATAGTTACCAATCGAACCCAATTTATGATCGAGTTAACTTTGGCGGGAGCGGTACAAACTTTCTGGATATGACGACGCTTATTGCGCCACTTGGCCCTTGATGATCGGTTCGTGGGGGTCACCAAGATTTTAAATCATCTGACAAATTGCACCTACACATGTGTGAATCTCACTGGTGAGGGGCAAATTTTTCACCCCACATGGTAGAAAAAGGCGGAAATTATAAGATGGATTGCAGGGGGGTGCAAATTGGAGGACAATTAGTAGGAAAAGTTCTATGGAGCATTAATCAGTCATTTTTTGACCTTTTTGAGTGCAGAAAGAGATCGGCTAGGGATTTTTTATTGTTCTAGAACCATTGGAGACAATATTTTTTCAATTTGAGAAATTCAAGTTGACGTAAGCACATATTTTTTAGCATAATGAAAGAGGCCCAACATTGGAAGCCAGACCAGGAGATGTAGCCGAGGAGGGTTGAACTCCTTCATCATTTGTTATTTTGTGTTTGTTGTTTTGGTAATGTTGTCTCTATTATTTGCTTCAAAAATAAGTTTAATCACTTGATTAATGGGTTATTGTAACTCTTTAAATTGCATAAAAAAACTAAAATTTCACTTCCAATTTTTTACATAAAAATTCAAGTTTACATATACCTATCATTTTGGTATCATAGCTTTCATTCTTTGGTTTTTTTAAGGGTTTAATTTTGTTGCAAGTGTTTCTGATTCTTACAAGGTTGAAGCTCAAAAGAGAAGAAGGAAAACTTGTGGGAGAAAGTCCTCAAGCTAGTTCAAGGAGAGAACATTTGCCACAATCACCACCACAAGTTTCACCAAAAGCCTCACCAATCATGGCACATCAAGGATAGCCTGAAAATATGAACAAGGATGAGAAGGATTTTAGGAAAGCATTCTTTGACATGACTGATATGATGAAAGTTCTCTATGAGGAGAGGAATTCAAGGTTGCATGATGAGAGCTCAAATCCTCCAAAGGGAGATGGAGGAAATGGAGACAAACCTCCAAAAGGGAATGGAGGTAATGGCGATAAACCACCTCCAACTCCACCTTTGTCCTCACCCTCATCTTAACCATCATCATATTCTACATCAACCCATTCAAAAACACATCCACATTCTCCAAAGCGACATGGTAAAACTCCATTTTTGAAACTTAACATAAAGTTTGAATTTTCTATGTATAATGAAGAGGTAAATGTTGAGAAATTAGATAATTGGGTTCGTCGGATTGAAGTGTATTTCATGATGCAAAGGATCAAAGATGATGAGACCAAGATTCAACTTGCTTTATTAAGGTTGGAAAGTGCAACACTTATTTTGTGGGAAGCCAAAACACAAGAAGACATAAAAAAAAGAGGTAAGATCATAACTTCTTGGAATGATTTTGTGGCTGGATTAAGAAAACAATTTTATCCTTTAGCATACATATAGAAAGCTATCATGGAATGGAAAAATTTGGGCAATTAAAGGGTAAAAGTATGCAAATACCCAAGAGTTTAGAAAGAGAGCATTGATATTGGGTGTAGATTTATCCTCTTAAGACACTTTACTCAAATACATTTGAGGTTCACATAGCTACTTGAGACACACTATTCTCATGTTTAACCCTACAAATTTAGATGAGATTTGTGTACAGGAAACAAATCTAGAAGCAATAGGGGAAAATGTTCCACAAGAGGGCAGCAAAAATCCATTTAATGGTGGGGACAAAGGAAAGGGTAAATTCAAAGGAAAATGGAAAAAATGCTTCCATAAAGAAAGAGGGAGAAAAATTAACATGCAAACATTGTTCAAAGGAAGGCCACGATGAAGATCACTGTTGGAAACTTCATCCTGAGATGAGACCCATAAATTTTAACAACAAAGGAAAACAAAAGACAACTAAAACTACACAATATGATTTAGGGTCTGATTTGAGAGATGAAACAAAGGTCACAATTATGGGATTGAAAGGTAAGAAATCCATTGCTAGTACTGGCTCTTCAAATAACCTCAAAGAAACTCAAAATGAAAAAGAAAGAATAGAGCTTTTCCATATTAGAGTTATCTCAAAACATAAAAAAATTGATTCTCTATTTAATAGTGGCTCACAAGAAAACCTCATTTCTGAAAACATTGTTAAGAAATTGAAATTAGAAACCATTCCTCATCCTAAACCTTATCCTTTAGGTTGTTTGTGTGACAATGCAAAATTGGAAGTAACTAGAAAATGCAAACTGAAATTCGCCATTACTGCAAACTTCATTGATGAGGTAGAACTTGATGTATTTCCATTAGACATATGTGGTATTGTTTTGGGAAGCCAATATATTTATGACAAGAGAGCTATCTTTCATCTCCATGAAAACAACTAACATTTGTTTAAATATGGTATTGATTACGTCGTCGGAGCACACCGCAAGAAACTAAATCTTTCACTTGTGAATGCTAGACAAATGAAGAGACTTGTTAACTCTAGCAAGAATTTTGTACTTTGGATGATTAAACCTAAGAATGATGTTGACAATGAAGCCTTTCAAGGATGTGATACAAAGTTGAAATCTGATTTGGTTGAGGTTGTTCACCAATATGATGAGATGATTTAAGAGCCTAAAGGATTTCCTCCTAAAAGAGGAATCCAACATGAAATCCAGTTGCAACAAGATTGTCCTCTTCCTATAATTGGAATGTATAGGATGTTAGTGATGGAAAATGTAGAAATTAAGAAACAAATCCAAAATTTTCTTGACAAAAGGATCATCCGACCAAGCACATCACCATGTGGTTCACCTATTGTTTTAGTTCCAAAGAGGGATGGTACATAGCATATGTGTTTGGACTTTCGTGCATTGAACAAGATTACGATAAAGAACCATTACCATCTTCCTAGAATCGATGATTTATTTGATCAATTGAAATATGTTATGTATTTCACTAAGTTTGACTTGAGGGGTGGCTACCATCATATTAGGATCGCTGAAGGATACATATGGAAGGCAACATTAAAAACAAAACAAGGTTTATTTGAATGGTTGGTTATGCCCTTTGGGCTTTGTAATGCTCCTGCTACATTCATGCATGTAATGAATGATGTTTTAAGGCATTTTCCAGATGAATTTGTGATATTCTACTTAGATGACATATTAATTTTCAGCAAGTCTTGTGAAGAACATTTCATGCATGTCAAGCAAGTGTTATATGTCTTGAAGAAAGAACAGTTTTTTTAAATATGTCGAAATGTGAATTTGGGAAAACTTATTTAGTATACTTGGGTCATATTGTTGGAAGAGGTGAGTTGAAAATATATCCCTCCAAGGTTGATGTCATTTTGAATTGGCCAAAGCCCAAGACATTGACAGAGGTTATAATTTTCTTGGGAGCATCCCAATATTGGAGAAAGTTTATTTCTAAGTTTTCCATTGCATGCATTGACAAGTGTGAAGCAGGTTTTTTAGTGGGGAGGAAAACAAAACAAAAAAATTGATGCATTGAAGGAAAATATCAGTCCAACACATGTACTTTCACTTCTTGACTTGAGACAATCATTTGAGATTCAAACTGATGCAAGTGACTATGCCATGTGCACAGTCTTGATGAAACATGGTAAGCCCATCTGTTTTCATTTAGAAACTTTTAATGGTGCAATGATTAACATCCTACATATGGCAAGGAATTGTATGCATTGGTGCAAAGTGGGAAAAAATGGAAACATTACTTGATGGGTAAGAAAAAAATCATTCACACGGATCATCAGCCATTGAAATACTTGCAATCACAAACAAAGCTACGGAAAATGAGGTACTGCAGATGGATGGGTTTTATTCAACAGTTCCACTTGGTGAAAAGGTATAAGAAAGTTATATATAACAAGGTTGTTGATATGATTTCTAGACCAATTGTTAGTGCATCCATTATTCTTAAGCATAATTTTGTCATGCATGAGAGATATGTTGAACAATATGTTTCAGATAATCATTTCAAATATGTATATGAAACTTTGTGTCAAGGCAACCAAGTAGAGGAATTGTATTATCATGTGCATGATAACTTGTTGTATCATATTGGAAAGCTATGTATTCCACGGGGAGAGAGAGTCAACATCATAAGGGAAGTGCATGCTTATCTTATTGCTAGTCATTTCGGTGTAGGTAACATAGTGGCACAATTACAGAGGAATTATTACTGGCCTCGTATTCTTGAAAGTGTGTCACAATTTGTAAGATGATGTTCATTATGTGTTTTCATTAAGCCTAGCAATAGAAATTTGGCGCCAAAATGAATATATCGTCACCCTGAATCCAACACAACTCGTTTTACACAAAATTGATATTGTATACTCCCGATATCGCGTTCTGACCGTTTTCTCAAACAAATAAAACTTTAAAATTTGAGTTGAAGGTAACCCAATTAGAATTCTGTATGCTAACTAAGCATTTTATTGGGTAGTTGATTGTATTTTTAATAGCCAATGGTTTGATGAAAAGTGTAAGATTTAGGTTGGTCGAAATATTGTGGTTGTGATTTGTTTATGGTTTGTATTGATGGTCGAATCGGGAGAGACCACGTGGGCCAATGGGTGGCCACCACGTGGCCTCCCGTCATTGGTGTAAAATTTTTGTATATGGTCAAATAGGGCCTCCATAGGAATCGAACACACTACCTACCAACCGACAACACAACACTCCACTAGTCCGCCTACATTGTTCCTTGTAAAGCATAGTATATAATGCTTATTTAAAGTTTAATCAGAATTGTATTGGGGGTCGGGGTCGGGGTTAACCCTTGGCCCTTGGTCCACCCAAGCCATGAGAACATAGTGGGAAGCTAGGGGTGCATGGTTAACCCCTCCCCCAAACCACAATTCACAATGCAACCACAACTTCAACGGGAGTTGAGTCACCGTGGCGCATTGTTTGAAACATTCAAACTTGAACCATACCATAGTACAATGATGGTATGAGTAGAGTATGGGATAGGTGTTGGCGAGGGGTGTGGAACCTTACCACCCATCAAACCACAGTTCAATCATACCACCTGCAATTTAAATAAAGTTCGGAACTGGTGAGAGCTCCACGATAGTTACCATCCGAACCCCGGTTATGGTAGAGTTAACTTTGGCAGGAGTGGTTCAAACTGTCTGGATCTGATGGCCCTTATAGTGCCACTTAGCCCTTGATGATTTGTTTGTGGGGGTCATCGGGATTTTAAAGCATCTGAAAAATTTCACCTGAACCGACGCGAATCTCACCGGCGCGGGGTAAATTTGTCGCCCCACGTGCCCAAAAAAGGCAAAAATTGTAGGATGGATTCTAGGTGGGTGCGAATTGGAGGACAATTAGCAGGAAATTTCTCTGGAGCATAACTCAGTCATTTTTTGACCTTTTTGAGTGAAGAAAGAGCCTAGCTAGGGGTTTTTTACTGTTATGGAGCCATTAGAGAGAAAATTTTTGCATTATGAGCACTGCAAGTTTATGTAAACACATATTTTTCATCATAATGAAAGAGGCCCAACATTGGAAGTTGGACCAAGAGATTGTAGCCCAAGAGGAGTGAACTCCTCCATAATTTGTTGTTTTGTGTTTGTTGTTTTGGTACTGTTGTATCTGTTATTTTATACAAAACTGAGTTTAAACACTTGATTAATGAGCTATTTTAACTTGTTAAATTGCATAAAAAACCTAAAATTCCACTTGCAAACTTTTCTCATAAACCTTAAAGTTTACATATACAAATCAAGTACAAGGAAAAATTGTGGACAAGGTCTCT
This sequence comes from Pinus albicaulis, assembly GCA_034641835.2. Classification (NCBI taxonomy): domain Eukaryota; kingdom Viridiplantae; phylum Streptophyta; class Pinopsida; order Pinales; family Pinaceae; genus Pinus; species Pinus albicaulis. Next base: position 78,574,627 of record CM076574.1, on the reverse strand, counting down.
CATGGGTGCAGGGGATTTATTATGAGGAGACATCTTCCCATGTGGAAAGATACTCATCTATCATGACCATACTTTCATTGGCAACACGGTTTGGGTGGAGGATACACCAAATTGATGTTAAAACTTCCTTCCTCAATGGAGTGGGTGAGGAAGAGATCTACATTTAGTATCCTGAGGGGTTTGAGGCCTTTATTATGGATACACATGTGTGTAGGCTCAAGAGAGCCATCTATGGTCTAAAGCAGGCACCTCATGATTGGTACACTTACACATATTCTTATCTAAGTGGATTGGTCTTCACTAAGAGTGAAGTGGTTGGAAATCTCTACTACATTATGGTATATGGTTTTCTGATCCTCTTAATTCTCTATGTGGATGATTTGATACTGACAGGATATAACAAGTTGATCCAGTATTGCAAGGAGTAACTTGCATGAGAGTTCAAGATGAAGGATATGGGTTTGATTCACTACTTCCTTGGGTTAGATTTTTGGTAGGGAGATTGAGAGATATTTTTTGGATAGGGGAAGTACACCTCTGATATCCTTCAGAGATTCCACATGCAGGATTTCAAACCCATGGATACTCCTCTAAGTACTAACTGGAGGAAAGAGGATGATTCTATAGGAGAGGAATTAGATAGCACTATCGAGATTTGGTGGGGTCATTGATGTACTTGGTGAACACAAGGCCCAATATGTTTTTTCAGTGAACTAGCTTAGTCAGTTAATGGTGGAGCCTACCAAGCTTCACTAGAAATTAAAAAAAAATGTTCTAAAATACCTCAGAGGTGCATACAAATTTGGTTTATGGTATAGGTAGACTAATGGAGTGAAGCTGCAAGGCTTCACAGGTGTAGATTGGGTAGGGAGTCCCTTAGAGAAGAAGATAACATTGGGAGTAGTCTTCATTGTTGGGTCAACAACAATTTCTTGGTACATCGGGAAATAGATATTTGTAGCACTCAACTCAAAAAAGGCCTTGTATATGGCTAGTATTCAAGTAGCATGTGAGTTTATTTGGATGAGGAAGATCTTAGTTGGTCTCTTTATTCAGGAGATGGAGCCTACAATGATCCACTATGACAATCAGAGTTGTATAAAACTCTCTGAAAATCTAGTGTTTCATAATAGGTCCAAGCATATAGACATTTGGTACCATCTATTGAGATATTGTGTGCAGAGGAATATTTTTATGTTACACTACATTCCTACAGAGGAGAAGGATGTAGATATATTGAAAAATGATTTTTCAAGAGGCAAGTTTGAGTTCCACAGGAGCAGGATTAGGCCTTTTTCAGAACCCTTTTCTTGCTAATAGGGAGTGTTAAATTGTAGCAAGAAAAGGCTTCATTTGAATTGTGCCTTAGTCAAATGGAGAAATATTAATTTCCACTTTGGAAGGATGCGTTTTTAGACAGTTAGCAGGAGTGCCATGGCCAAGTCACTTGGTTAAGTAAGTCAATTCGAGTTTGTGGGTAAGAAGTAGAGTTTTTCATGAGTTGATTGTTAAGATCTAGAGATCTAGCAGTTTATATTTAGTGAAAGTCATTTATCTGAGCTCTAGTCTAGAATATATCATGTCTCTAAACCTGATCAAGCCTTCCAATGTGAGGTGATAGTCCACATCATGTGCACTTGTACCTATATACTTGTACCACTACATGTACATGTACCACTGCCTGTACTTGTACCTATACATGTACCTATACTCACAAACAATATCGGTGCACCCCAAGGTGATACACTTGGCCTAATGTATCCCTTGTCATACATCTCCTTCAACTACAACTTCAACTGTACCAAATTTGGTGTGCTCATCCTGTAATGTGCCTTAGATGCTGGTGTTGCCCATGGTACCAACTAAATAGAAAATTATACTTCCATATGAGGTGGAAACTATTAAGTCTTTGCAGGAAATACATCTTGAAACTATTTTAGAGCTCTGTACCTGATCAAAAAATCTGCATCCTCAACTTCCTTACCTTTGTCACTAGAAATTTTCACTACAAATAACACACACCCTTTCCTGCAACTACACTTGACCTACATAGTTGTAACCATTCTCACTGATGTTTCTTTATTCTTACCCTGTAAGACTCTCTGTTCCCCATTGTCATCCAAGCACTCAATAGCCTTGTCATAGCAATCCACCTTGGTCCTGTGAATATATAACCAATCCATACCCAAAAGCATATTATATAATCCCAATGGAAATACATTCAAATGTGTTGATGAAGGCATACCATTCAAGAAAAATGCACAAGATCTTACCCAATGATGAACTCTATTCTTGGTACTTGTAGCCAACTGAGCTAACCAAGACTCTACATCCACTTATTTATTCAAACCACACTTATCCACTAGGTCAGGATTAACATACCTATAACTAGATCTAGGGTCAATCAAAATAAAAACAACTTGATCAAAATGCTTACTGTCCATCTTGATAATAAACACCTAGTGATATTCCTGCTTGTTATTTAGCGTTGCATAGATCCTACGAATACTTTGTCCAACATATCCCACTGTATGTGCCTCCTTTGTAGGTTTTAACCTTGTACATAAATTATCTGCAAACGAATTCTTAAAAATAGAAAATGAAAAATAGCGAGAGCATAAAACATAAAACAAATATACATAGAGATATTTCCGCTGGATCCAAAATCGAGACTACCAGCTTGATTTTTCATTATATTTCTTTTAGTGTTACAACACACACACACACACACACATGTGTGTGTGTGTGTGTGTGTGTGTGTGTCGAAGCATCCATAAACCCCAATCCATTAACCCTGGATTATAAAATAACCGTAGTTCCCTTGACCGGATCTACAAAATACTAGGGGCCAAAAACCATCATGCCCCAAAACCATGTGCAAACCAATGCACAAACCATAGGTGGGTCTGCCCACCTAAAATAGGTTCCAAAAAAAAGTTCCCAGGGCATTGCCCCGGACCCTGCGCAGCGAGCTACCCACCCCCTGTGAACCCCTGTGACCCCCCCCCCCCGCTGCTTCTGGTGCAACAAACAGGGAGGGACTATCACCCTCCCACGCGTGCGACTATTCGTGGAAAGAATATAACACACACCCAACATTCTCCCACTTGTTTTTTTCTTTCCGCAGGGGGCCATAAGAGAGCTTATTCATTAGTTCAGCCCTGCAACACCCATTGTTTCTCTACACCAAGAGAAATTTTGAGTGCTCAGAGACTTCGACAATGCATCTGCAACATTCTTCTAAGTGTCCACCTTTACCAGCAAAACCTTTTTATCCTCAACCATATCTCTCACAAAGTGATATTGAACATCAATGTGCTTTGTCTTTGAATGATAAGTAGGGTTCTTAGCCAAGAAAATTTCACTTTGGATATCACAGTCTATCATTATATCTCACTGCACCAACCCCATACTTGAACACAATTTATGCAACCAAACTGCTTCCTTGCTTGCATGAGTGGCTACCATGTATTATGCCTCTATAGTTGAAAGAGCCATTACAAACTACCTTTTATTCATCCAATTGACTACACCTCCAAATAGGCTAAACACATACCCACTTTTAGATCTTATTTGGTCCAGATCTCCAGCCTAGTCTACATCAACAAAACCACGAATGTCCAAAACTCTCTCCAATCCTAGTCTTCCCTTGTAGCAAAAACCATAATCACTAGTGCCACACAAATATCTGAAAACCCATTTCATTGTTGTACAATGCTCCTTCCCTATTTTTGACATAAAAATTCTCAATACTCCCACTACATGTGCAATTTCTAATCTAGTACAGACCATTTCATACATCAAGCTACCCACTGCACTTGCATATGGAACACGAGACATATCCTCCTCTTCTTCTTGTGTCTTGGGACATTGTTCCACAGATAGATTTACACCTACAGGAATTGGAACCTTCACTGGTTTACTATCTTGCATATTGAACCTCTGCAATATTGTCTTGACATACTTCCTCTGGTTTAACCAGATCTTCCTCTTTTCCTGATCTCTCTTAATTTCCATGCCCAAAATATAGTTTGCAGAACCAATATCCTTCATGTCGAATTTGGAGAACAATTGGGTCTTCAAACCTTGGATAATTTCTTTGTCATTTCTAATCAGCAACATATCATCCGTATACAAGACCAAATAAATAACATGGACACCAATTAATTTAAAATACACAAATTGATCCTCTTTGCTTCTAGGGAAGCTAAGTCCCCGTATATAGGTATCAAATTTCTAATACCACATCCTTGGTGACTGTTCTAACCCATACAAAGAATTTTTTAACCTGCATATTATTTCTTTCTTACCCTTCACCATAAAGCCTTCAGGTTGCTTCATGTGGATCTCCTCTTCCAGATCCCCATGAAGAAATGATGTCTTCACATCCATCTATTCAATCTCAAAATCAAATGCAACAACAAAAAATAAAAGTAATCTAATAGAAGTAGCATTGGCATTAGGAGAAAAAATATCACCAAAATCAATTCCTGACACCTGGGAATAACCTTTTTCTAACAACCGAGCTTTGTATTTCTCCACCTTTCCTTCTAAATTCATCTTCTTCTTAAACACCCATTTTCTCACGATGGGCTTCTTTCCAGCCGGCAACTCCACCAGATCCCATGCCTCATTTTTGTGCAAGGATGCCATTTCAACAACCTTGGCCTCCTTCCATAGTTTTCCATCCTTTGAATCCACTACCTCCCTGTTAGTTTTGGGATCATCATCAGTGATAGTTAAAGTAAAATTTGAACAGAAGTTAGATGAACTATACCTTTCTGGTTGCCTTCTTTCCCAAACTTATCTTCTCACAATTGGAGTTTGTGGCTCTTATTCTTCTGAATCTTGTAATATTGTAGAGTCGGATTCAGCCTCCTTTAGCTCAAACTCTATCTTCTTAGGTTCCTTTGGTAGGAATTCATGTTTAACCACATATTTCACCTCCCTAAACACCACATCTCAGCTGTACACAAAATTCCTTGTTTCTGGTTTCCAAATATTGTAACCTTTTAAACCATCCTTATACCCAATAAATATGCACCTTTTCATATTTATTATCCAACTTGGTCCTTTTCTGCTTTGGAACATGTACTTATGCATCACATCCAAATACCCTCAGATGTGAAAGAGAGGTCGCTTCTTACCAGTCCATACATCATGTGGAGTCTTATCCTCCAACGCTGATGAAAGTGATCTATTAACTAGGTAACATGCAGTCTCCACTACTTCGGCCCAGAATTCTTGTTCTAACCTGATACCACTAAGCATGCTTCTTTTCTTTTCCATCAGCGTTCTGTTCATTCTTTCTACAACTCCGTTTTGCTAAGGTGTGTGGAGTATTCTTCTACCATGATATACCACACTTCTTACAAAAGCCTTCAAATTCCTTCTTGCAGAACTCTCCACCATTATCTGTCCTCAACACTTTTATCTTCTTCTCTGTTTGGTTTTCTACCAGAGCCTTAAATTCTTTAAATCTGTCAAAGACTTCAGATTTATTCCTCAAGAAATATATCCATGTATTCCTTAAGAATTCATCTATGAATGAAACATAATACACAGACTTACCCAGTGATGGAACCGACACAGGTCCAAACACATCATTGTGCAGAAGCTATAATATCTTGTTTGCTCTCTTAGTACCAGAAGGAAAAATCACTCGATTATGCTTCCCATATACACAATGCTCACGGAAATCGAAATCTAGAGAGAAATTAGACATAACTTCTACCATACCATTACCATGCAGTATCTGAAGGCCCTTATCTCCAATATGTACAAGCCTTTGATGCCATAGCATGGTCTTTTCTCTAGAGACCGCTAGGATTTCCGCTCCACTTTCAGGAACCACAGAAATTTTTCACCCATCAATAAAAATGCTACCCTGAAGCTTGTACAGAGTTCTAATCTGAACTCCTCGCATTAATACCAGTGCTCCCCAAACCATTTTGCAGGTATCTTTCTAGAAATTATTTTTTACACCCGCATCATCCATCTTGCTTGCAGAAATCAGATTTATGGCCAATGCAGGAATATGAAGAACACTAGGAAATGTTATAATCCTTCCACCTTGCAGTTTCAGTTTGATTTTTCCACATACAATGATTCCAACCTTCCTATCATCACCTAAGAAGACATCACCACCATCATACTTCTCATACTCACAGAACCACTCCCTATGGGGAGTGAAGTGAAAGGATGCACCTAAGTTAATCAACCATGCATCATGATCCACATGTGTATTTGAAGAAGAATTAAAATACACATCCCCACCTTCATCTGAGGTGGTTCTTGCCTCTGCAGAAGGAGAATCATCAGATCCATTTCCTTTTTCGGAAGATTTAGATCTGCAGTCCTTTTTTAAGCACCCTTCCTTTCTGCATTTCCAGCACACCTTTACAGCATTTCATGGAGATTTAGATCTCCATCTAGATTTAAATCTCCTACTCGAAAAATTGTTTTTGTTTCTGTTCTGGGACCTTCATTGTACAGATAAGGCATCTCCATTCTCTCCCTCCATATTTATCCGTCTCATTTCCTCCGATAGCAAGGCTAAGACAATTTCATCAAAAATCAAGGTAGTTGTATTGCTACCTATTGCAATAACCACAATGTCCCACGAATCTGGTAGAAAACACAACAAACCGATGTACTTATCTTCATCTGATATTTTAATATCAACAGATGAAAACTTGCTTACCACAGTATTGAAGGCGTTCATATGCTCTGTCACCGAGTCTCCATCCTTCATCCTTAGGTTATACAACTTTTTCCGCATGAAAAATTTATTCACCAGAGACTTAGATTGGTACAAAGTCCCTAACTTGACCCACAAATTCTTCGTCATAGCTTCCCCAGATACATTAAAAAATAGCGAATCTGAGATACACAACTGTATTTTTCTCTTTGCCTTTCGATCCAACTTCACCCAATCTTCGTCTGACATTGTCGTTGCTTTAGTACCCAGATCTACCGCGATCCACTGATCTTTATCCACCAACATATCCTCCATATTGAGCTTCCAAAACTCAAAGCTCTGACCATTAAATTTATCGATCTCTATCTTTCCACTGCATTCCATATTCTTTCACCGCAAGAATTGATCCCGTAGATCTCCCACTGAACAGGGTCTACCACAGGCCTGAGAAAAAAACCCCTCAGCAGAAAAGGCATCCCCTTGAATCCAAAACAGATCTGATACCAAATGTAGGTCTTAACCCTTTATAGAAATTATCTACAAAATAATTCTTAAAAAAAAGAAAATAAACAATAGCGAGAGCATAAAATATAAAACAGGTATACATAGAGATTTTTCCCCTGGATCTCAAATCGAGACTACTAGCTTGATTTTTCATTATATTCCTTTTAGTGTTACAACACATATATATACATGTCGAAGCATTCATAAATCCCAATCCATTAACCCCAGATTAGAACATAACCGTAGTTCCCTTGATCGAATCTACAAAATACCATCATACCCCAAAACCATGTGTAGAAATTATACAAACATATGTATATCAATGGATTCAATATGATCTAACAATGTACTAAATTTATATACTGAATACTTCTACAAATCAATTGCGGAAAATAAACACAATTTCCAATCACAACAAGTGCAAAAATAAACAATTCAAACCATAACATAGATAATTTCCTAGGGAAAGCTTGTTACTCAAAACCCCTCTATCTTCTATTTTATATTAACCATGGAATCATGAAACAATTACAATGAACTCTTCTCACAAGAGTCTCTTGCATTCTCACAACTGTCTCACACTGTCCTGGACAAAAATGACCAACACTAAGCTAATTCTCAGCCTCTAACCAGACTGCCTTGCTTTCGCAATTCCTGATGAATGAAATCCCTATTATTTAGGAATTTTGGCCTTCCTAAACTGCTTAAGGATCATGGGCACTCCAATGGATGTCTGGTTGCATGCAAGAAACCTACTAATCACACAACTAATAGTTAACCTCCCTTTAACCTTTGTCTCAATTGGGTCTCCATGGGAACTAACATGCATGCAGTTATTAATAGTAAATCATCAGTTGCATGGCAGATCACTGATTTTGAATTAAATAATATTTAATTCACTTGATCTCTTACTAGTGCAACAAGCAATTACAACTAGTTCAACTGACTCTAACTCACCTAACTGAGTTAACTGATTACACATGAATTAAACTAATGCACCAACTGCAATTCAAACTCCATAACTAATAGAATTACTTTGCATGCCTCACCAACCAGCCTCAACTCGAAATACATGAGCTAACTGAGTTTATCACACTCAGTTAACTATTACAAGTGATCATGAGATAAGATGACATTTTATTGTCCAATTTAATTAAGGGAAAATTAAATTAGGCACTGCACCAAATTAATTAATTAATTTGGCCTTCACTAGTGTTTCTACTTCAATTTCTTGTTGGACTTCAAAACCATGTGCAAACCCATGCACAAAACCATAGGCGGGTCTGCCCACCTAAAATAGGGTCCAAAAAAAAATTTCCTAGGGCGCTGCCTCGGACCCTGCACAGGGAGCTACTTGCCCACTGCGAAACCCTGTACAGGGGGGTTGTTTCCCCCCCTGTGACCCCCCCGCTGCACCCAGTGCAATGAAAAGGGAGGGGTTGTCTCCCCCACTGTGACCCCCCCACGTGTGCGACTATTCGTGGAAAGAATATAACACACACCAAACATCCCGAGCACTGTAGATCTTCGGTCTACCACCTTAATGCTATGGAAAATATCTCCTGTGATGATCTCCTCAACAAGTACAACACTGCAAAGGCTTCTATCCTTCATCCTTCTTATACTCCTCAAATTGAAGTCCTTGTCCTTTGTCAAATGCATTGAACTTCTTAGATGGTGCTACATTGTCTTTATTAGCTACACCCTGAGGCCTTGCTCGCTTCTAGTCACATTTTCCTTATGATTCTTTGCATTACCCTTCTACTCTGTCTTAGTCTCAAATCTATGATTTGATTGCTCATAATAATGCTAAATTATATTTTGGATGGCCTCTTCCAATGATTTAGTCTCATCGAACTCAATCTTGTCTTTGAATGTTATCAGCAACCCACTGATGAATCTTTGAATCTTGGCCTTCTCCTCCTTTAGGTAAGGAACATATGTCAACAACTCTATAAATCTACTAGTGTACTCCTCATCGATCATATATCCCATATTTAGCTCATAAAACTCTTTTTCCCTGTCATCATATTATCTCTCTGATAGATACTTCTTCCATAATAGCCTCTCAAACTCACTCCAAGTAAGTTACTCTTCATGAATAACCCTAACATTCATCAAATCTTCTCACCAAATATATGCTTTACCTTTGAGGCTGAATGTGGCTATTTTGGCTTTCATGTTTCCTGAATAATCATGCAACCTGAAGAAATTCCTCATACCAAGAAACCATGCTTTTTCATCTTTTTATTTCTTCATCTCTCCATCAAATGTAGGTGGATTTTATTTCTTAAAATCATCTAGAAAATATCCCCTGTCACTCCTCCTGTAAGGATGATAATGATGACGATCATAGTTCCTATTATAACCATAAGTAAAATAGTACATGTGTTTGTCACCTCTCCTATTAGGAGTGTCCAAGAACCTATCATCTCTGATTGTGTCATCCATTTCCAAAATTTTCCCACTATGAGATCTACTTCCATATGCCCCATTAGCCCCATCCTCCTATCCATAGATGATCCAGAGTGGTCCATGTCGCTACAACTCTGACAAAATATGAAGAATTACCACATTGAATTATGCTTGTTTTTCTTATGCTTGTATGATTCTATCATTGTCTTCTTTGCAACTCCTTATTTCTTTATTCAAAATTCTAAAGGTGTATGTCAAGTTATAATATTTCCCAAAACCATGATGCTCATCTGATTCATAGGGAGAATATTTGTAGTCTACCATCTTGCTAGTCATCTTTGATTTCTTTCCTGTAAGGCATACTATGTCAGCTAAACCAAATCACAATAAACCAACGTGCCTTAGCATAATTCGGGGAGGATATCTCATCTACAAGATCAACCAATCATTGTAATACATGTATAGACATAATCATAAAATCATATAGACATATAACACATAGGTATATCCACACATAAGCATAATTCTAGCTAGAGTCTAGTCATCAATGCATGACCATATCAACCACATACCATGACCTCATGCATGACAACAACAACCATAACAATGTGCACTAACAACAGTAAGTACTTGACATGTATAAACAACACATAACCAATTATACACTCATGAAAGAACATTCCACAACATCCCCATCAATCTTCACATGGTGACATCACTGCAACCACGACCAACACCATGCAGATGCAACAATCACATAGACCACAAGTATGAGTAGCACATATGCAACCAACATAAATGCATGCCCAACACACTGCCCATCTATTCTGAGGGGTGGACCATGCTCTGATACCACTTTGTAACACCCTCCTCCCATATCTACCCAAGTAACCAATCAACTGGGGTAAACATGTGATGAAGAGTTACTATGATATGATTCAATCCCTATGTGTCAGTTAAGGAAGTGGAATCGATGAAACACAACCACACATATGTTATGCACCTTCTACAGGATACCCAAGAGACATCCCAACCTTCCAGGAGGCTAGCCCTTGAATCAAGCTGATATTTTAGTGCATCAATCCCCTAGTCACTCCCTTGACATGGGAAAGAGTGCAACTAGAAACATCTAGTCACTTGCACAACATGGGAATTTGTGTGAATTGGGACTTTTCCCATTATTTCTGAGACCGCAACCCCAATTTCTGTGCTACTGGCCCAGGGCTCAGGTCACTGCCCAAAACTCCATGACACTTTTTGAAATGAAAAATAACAATAGAATAACGATATAAATGTAAACACTTGAACCAGGACTTGAATAGACCCCTACTAGCCACGACAGGCATTTCGTCAAACATGTCACAATATGTAATATACAGGTCTAAACAACATATTGGGCATAGGAGTCTCATAATTATATTAGAATCTCTAAGAAGCATATGATTATCTCATCTAACTAACTGAATTATCATATATTATGCTATAGATTCATTTTTCATTCATTTACAAGTCAAAACATGATGAGATCCATACATCATTACTATCATCAAACACATTCATAACTAGCATATAAATAGAAGAAATGAAAAGTATAGAGCAGTCATATAAACCACATAATAACCAACATATTTACCAAACAATACAAGAGGAAAAGAGCCCTTATTTCCATAAGAAAAATGCAACCAAGTCTGGGACTTCCACGTACCACCCAACCATAGACATGGCTGAGCCAAATCTCTCTTCAACGATTCACTCGTGTGCCATATTCCAAGCATGAATGTGGGATCTCATAAAACACATTAATCAAAACCAAACCAGGGATTCCATAGGCCAAACTACCTTATCCCTTATGCATAGATTCCACGTCACCATCATACATCACTAACTATCACCAGATTGGTCTCTACCCAAGTTTTCCAGGGCTCTTGAACGTTTGTTCCAACCAGGGATTCCAGGACTAGTAACTCAACCCACAACTGTCATCGAGCTTCCAGAGCATTTGTCTAGGCAGGGCTTCTAGGACTAGTAACTCAACCCGTTAAGGTCTTCCAGAGTGTTTGTCCAACCAAGGCTTCCATGACTAGTAACTCAACCCAAGTTGTTATAGGACTTCCAGAGTGTTTCTCCAACCAAGGCTTCCACGAACTAATAACTCAACCCATAGCCAAAGGAACATGAGAACCAAATAGAAAAAAAAACAATGAAATGAACCCACAACACCATGGATATCCATGAAATGGAAATAATAGGAAAATCTAGTGTCAATCCAGGAAATCTTCCATGTTAAAGTCAAATCATGAGCAAGAAACCACATGCATGTTCCATGCATGCCAAAACTAGTGAGGAAAACATACATGCAACTAGGTACCTGCAAGAAAACTCATTGTAGTTGTTGATCTAGCTGATGTCCTCTTGCGATTTCCCACTCTTCCTTTTCCTTCTTTCTCCAAAACTCCAAGTATGACACACCCTCCAAGATTTCTCCAAGAAAATATAAGTTTCCAAGAGTATGAGAGAGGGAATAGAATGAGAGCTTCGAAACTTAACCAAAAAAAGTCTGTGTATTGATCCTCAGAAGCCTTTTTATTAATGAGGCCTCTATTTTCTTAATTTTCCATTATTTTCCTTCATTTTCCTCCTCACATGCAAGCTATGACCTTTCACCTCCATTTTCTCCTAATTTCCATTATTTTCATAAATAAATGCCAATAAAAGCCACTTTTCCTTCCCAAATCATTAGCCATTTCCTTTTCCATTTTCCATAGCCATAATAAATCATAATAACACCCAAACTAGGATGATTTTTCCCAACATTCAACTTGGAATACGTGTCCCATGACCTTGGTTATTATTTATCCTTTATTAATATTTATTACATGGAATTTTCACCAGGGCTATTATAGGCCATGCATCTTCAAATAAGTAGGATCAATTTACTCAAGAGTTATATTATGCTTAGGGGGAGTTATGAATACAAGCATTTCTCTTTATTATTTATATTTATTTTCACTCATTCTTTTTGCAGTTGATGTATTTATTGTTTATGAGTGGAAATATATGTATATAAGCCTTGTTGGAGCTTTTATTGATCATATTTCAGCTAGCCTAGCATGAAAACATGTGGAAATGAGACATGGACCAGCCATGTATGGGTTGTTATATGCAATTTATTATATCCATATGCTTATCATTGATTCATAATTTTATGTTGGTATAGGGTCCAATCATTAGTGGTTTGAGTCATTATGTTGATATGCAAGTTTTGGATGAGTAGTAAGAGTTATTTTTGCTTCCATATGTATGGGCTAATGATATTGTAACAATCATGATATGTCATGTATTTGAGTCAATGGTACAGAGGAGATGATTACATTATCCATGTATTTATTTATATATCCATCTAAAATGTTGATGAAGCCATGTACTTATATGGTATGTATCATTGGTCATCTAGTCATGAGACATGAGGTCTTATCTGAGTCATGTATGAGGTAGTATGTCACTACTACATCCATGTATTTATCAATGTATATGTCATTTAGTCATGTTCATGTGGAATCTATGTCCATATGGTGCTTCTATTTGTGGAAAGGAAACATTCTTTGCAGCCGAAGGGGTTCACTGCAGGATGGAGCTGATTTTGGAGATGGCATATGTTCAGGGGGAGAATTATATGTTCCTATTTATTTTAGCCATCCATTGTTGGAATTATGATTCGCTTGGAGCTATTAATGGTGTGCCTCATGTTATGCTTTGACTATTGGGTCTTGACCTCATTGATGATAACCTTTGATGTTTCTGCCATGTGGTTTCCATGGAGAGTGTTTTTTGATTCTATATGTTGCATATTGTTGTTCATATGATGTTGCATATTGATGCTTGTATGGTTGTTGATGCATAATTGTTGTTGTTGCTAGAGGTTGTTTGATTTTACATGCCGCTCTTAATGATGATTAGTATATTTATTTCTTGTTGCTAATGTGAGAAGCATGGATGATGGTTCATGTGTATCGTTTTTTAGCCATATAGAGATCAGTTGCTCCAATTTTTGTACTTCAATTATGGCTGCCTTATCATATGGAGTTAACCATTTTCCATTGATGTCAAAGGGGGAGTGATTGAGGATGATGGTATAGATATTGTGTTTGGTTTACATCAATTCAAAAGGGATGAGTTGTTGGCATTATGGTGTTCATGGTTCTAGCTAGCTGGTGTTGGAATTTGTATTATGATGACAATTAGCTTGTGTTGGAATTAATTTCAACCCTATGGTTGATGTCTAGCTGATGTGTTGATGCCTTCCTTGTAGTATGGTTGCAGTTAGTTGTGTTGGCATTGAGATGATTATGTTGGCATTGATGTCAAACTTATGATTCCAACCTTGATGTAGGATGATGGTAGTGATGTGGTTGATGGTCCATCTAAAATGATGATGAATCCATGTACTTATATGGTATGTATCATTGGTCATCTAGTCATGAGACATGAGGTCTTATGTGAGTCATGTATGAGGTATTATGTCGCTACTACATACATGCATTTATCAATGTATATGTCATTCAATCATGTTCATGTGGATTCTATGTCCATATGGTGCTTCTATTTGTGGAAAGGAATCATTCTTTGAAGCGAAGCGGTTCATCACAAGATGGAGCTGATTTTGGAGATGGAATATCTTTAGGGGGAGCATTATATGTTCCTATTTGTTTTAGCCATCCATTTTTGGAATTATGATCCGCTTGGAGGTTTTCATGGTGTACCTCATGCTATGATTTGATTGTTGGGTCTTGACCTCATTATATGAGCAGATAGGATGTGAATGACCATTGATGATAGCATTTGATGTTGTTGCTATGTGGTTGCTATGTAGAGTGTTTGTTGATGCTCATGTGAATATTGTTGTTCATATGATGCTGCATATTGATGCTTGTGTGGTTTTTGGTGCGTAATTGTTGTTGTTTCCAGAGGTTGTTTGGTTTTACATGCCACTCTGAATGATGATTACTACATTTGTTGCTTGTTGCTAATGTGAGAATCATGGATGATGTTTGATGTGTATCGTTTTTTAGCCATATAGAGATCAATAGATCTAATATTTGTTCTTCAATTACAACTGCGGTATCAGATGGAGTTAACCATTTTCCATTGATTTCAAAGGGGGAGTGATAGAGGATGATGGTATGGATATCATGTGTGGTTTCCATCAATGCCAAAGGCAATAATTGTTGGCACTATGGTTTTCATGGTTCCAACTAGCTAGTGTTGGAATTTGTCTCATGAGGACATTTAGCTTGTGTTGGAATTAATATCAACCCTATGGTTGATGTCTAGCTAATGTGTTGATGCCTTCCTTGTAGTACCGTTGCATTTGGTTGTGTTGGCATTGATATGGTTATGTTGGAATTGATGTCAAAATTATGATTCCAACCTTGATGTAGGATGATGGTAGTGATGTGGTTGATGGTTCCTCATGTGATAGTGGTGTTTATGTTCATGTCCTTATGATGTAAACATTGTGATGTATTGATGGTTAGATGATGGAAGTATGGCTGTGGTGTGGTTGATGTTTCCTCATGTGCTAGTGTTGTTTATGTTCATGTTATGACCTAGTGTAATATTTACCTAGTGGAGGAACTAGAGGTTGAGTAGACATGGTTGCAGGACATGTTATGAGGGTTTTTTGATGCTGCTATAGGTAGATGTTGTTGCTACAGGTGTTGGAGGCATCCTAGTTCTTCATCTAGGTATTCATGTGTATGTTCATGGAGATGAATTGTTGCAGTGATGTTTTGGCCTCATGATGATGATGATGATGATGGGGTCGAGATGCTATAGTGGTGTACATATGTGTTGTAGCTTGTGTAGGTGTTTGTGGAGAGTAGACGACTTGTTGACAGTTCTGTCAACCCTTGTTTATTGGTCATTAGGTCAATTTGGGAGTGACACTTGGGGGACATATTTTTCCTATTTTTAATGGTATCAAAATGTTTTGAAGAGGTTTGGAGGCATGTAAAAATGCTATAGAATATGACCATTCAGGTGGCAAAGAACCAGAGATGAGGTTTTTATGTTTTTCCTTATGCTCTTCCCCAATTGCAAGGATGTAGGCTTATGCATGCGGTTGGAAGGATCCAACTAAAATTTAGCAGGCTTGTGTGTGTGGTTACAACTGAGATATTCTAGTTCTATGGATGTGGTTATGGATTAAAATGAAATTTCCTTTGGATTCCTCACGCACTTCTAGAATATTTAGACTTGTATGTTCAGGAAACTTCTATGCTAATTGAAAAAGGAAAAAATTGGAAAGTATTGTAGTGGGTCTGAACACATTTAGTGCACAAGTAGTGGCGATAGTGGTTGGATTTTGTCAACTTTTTTCACCCTTGATCCAAGGACAAAAGTGATTTTTTCCCGTATTGTTTTATATACTCCATTTTGGAGTTGGGTGATGGTTGGTTCAATGTTATAGAGAGTGAGAGGGTTACAAAAGATATAGGATTATTCAAACCTAGTTATGAGTAGAGATACTTTAGTGTATAAGTGAAAATAGTTGCAGGGTGAGCAAAAATATGTGCTGAAGCGTAATACTGTAGTAGAGCTTCAGTTTTCAGATTATATTTGTGGTTATTAGAGTAGAGATTCTTTGGAGAATTTTGTATTTTGTTGGAGTATATTTTGTTGGTGATTTGATGCTATATTGTGGCCACTATTTGTTGGTGTGGAGAAAATATTTTTGTGGTGTCTTATTTTATTTGATGTTGATATTGTGATTTCAGAGCTGAATTGAAGTTGACCATAAAGTCTTTGATCCAGTCTGAAAATATATGAAACTAGGTCCGCATATAAGTAGGGGAGTAGTGACTTCATGAGAGTGGATTAGTAATTTCAAAGATTCAAAGAAAGGAATATTTTATCCATCCAGTCAGTGTTGGGTAGTCCAATCAGATTTGGGAAAGGATCGTTGGTCATGGTGGCTTTCAGCGGATGGTTTTCCATAGATCTGTGTGAGAACATATTATTCTAAGCTTATCAGTAGAATCGAGTCTCCTAATTGATGGGTGTTAGCCAATAGTATATGAGGTCAAGTCTCTTGGCTACTGGGAGTCAACAATCTATGTAAAAGACAATTTTCTTGACATAAAAGGGGATTTAGAGTAGCACGCCAGTAGTAAGGGTGGTATTTCTCTTGGAATGGTTTCCGCTATAAATCTTGTGTTTTCCTGTGTGATGGTTTTTGTGGTTGTGTTTTGATGCTTTGCATTCATTAGTTGGTGCTTATATGTTATATGCTTATCACATATTTTCTTATGAAGCATGTTAAGCTGCTAACTGATGCAGGGGCATTAGGCACAATAAAATACTTTGTATCTAAGTAGACATGGGGGGGTCTTTTGGTTTTAAAATCTTATGTAATCCTTAAGTAATTAGAGTGATTTTAATTATGGAGAGAAATTGTAAATGTTCCCAAGTGATTGGAGAACATGAGAGACGTTGATTTGTTAGGAATGTGAAGAGTCAGTTTTAGTTTGTTTAGGGAGTTAGGCTAAATTTAGGATTTGAGGATTCCAAGGGTTTTGTTGAGTCATTGAAGGAGCTGAATCGATTGATTATCAATTTGTATAATTGTAAGCCTCAATGGCATTCAGGAACAGACCTGGAGAGAGCTAGAGAATTGTTCAACGAGACAGAGTAGGAGAGCAGAAGGCCATCGAATTGAAGACCTAGCCAGAACAAGAGGTTTTTGTAAAGTAATTTCAATTGCATATATGATGAATATGTTTCAGAAATACATGTGTATTGTTTGATTGGATTATGCGTGTATTGAATACTTGAATTCTCTGTGGAAGCACGAGTTAAATATTCAGAACTTATGAGCATTGGTTGATTTCATTTCTGTGTGAGAATGCTTTGAATATCCGTGAATCATGTATAAATAAGATTTTGTGATAGGGGTTTGGATGGTGCTTTGTTCTAATGAGAAGTCAATGTCAATTATCATGATTCTGGGCTGAATGCGTGAAGGGTGATTATGAGATTGAGGATTATATGGGTATGGTTGGTTTAACTCTGCGTAGAGAGTATTTTGAACTTCAATAAGCAATTGAGTAGGCTATTGACAGTGTATTGAATGTATGTGTTCGCTGTATGAAGGAGATTTCGGTTCATTTTGAGATTCCTGAATAATATACATTCTGTGTTAATCCGAATGCTAAAGAGGAATTGTTTATAACCTCGGTTATACATAACTAGTATAGCAAGACCTAGGTCTCGAAATTATATCTGGGTTCTTGGTGAAATGGAGATCGGTATTATAGATCCGGAAGGCTCAAGAAACTAAATATGCAGAGTCCATGTTGAGAAGTCGGAAGACAATACTGTGCATTAATTGGAAGCGGAACCCTGAGTCAAAGAGCAAAGCGGAACTGTGAGAAGGAATAGTAGAAGCGGTTTCAGAGGCAGATGCCAGCAGTATCGTGCGATCACATAAGTGGTAAGTGGATTTGATAAAAAAATGCGATATCGGTTGTCAATTGACACGTGTCCTAGAGTGGTAATGTAAAACCACTTTTATCGCGTTTTTTTTTGGTGTTAAAGCCTGTGGTGGAAAAAAATGTGATTACTGTCCGATCTTCCACAGTCAAGATCTAACGATGTTCGTTGCACGCGATATGTGAAGCTTAATGAGGGGAGAAAAGCTGTGGGACCGCAATCGCATGTAATTTGATTGAGTCCAATTGCATTATAAAATAAACGCGAGGGGTTGTTTTATGATTAATAACCTGTGGGGCCCGTATTAACCCTTTAAATAGTTAGGTTTATGAAAATGTGAGCGTAAACATATATGGGGGTAGTTGAAGTTTAATATATTGGAGTCTGTGGTTTTAAAGTTATAGGAGGGTTTTATATTGTGTGGGACCATACTAAACATTTGAAATTTGGGTTTTATCAAAGTCCGAAGTGAAGTTGAGGCCGGGAACAATCCTGTGGTTTATTGGCATATAAACCTTAGAATTAAAGTCGATAAGCAGATTATTATAATCATTGGGTTAATGTATAAAGCTTGAGCTATGAGTACAATGTCGATAGTTAATTAATCCCAAGGTCCTATGGTAAACTATTTAAGAGGTACTTTCACTTGGAAATGAAATAACGGAGGAGACTTTGGATTAAGTGGGTTCTGATGTATATGGTTTCATAATCATATATTAAAGGTAAGGAGCATTGAGGTGTGTTATGGGTTTTATCACATGGTTTTGACCATTGGTTAAAAAGTAAATTTCCACTCGTGTATTTGGTTGTATGGCATTATAAATCATAGTGAAATGATTTATAAAAGAGCTTCTTCACTTATCTATTTAAATTGCCAGTCCAGCAAATAAATTGTTGTGAATTTTCCCAGGCCTTGAGTTTTAATTGGGACATGAATTGAATTGGATTTTATATGCATAGAGAGTTGAAAATGAAGGTAAGCAAGGGTACCTCGACATCATGTGGTATCAGAGCTAGAATAGCTCTGTTTGAAAGTTCAATTTTTTTGAATTAATTGCATGTATGAAAAGAAATCATATTTTTGAAAATTGATAAAGATTGCAACATACAGAGATGCAGTGCTGGTGAAAGAAGAAGAAAGATTATACAGAATCTTGAAGGTGAGTTGATGTGCAGTGTTTAACTCTGGTTTGAAGAATTGTTTGCAGAACCCAGATTGCAGGCAAATGAAGAAATCTCAGCAAAAGCAGATCACAGCTTTGAGAGCACTAATGAAAGAGTCCAGCAAGGGATTCTAAGGTGAAGAACAAAGTGTGGCAGAACCTGGAGAATTCCCAACAGAGGTTGGATGAAAGAAGAACAGATGTGTTCTTGAAAAAGCTGCAGAGTGAAGCCTAGATTGAGCAGAACAGAGTGCTCAGAAGGTTCCAGCAGATAGGGGACCAATACTTGCCAAAAGCCTAGAAACGAAGGAAAGGATTGGTGAGGTAAGTGGCAGCAGGAGAGCTTTTTGTTGCAGAGGCTTAGTGCAACTTGTGAGTGAAGAACTCATGGAGAAGAAGATGGCTACTGATAGTCATAGCAGAGATTGCAGAGGTTCTGAGAGAGGCCACAACAGAGAAAAGAAAGAAGATGCCAGGACAAATGGCATGGGGAAGAAATTGATTGATGCAAAATATTGGAAAGAGGTAGCTGAGATCAGGGAGCAGTTCAACAAATTTGAACTGATGATAAAGGAAAGCCAGAGAGTTGGTTGGCTCATGAAGAAGAAAGTATAGTGGCATGGGCTACAGATGAAGAGAGAGCAGATGATAGATGCTCAACAGAAAGAGAGACTACTCAGGATGATTGAGTACTTGGAGAAGGACTTGAAGACTAAAAATTCAAGTGAGACCAAGAGGTCAAATGACTTTACATCTGATGATTTTTGTATGTTTACAGAAAAGTTGAGAAAGCTTGAACAGAGGATGGATGTACAGTTGGAATGTGTAGAACTCAGAGCAGCTGAGTTGAGAAGAGAATTTTTTGTTTGTGAAGCAGAATAGAGTACATATGAAGAATACATATCTATGAAGGATCTTATGAACCATGGTGAAGGTTTAAGGCAGCAAGAAGTTTGTCTTGCTGAAGAGGAAATTATTGATGATTTCCTGAGTTATTGGACAAGTCCAGATCAGCTGGATGATGTAGAACCTTGTATTTTTGTGACTAACAATTGTGGGGTGATTACAGGTTTTACAAAGGAGGATGAGCAATCTTGTGAATTTGTCACAAGTATGAAGAAGTATCTCTCAGAAGGTGAATACTCTAAAGTAAAATGCAGTGTTGGAGAATGTCTCTCGACTGAAGGAAGCAGTGATGCAGTCATGATGGAAACTGTTGCAGCACAGGAATAAATTCTTGTGAATGAAGAAGGAGAGGATCAGTTTGAAGAGTTGATGGGTGGAACACCAGTTGAGACTATTGAAGCTTGTGGTCTACAAGCTGAAAGTTTGTGTATGAGTGCAGGGGCTATAAGTAATGATGAATTTCTTAAAGAATGCAAAAGAGAAATTGCATTGTTGGAATATTTGTTGGAAAATTCAGAGTATGAAAGGGACATTGTAGAAGGCATAGTTCACCACAGTGAAAATTAAAACATCATGAAGGCAGATGGTGTGAATGAAATACTTGTTGACAGTCTTGAGAATTCTTCAGAGAATTCTTTGGAAAGATTGAATCAGCATATTGATGTGCTGATAGAGAAGGAAGAAAATCCAGGACATCATACTGAAATGCTGGTAGAGGAAAGGAAGGCACTGAGGCCTTATGAATTTTGTTTTAACAATTGTTTTATGGATGTAGATTTTGTTGATGATGGAGGAAATTTGACACCACTGGGCAGTCAATTAAAAGAGGAGGAAAATTCTGTGGAAAATCTTAATCCATGGTGTTAGGAATCTGTAATTACCAATATTGGCAAAGTCCAATCACAGAAACAACATCGTTTCAACCACTTTGGGATTCTAGGATCTGGCCCTCCTGAATCCGGAGAGGGATCTCTCCAATAAGTGCAAAGATGGATTTGTCTTTTAAGTTTGGGGTAATGATATTAGGCTAGTTATGAAGGCCAAGGGTTTGTTTTGTTTTTGGATGGTTGAGCATGATTACTATTTGAGGTGGAAAGTCCTAAATGCAAAGATTTTCAAAGGTGTGAAGTTGCAAGAAAATAGAACAAGCTTTGGCCAGGAAAGATAGATAACTTCAGGTTTTAGTCCATTGGGATATGGAGTCATAATAGGGTTTAATTGGAACAGCAAGAGGCAAGAGTGGTCCATGGGGAAAGTCATCTATGTCTAAGGATCTCTTTGAAGTTTGATTTATGGAATGAAATGGTACAATAAGAAGGATAATTTAAACAGATGGTGAACAAAGAGTAGCCCAAGATCTACTAAGCACTTTTAAACTAGCCAGCTTTTGACATACACTTAAGAAAAACATGAAAGTAAACTAGGATTTGGTAAGTACTTTTAAACTAGCCAGCCTTTGCTACACTTTCAATAGAAAACATTTTAAAACAAAGGGAAACTTGAACAACTGTTGGAGTAGAAACTAGCGGGCCAGGATTACCACAAATCCTCTCCTAGCTCTGCTCTACTTGGTTACTTTCAAGACAAACACAAAGATAACACAGAATGGCCTAAGATCTGGTAAGTACTTCTAAACTAGCCAGCTTTTAACACATTCCAAGGGAAACATTCAGACAGTCTTTGGGGATAAAACTAGGACCAGGGCACACCATATCTTCCTTAGTTCATTTCTACTTAACTAATACTGAACATAACATTCAAGAATAATATTCAGCTAAGGAAATAAGACGAGGGAATGCCAACATTCCTATGCTTAAACTGAATTAAATCATTCCTAAATAACACATATTGGAAGAAAACATGTAAATAAATATTTTCAGTCGGAGAAGGGTACTGATATACAGTAGGTCCTAACTCTATGCATGTTGTTCTTTATAAGAGAAGATGAAACACAGTGAAAACATAAACAAAATGACAAGTTACAATGAGAAAAACATCACCATCAACATAGACCAGGATCCCATAAATCAGCTTGTATTGATGCTCCAAACCAGTTACAGCTTTAAGTCCAATGCTTTAGTTTAGCAATCATCTACTCGTCTCAGCCTAACTTATCTATCACAAGTAGAGCTCCAAGAGCCAGTGAACACTATTTACAATCAGAATTTTAAACTCAAATGTATTTCAAAGTTCTGCAACCAAAAATTTCTCATCTTCTACAGCAGTATTTATAGAAGAATGAGTAGGTGAGATCTGATAAAAGATCTCTCGGGACAATTAATATAGATGAATGACTTCTCAGCCTTTGAGGGGCTCGATGGAGAAGTTTACAGGTGTGTTACTGTATTGTTTGATTTATATTTATGAATTGATCTCGGTGGGAGCTCTTGTTGACTTTTAAGGCTCTGTGTTATGTTATAGTAACTCTGCTGATATTTTTGTCATTAAATTCTTTCAGCAGAATTAACTGTTTGGCTTCGTTGAGGCAAATATCTGATTTTGAACAATAACTTCGGCCTCTGTTTGAATGCTTTGAGGCACAGGTGGCTTTATGGTAGCTAGGAGGAATCAATTTGCCTCAGATGTGGCAGTGGAGGCCTTTCTGTCTAATAAAACACTTATGATTTTCTTTTAAATGTGTTTTAATTCTGGGGATTAGGCTTTTGATAATCATTCTTAGCCGTAATCCCAAAATTATCTTCAATCCTTCTCTTCTGCCGCGTTCTGTCTTCAACACTGATACTCTTTTAATTATGATTTAAAATCATTGTGTCTTGTTGATGTGCAGGCTGCGCAGGGCTCTCAAGGCATCAATGGCCATGAAGCATCGACGAAACGTGGATCTTGAACCTTGCAAACGTTTTTCCTTTTATGAATAGAAGGCACGGGAATCGTCATTCCCGGCCTTCGGCCTTTCTTTCAATATAACGGATAAACCTTTAAACACCTGCAAAACACAAAGAATATTAAGAAATCCTGCGTTGTGGGTGAACTGCTTCAGAGGGCGTGGGGAGAGAGCATGGTTGTTGGATGGAATCATCCAACAGTGGAGATCGGCTAAGAGAAGGTCAAAGAAGAGTAGAGGGAAGAATAAGACGGAACCGTCGATTGCGCAATGATCAATGGTGGTGATTGGTTTTGAAAAACCTTTGGTGGAAGGCGGAGGGCGATGAAATAATATGGGAATGATCTGGGACCATTCGATCTGGACACATGGACGATCCAGATCCAATCGGAGGATCGCAATCGGCGAAGGAATCATGTTAATTCACTCGACAAAAAACTTGTGATGTGATTAAGCGCTGACCGTCGATCTACAAATCAGATCGACAGCGAAAAGTGAATTATAGGGGTTTAAAAAGGCGGAGGAAGGGTTAATGATCGGAGAAAATTAGAGCCGTCGGATCTGAGGAAGGCGGGGAGGAAATCAACGGTGGACAACCAATCGGGGGATCGGCAATCGGGGGTGGAAAATAAATGATTTAAACTGTGCAAATGGAAATCGCCGATGCGATTGAGTGCTGGCCATTTGATCGGTCCAAGATCAACGGCGGAGATTTCTTTTGAAAGTGAACTGGCGGAAACCCTTTATAATGTATGAAAACTCAAAAATCTAATAAAACAAAGGTTTTGGTGGTGGAATATATATGTATGAAATGGCTGGCGCCCGTTTGCGGGGCCTTTAGTTATATGGAACATGATGGGCCTGGGGTGTACATAACAAAGGGCTAATCACAATCGGAGCCTCGAGCTCGAGCTTTTCAATCTACCCATTGGAATTTTGCGATGCGATTGGCACCTCGGGACTTAAACTCTTGGTCCCAGGCGTAGGTTATATGGAATGGAAAGCGGAGGGTGGAGTTTATACATTATGGGACTTAATCGCATCGGAAGTTTTGATGCGGTCTTTCAATCAACCCATTGTGGATCTCTCCGATGCGATTGCGCTTCGGCTCTTTTTAATCTAACCATTTTTCATTTAAAAATCGTTGTATGGGCGCGTTAGACCAAAAATTTGGATAAGTGGGTTTTTTGTATTTACAAAGGAAAAAATAGATCGGAGATGGATTTTCTCAATGATTTAGCGCCCGATTGCGGGCCCACGGGTTGTATGGAAAAATAATATGATCGGGGGTTATGAAACAGAGGGCTAATCGCATCATAGTTTGTCTATAACAAAAATACTTGTGCTCGCTGTGTTTTTTCGATGCGATAAGAGCCTGGATGTCTAGTGCTTGGTTCTAGCATTGGGGCACATGGAGGGGAAGTGGTTTAAGGCTTAGCCCAAGGGGGCTTAAGCCTTTATGCAAAAAATATGTATTTTTCATGAAATTTTCAAGTTTTTCAATGGATTCGGGGGTTTCGGTATAGTTTAAAAATGAGTTTTAAAATATGTAAAGAGGATTTTCACGAATGGGAGAAGGGAAATCATGAAAAATAGAGGAATTTTATGGAAAAAAAGGGGAGCAAATAAAGGTTATTTTTGAGTGGAGGAGGAGGAAAAATGATGATTTTGCAGCAGTCCTTTCTCATGAAATTAGCAGAATTTCTGAGTATAAAATAGGAATAGTAGTGAAGATTTGGACATAGGCATGAGGCCTTCAAGAGTCTTCAAGAGCCAACACTTTTTAGCAATAAAAATTGTTCCTTGAAGGCTCCAAAAAGTTTTAGCCACCTTTTTCTATAACAAATTTTATAGGTGGCTAATAGTGGCTCCACTTGGGGATGGTGCCTTCTTGAAGGCATCAAGAACTTCAGACTTGCATTCTCTGGGAGGCTGACCTATGCCACATTCATTGTGTTCTCTAGGAGGCTAACCTGTGCCTCATCCATTGGGCTGATTTCCTTTGCTTGAAAGATCTTGCTCTGAAAACATATTAGCAGCCATAAAAACAACGGATCTTTCATCTACAAGCTTTCTACCTACCCAATCCTACAGATCTAACATTTTTTCTTCTTTAGAGTGCATTTGGATTGGAAAATTATTTTACAACATTTTATTCTTTTGAAAGCAGGAAATCTAATCTATTTTTACTCCTTATTTCTCCCTAAACTCAGATTAAACAGTTGAGTTCAGATGCTTCTCTACCTAATCTACTAATCTGTTAGGATTAAACAATCTAACATATTTTTTATTCTCTAAATTCTACAACAGAAATTTAAAAGCATTCAAGTCAAGATTAAACAGTCTAACTTGAAGCTGGTCCATGGCATAAAAACAAGCTGCACATAGACATAATTTTACAAAAAATTAAATCAAAATGGAAGGCTTAAGATCTGAAAGTTTAAAGCACTTCCTTCATCCTTTTACAACTCTGTTTTGACTCTTGTTTGAGTTGTTTCTTCCTTGTTCTCTGGTTCAGATTTTGAGCATGTTAGAACCAGATTTACATATTTTTTGACTCAAAATGTAAAACAGATTTGAGTCATCTCTTTCTTGGAAACTTAGGTTCAGGTTTTGAGCTTGTTTGAACCTTTAATTTCTATCCTAAACTATCTACTGATAAGCCAAGATTAAACAGTTTGGCAAATCGAATTCACTATCCTATCAGCAGAAAATTTAAAACTAGTTAATTAAGATTAGGTTGTTTGACTAACTAGAAGTGTGTTTTTCAGGAGTGGCATTTAAGCTAGCACACTTTCAGATTTGTTTCTCTTTTTGTTGGTATGGGGCTGTACCTTTCTTGTTTTCACAATCTGCCCTCTTTTATTTCTTTCATTGTTTTTGTATTTTTTATTTTTCTAACTTTGAATGCAATGGTGGATGAGATATTTATAATGAGAAAAAAGATAAAAAAGGCTTTCAGAACATGGGATGGATCAAGAGAAGTAATGTTTAAGCATCCTGCCATTGACAGGACCCCCAAACAATTCTACTCCATTCAACTCTTGTAAGAAATAGGTGTTGTTACCAGCAGTTGAATGAATAGAGTAAGGGCCAAGCCATAAGTTGTCAAATTTTCCATGCTTGCCCTTGTCTTCCCTCCTTGAGTCCCACTTTAAAACTTTGTCCCCAACTTTGAAATTGTTCGCCTTTGTTCTTCTGTCAAAAATCTTTTTGATGCTGATATGCTTCTGCAATGCTTTCATATATACCTCGTCTCTGATTTGTTGAAGATGAATGGTCTAATTTATTCTTCGGATCATGTCATTATCTTCAGTTTGCAACTCTTGAATCAACTTCATCACTGGTACACCAAGGCTATTTGGAAAAATTGCACCAGTACCATATACAAGCTGAAAAGGTGACATGCCAATATATTTCTTCAATGTCAATCTGTCAGCCCAAAGTGCATGAACAAGCTTTGTGTGCCAAGACTTCTTGTTATCCTCCAACAGTTTCTTGATTATGTTCACTAAAATTTTGTTTGAGGATTCTTCAATTCCATTACCTTGGGGGTAATAGGCTGTGGAATTCCCCAATGTTATCTGATATCTGTGACAGAATTCAACCATCTTCTTTGATCCAAATGTTGCTACATTATCAGTGATGATCTTGGTAGGACAGCCAAATCTGGAGAGAATGTTAATCTCCATGAATTTTATAATAACTGAATCATTGGCCTGCCTACAAGGTATGGCTTCTATCCACTTAGTGAAATATTCTGTGGCAGTGAGAATCCATCTATGCTAGGCAGAAGATGGTGGATGGATTTCTCCTATGAAGTCAAGTCCCCACTGTTGAAATGGGGCTTCAACAGTGATTGGATGCAGAGGAAGGGGTAGCAGTTTTCTTTTGCCTTCAAAAATTTGACATTTATGACAGGAAATTATCATCTTGTGTATATCAAGAAAAAGAGTAGGCCAATAGAAGCCAACCCTCAAAAAAATTTTGGCTGTTGTCTTCCAGTATAAATGACCTCCACACTCTCCTTCATGGAACTCGTGCTTAACCTTCTCTGCATCAAACTCAGGCAAACATTTAAGCAATAGTCTGCTTGCATTTTTCCAATAAAGACATTTATCTATAATGCAATAGTTTACAACTTTTAACTTTAGGAATCTTGCCTTTGTCTTTGTCAAACCAGGAGGTGTATTTAATTTAAGCAAAACATAAATAATATCAGCATACCAAGAGGAATTCATAAAATGGTCTTCAACAATGGGAGTTAAGAATCCTTCTTGGTCATCCAAAGCATCAATCATATTAATATCAAGAACTTCAAAATTGGATTAAGCCATTAATCTCGCTAGACCTTGGCCTTTGACGAGTTTAGTGGGTTTTATCTCTAAATCATATTCAAGGATAACAACAATCCACTTACCTCTCTTACCATCTGGGTCATGTGCTAGAATATCTTTAACAACTGAGTTTGGGACAAAGGCAATGATGTGTGAGTGAAGGATGTACACTCTGAAGTCTTTCAAAGCTTTAACCAAAGAAAAAGTTTGATTCTCCATAATGTTATACTTCAGAGGGGCATCCCTCAATGCCTTACTAAAGAATGCAATAGGTTTCTCTTGTCCTTGTGGATTTTTCTGTAGAAGGACAGCAGCTATGGTATGTTCTGATGCAAATGAAAAAATATAAAAATCTTTTGAAAAATCAGGACTTATAAGAATCAGTGTTTTGGTTAACGCTTGTTTCACTAGTTCAAAGGACTTATTTTATTTCGAGGTCCATTTTACCCCTTGCTCCTTCTTTAACATGTTTTTGATATTCCTAAGGAGCTCAGCCAAGTTGGGGATGAACCTTCTCAAAAATTTAATCTTTCCAATGAAATATTGCAACACTTTGATGTTTCGAGGATGAGAGATTTGCAATATGGCCTCAATCCTCTTTGGATCTATCTTAATACCCTCTTCTGAAATAATGTGCCCAAGAATTTTACCTTCTTGGAGACCGAATAGTGTCTTCTTAAGGTTTAAAGATATTCCAAACTTTCTGCATTTCTCGAAAACTCTTCTTAAATGTTTTAAATGCTCTTCATCTGTTTTTGAAAACACAGTAACATCATCGAGATAGATAATGATGAAGAAGCCCAGTTCCTCCGAGAATGCTATATCCATGGCTCTTTGAAAAGTTGCTCCAGCATTCATTAGACCAAAAGGAATTTTCATATACATGAAAGTGCCCCATGGTGTATTAAAGGTTGTCTTTAATTGATCAGCAGGGTGAACTAAGATCTGATTGTACCCTGAGTAGCCATCAAGCAAAGAAATTCTTCTAGAGCCTACCACCCTTTGTAAAATATGATCCATCTTAGGTAAAGGGTAGTTGTCCTTTAATGAAGCTTTGTTTAAGTCTCTAAAGTCTATACAAAGCCCGATGTCTCATGTTTTCTTCCTAACAGACACCAGATTAGATACCCACTCAGAATATCTAATAGGGACAATAATACCAGCAGCGTACATTTTCATGATCTCCTTCTGAACCAAAGGCAATTGAACAGGGTTTATTCTGCGCAGTTTCTGTTTGAATGGTTTTTGGTTTTCTTTGAGAGGGATTTTGTGCTGTATTATTTCAATTTCATAGGACTTAAGATCTTCGTAACTCCACGCAAAAACATCAGAAAACTCTTTAAACAACTCTATGTATTTGACTTTAATGTGAGCTGGTAAAGTCTTAGACAGTTTAATCATCATAGGTTTAAGTTCACTGCCAATATTGCACTCTTCCACTTCAGTCTCTACAGGTTCCAGTTTTGGATTCTTGGCCACATCGTTAAAATCGAACAACTCTTCTAAAGGAGACAGGCCCTTTGGCAAATTTTCATCATTGGATTGCAAAGTTTCTAAGTTCTCTATTTCTACCTCTGCAATCCATTCTGTTTTGCTTTGAAGTTTGCTTGACAACAGATTTAAATCGGCAAGTTTAGGAGATGTTTCTTCTTCACCAAGAAAATTTTCTTCGCTAGGGTAGTCGGTTTCATAATCTGAATCTGAAATGTGAATTTCAAATTCCTTTCTGAACTGCATAAAGTCTTCTATTTGTTTGTCTCCGTAGAAAAATTGCCAATATTTCTCATTGTCAGGAATGGCTGGTCTAAATTTAATCTGAGTTGTACAGTCTTTGGTTTCATATGGCGTTAAACATGTCCTAGCTGCAAAGGCTAAATTGTGGGCCGCAATATTTCTTTTTCTTGGGACAAAAATCATTTTGGACTCCTTGAATGTTTTTAAAAGGTCCATGCCATCGTTTCGATAGGCCCTGAGTCTAGGATGATTTGCGTTATACTCCCCATTGACTTGCCTAATGATTAACTCTGAATCCCCATGTACATTGATTCTTTTGGCTCCTAACTTTTTCAACAAATGTAAGCCCAAAAGCAGGGATTCGTATTCGACTATGTTGTTTGAACACTGAAAGTTTAATTTACAGGAAACGCATTCTGTGTGGTTGTTTTCAGTGTTGCAAATCTAGACACCTACACCAGCGTTAGTTATAGTGCATGACCTGTCAAAATACATACTCCACAGAGGACTATTTTCGATTTCATCCGTTTGGCGTTTGTCCTCTTCAACTAAAGTGATTTCTAATTGTTCATGATTAGAGGCACTTAATTGAATTTGTTTTGACTCTCCAGGTTTTTCGTTAAGTGGAGGAACATTTTCTTGAGTGTCAAGGTTTAAAAGAAAAGGACGCATGACTTGTAGTTCAAGACCCATATTTGGTCCGTTGTTGTTTAACGGTTCAACAAACTGTTTTGACAGTTCTGTGGTGTTTACCTCCTCCTCTCTATCAGCCATTAACTTTGTTAAAGTTACTTGTTCATCTAATGTTTCTTCGTTAAAAAAGGATAAATGAATCAAGGCCTATGTTTACAGAGTATAAAGGGGAGTTTTGCGGTCTGTCTTGACTTGTAACTGTGTATTGCATATGAGACTCCCTGTAAAGTCTTCTAGTCTGATTGAAAACAGGGATAGTCGCATAGGTCAT
This sequence comes from Pinus albicaulis, assembly GCA_034641835.2. Lineage (NCBI taxonomy): Eukaryota > Viridiplantae > Streptophyta > Pinopsida > Pinales > Pinaceae > Pinus > Pinus albicaulis. The sequence continues at coordinate 78,544,569 of CM076574.1, read as the reverse complement.
GTCCATTTGCATATTCCCTTGTAACTTAGCCCCCCACGATCTTGATAACAACATTCCATATTTGAGGGGAACATCGGCCACCACAATATCCATGACTAAGCATTTGGCTGGAATCTGGGCTAAGTTAACACAGAGGTCTTTGATTAATCGTAAACACTTTAATCTGCTGGAATCAAAGGAGTACAGGTCCTTGTAAGGTCTGGTGATTTCTAGACCTAGGCTCTCCATTACAGCTTTTGGCATTAAATTATGAGAAGCTCCTGAGTCATGCATAGCGTTGTGAAAAATTTTGTCATGAACGTTTAAACTCACATAAAAGGGAGGAACAGGTCCCTCTTGATACATATCTTCAATCTTTGGACCAAAAATAAGCTTGGGCTGGTCATCATTAAGATTGAATGTATCCTCATTTTCCTCTATATTTAAAGCCTTCAAAATTTGGGTCCTATATACATGTTGGGAAGCTAACTCAGTCAAGGGAACAGAGATTTTGATTTTTGAAATTTCCTACTCCAGGCTGAAAGGAATTTAACTCTTTAAAGTCCTGGTCTCAGCCTTATTAGCTGTCACTCTATCAGTAATATCAACTTGCTGATTTGTCCTATTTACATTTGACAAAATGGTTTTAACAGGAGTACTAGCTGAGATGTTAGTACTACTAATGTCTGCACTCTGTTTTTCATTGTTTTGAGTGCCTTTCTCTTTATCATTATCAGAATTTACAGCTACTGTTTTTTCCTTTTGTTTGACAACTTTAAGCTTGGTTGCAGTGATGTTTTGTAAAGGTTTGTCAAAGGTTTTGTTGTTGGGGGTTTGTTGTCTGGTTTTGCTTCTAAGGTCATATTCTCTTTGAGGCTCTATGATGACATTTTCCATGTCTTGATAATAATTTTCATCATCATCTCTTTTGTCATCATAAGGTGTATAAAGACCTTGTCTTCTATTATAATGAATCTCAAAGTCATCATTATCTACCCCCAGCATGTTGATATCATCTTCCTTTGTTATCTCATATGTTTCCTCAACCTCACTTACATAGTTTTGATGAAAGGGAGGAGTGATATGTTGATCATCTTCCCTAGGTCTGTTTGGAGGTTGGTTCCTTCTAAAATTCTGATTTTGGTTCTGATTTCTATTTTGAGGAGCAATTTGGTTTTGATTGGCTTGCGCTCTCTTAATTATGCTCATCTCTTTCATCATCTCCTCCATCATTCTCTCCATCTTTGAGTTGGAAGTAGAAGGTGTGTTTTCCTCTATAAAAGACACTCTCTTCTCAATTTTCATTCTTTCTCTCTTCTCTATCAAGTTGACTTCCACAGCAAGAGCTCCTTTTTGCATCTCTTCAAGAGTTGCAGAATCTCTCTCTCTCAGATGATAGGCCATTTAAGGGTCAAACCCTTCAGGAAAATTGTTTAAATTTGAGCCTTGTGGAGGTTTTAGATCAGGGGAAAGGGCATTATACACACTGTTAAATCTAGTGCAATAAGCTTGCACACTTTCCCCAGTGTTTCTATGGAGGTTCTTGAAATCAGAAAGGACTTGGAGAGGATTGTTCTTCACTTCCCATTTGTTTAAGAAAGTATGATGGAAGGCTTGGAGATCATTGATACTATGGAGGGTTAAGCCTTTAAACCATTTTCTTACTTCTCCCCCCAGACTCTGAGTAAATAATCTAAGCTTGATAGAATCATCATCGATCTCATTTCTGTCAAAGTATTCATTCATCTTATCCACATGTTGTGATGTCGTTGTAGCATTACTAGCATCATATAATGGAATTTTAGACTGATAGTCCTGTGGAAGATTGACTAATGGTACAGGAAGGACTAAGGGAGCATACCATGCTGCCATGATATGTGGTGTAGGTGGATTTACAAGAGGTGGATTAACAAGAGGAAAAGTGGGCTGAAGTGGAGTGGTTTGGACAGTGAATGAAGGATGAAGGGATGTGGATGGAACAGCAGTAGATTTCTGAGCTGATCTTGGATGAGATACACCTAAATTGTGAAGGAAATGCAAATAAGGAGTTGTTGTTTCTCTACTACCATAATGTTCACTTGTCTCCAGGGATGAAAGTGAAGACTCAGAGTCTAGTTGGATTATATCATCAAATGACCTAGTTCTAAATGGATTTACTAAGTCAGCTTGTGATTGTTGTAGAGCTGTCAGATTTTCAGGAACTGAACTAGCTCTCAATGGTGATCTGAAAACAATTGATAATTTAATCTTAAGAGACTTCCTAAAGATACTTTCTGGGTTACCAACTATTTCAGGTGGATCAGGGTCTGGATAGGCTCTAGTATGAATATTTCTAGAAGCCACTATGTTGTGTTTTAGACCCAACTTTAAACAAGAAAATTCCAACCAGATATGACAGTCTTTAAGAGGTCAACTAATTCTGTTTCACAAATTCAAAACCTACAATCCTCTAACTGAATTTTAAACAATGTTATAATGACAAAGGTTCTTCCCAGTGGAGTCTTAAGGTCTGTTAAGGATTTTGGAGTCGCCAAGTGGAATTTTTTAGATCTTTTCAGAGGTAAAAGGTTTTATGGTCCACCACCATGTTTATTAAATACCAATCTGAAATATTTTTAGGTTTTCTGAGTTATTTTTCAATTGTGTGGTTTCTAAGAATATCCTAACTCTGTTTCAAAACTTAGCTATGGTCATGAGACAAAGATAGTCTACTCTTATGGCTGATTTTTCAAGGTTAGATAAAGTCTTATGAGAATCCTAGGGTTTGCCTAGTTTGTCACTGATTCAAACAAGTTTTATCATGATTACCATTCTTTGGTAGTGCTTGAAAAGGCTGCTTTTTACTCACAAGGTTTTATTTAGTTTTAAGGGAAGTTTCCCCAGCGGAGTCGCCAGAAATGTTAGTTGCTGGTGGCTCAGCTGGTTGATATAACAAATGTTCTTTGAAACAAATCTCTGATGTCCTATGGTTACCTTAAAATGAAAATGATTCTGGGTTTTGTCCCCAGCGGAGTCGCCAGAAATGTTAGGAATCTGTAATTAGCAAGATTGGCAAAGTCCAATCACAGAAACAACATCGTTTCAACCACTTTGGGATTCTAGGATCTAGCCCTCCTAAATCCGGAGAGGGATTTCTCCAATAAGTGCAAAGATGGATTTGTCTTTGAAGTTTGGGGTAATGATATTAGGCTAGTTATGAAGGCCAAGGGTTTGTTTTGTTTTTGGATGGTTGAGCATGATTACTGTTTGAGGTGGAAAGTCCTAAATGCAAAGAGTTTCAAAGGTGTGAAGTTGCAAGCAAATAGAACAAGCTTTGGCCGGGAAAGATAGATAATTGCAGGTTTTAATCCATTGGGCTATGGAGTCAAAATAGGGTTTAATTGGAACAGCAAGAGGCAAGAGTGGTCCATGGGGCAAGTCATCTATGTCTAAGGATCTCTTTGAAGTTTGATTTATGGAATGAAATGGTACAATAAGAAGGAGAATTTAAACAGATGGTGAACAAAGAGCAGCCCAAGATCTGGTAAGTAATTTTAAACTAGACAGATTTTGACATACACTTAAGAAAAATATGAAAGTAAACTAGGATCTGGTAAGTAATTTTAAACTAGCCAGCCTTTGATACACTTTCAATAGAAAACATTTTAAAACAAAGGGAAACTTGAAGGCAACTGTTGGAGTAGAAACTAGCAGGTCGGGCTCACCACAAATCCTCTCCTAGCTCTTCTCTACTTGGTTAATTTCAAGACAAACACAAAGATAACACAGAATGGCCTAAGATCGGGTAAGCACTTCTAAACTAGCCAACTTTTAACACATTCCAAGGGAAACATTCAGACAGTCTTTGGGGATAAAACTAGGACCAGGGCACACCATATCTTCCTTAGTTCATCTCTACTTAACTAATACTGAACATAACATTCAAGAATAATATTCAACTAAGGCAATAAGATGAGGGAACGCCAGCATTCCTATGCTTAAACTGAATTAAATCATTCCTAAATAACACAGATTGGAAGAAAACATGTAAATAAATATTTTCAGTCAGAGAAGGGTACTGATATACAGTAGGTCCTAACTCTATGCATGCTGTTCTTTATAAGAGAATATGAAACACAATGAAAACATAAACAAAATGACAAGTTACAATGAGAAAACATCACCATCAACATAGACCAGGATCCCATAAATCAGCTTGTATTGATCCTCCAAACCAGTTACAGCTTTAAGTCCAATGCTTTAGTTTAGCAATCATCTACTCGTCTAAGCCTAACTTATCTATCACAAGCAGAGCTCCAAGGGCCAGCGAACACTATTTACAATCAGAATTTTAAGCTCAAATGTATTTCAAAGTTCTGCAACCAACAATTTCTCATCTTCTACAACAGTATTTATAGAAGAATGAGGAGGTGAGATCTGATAAAAGATCTCTCGGGACAATTAATACAGATGAATGACTTCTCGGCCTTTGAGGGGCTCGATGGAGAAGTTTACAGGTGTGTTACTGTATTGATTGATTTATATTTATGAATTAAGCTCGGTGGGAGCTCTTGTTGACTTTTAAGGCTCTGCGTTATGTTATAGTAACTCTGCTGATATTTTTGTCATTAAATTCTTTCATCAGAATTAATTGTTGGGCTGCGTTGAGGAAAATATCTGATTTCGAACAATAACTTCAGCCTCTGTTTGAATGCTTTGAGGCACAGGTGGCTTTGTGGTAGCTAGGAGGAATCAATTTGCCTAAGATGTGTCGGTGGAGGCCTTTCTGTCTGATAAAACACTTATGATTTTCTTTTAACTGTGTTTTAATTCTGGGGATTAGGATTTTGATAATCATTCTTAGCCGTAATCGCCAAATTATCTTCAATCCTTCTCTTCTGCCACGTTCTGTCTTCAACACTTATACTCTTTTAATTATGATTTAAAATCACTGTGTCTTGTTGATGTGCAGGCTGTGCAAGGCTCTCAAGGCATCAATGCCCATGAAGCATCGACGAAACGTGGATCTTGAACCTTGCGAATGGTTTTCCTTTTATGAATCGAAGGCACGGGAATCGTCATTCCTGGCCTTCGGCCTTTCTTTCAATATAATGGATAAACCTTTAAACACCTGCAAAACACAAACAATATTAAGAAATCTTGTGTTGTGGGTGAACTGCTTCAGAGGGCGTGGGGAGAGAGCATGGCCGTTGGATGGCATCATCCAACGGTGGAGATCGGCTAAGAGAAGGTCAAAGAAGAGCAGAGGGAAGAATAAGACGGAACCGTCGATCGCGCAATGATCAACAATGGTGATTGGTTTTGAAAACCCTTTGGTGGAAGGCGGAGGGCGATGAAATAATACGGGAATGATCTGGGACCGTCTAATCTGGACACGTGGACGGTCCAGATCCAATCGGAGGATCGCAATCGGCGGAGGAATCATGTTAATGCGCTCGACAGAAAACTTGCGATGCGATTAAGCGCTGACCATCGATCTGCAGATCAGATCGACAGCGGAAAGTGAATCGGAGGGGTTTAAAAAGGCGGAGGAAGGGTTAATGATCGGAGTGAATTAGAGCCGTCGGATCTGAGGAAGGCGGGGAGGAAATCAACGGTGGACAACCAATCGGGGGATCGACAATCGGGGGTGGCAAATAAATTATTTAAACTGTGCAAATGGAAATCAACGATGCGATTGAGCGCTGGTCGTTTGATCGGTCCAAGATCAACAACGGAGATTGCTTTTGAAAGCAAATTGGCGGAAACCCTTTATAATGTATGAAAACTCAAAAAACTAATAAAACAAAGGTTTTGGTGGCGGAATATATATGTATGAAATGGCTGGCGCCCGTCTGCGGGGCCTTTAGTTATATGGAACATGATGGGTCCAAGGCGTATATAACAAAGGGCTAATCGAATTGGAGCCTCGGGCTTTTCAATCTACCCATTGGAATTTTGTGATGCGATTGGCGCCTCGGGACTTAAACTCTTGGTCCCGAGCGTAGGTTATATGGAATGGAAA